>WNWU01000002.1:3396100-3500414 GCA_012654045.1 Ptyas mucosa
CCCCCTCCACTTTTTCTGATCACCCCCCAGAATCAAAATATCTTTTCACTTTCGTAAATTGAAGTATCTAACTGGAGTGTCACACACACAGTCCTGCCAGCAGCTCAGACAGAGAGGTCTGTATGGAGAAGTTTGGGATGCTGTTTAGGATAAATACTTCAAAATCCACAGGACTCCTGATTGGAATGAAGTCATTATCTTCATTAGAAGCTGAAGGCAAACTGCAAATGTCTTGTATCTTTTTACACTGATTTTTTTGACACTAGTTGTAGTCATTAACTATATACGCTGTGGAACATGGATCAATAATGTTTGAAGGTGGAGGGATGCAACTTGGCTCCTTAAATTTAGAGGGTTATAGGATCTCTGATGATATTTTTTCAGGGGTGGGAACATTTTTTTCAGCCTGATTTTTGCATTTAAGGAAACTTAAAGGTGAGAATGATCGTTGGTACCAGGATGGCCAAAATCTTGTGGTGTGGTTTTTATTTTATTTTTTCCCTTTTTGGGGGAGAAAGAGGAAAGGAGGTTTTAATGATAAGACTAAAAATGTCAACAGAGGCACTACCTTCCCTTCTGCCCTTCCTTTTTCCTAAATTTTGCCACCAATTTCAGTGGAACAATTCCAGGAGGAAGCCAAACACATTCTTCCTGCGGATCGGAGGGTCCCCGGCTCTGGTTCAGTAGAAGGCAATGCATGGATGAAGTGTGTTTCTGTTTCCAAAGCACAAATCCATCCATTAGGCAGCAGTCAAAGATAACCTGTAGCAAAGATAATGTCCTTGATTATACCCCTGTTTGTGTGCCCTTTTAAAATTGGCACTATAAACAAGCATGAAAAAAAAAGAACCTTTTTCGTCTGCAGCAATTGAAAAGCACATCTTTTTGACTTGTTAGAGTATTACTGGTCTTCAGCTTCACTTATGTGGGTGCTTTGCAACACAGTATTATCCGGTTCAAACAGTCCAAGTGTGAAATATGGGTAAACCGCATACCAAACTGGTACTAGAGATCCAGCAGCACAATAGTTTAATTACATTGTGGTCGTTTTCAAAGCCTTGAGTGCAAAGTGCTGTGGCTGCTTCCTTTTAGCATGTGGTTTTGGAGACAGGCAGAGGGTGGAATGGAAAACCGCCCAGCGTGCTCCAACAGACATATAATTAAAGCTGATGAGTCATGATTGGACATGTGTTCCAAGGAAGGAACTCCTTGCCTAAGTCTTGAGTTCCTCCAACACCCTCTTTAAGGGAAGGAATTTGGGCTGGTAAATGATTTCCAACCATTCTCCATTCATTTTGATTGATTTCCCCCATTTGCATTTGCTCTCAACACAACCAAAAAATCCATATTGTCTAGAGAATTTAAGAAGGACTGCAAAGGCATAAGTCTAAATTCCTCGTGGTAAGCTCTCTCATTGACTTTGGGCGGCTTAGTGTTTCTTAAATTAGCCTACCTTGTAGGGCTGTGATAGAGTAAAATGGGAGAGATCCATTTTTATTCATGCAGAGTATGGTGAATATGAACATTACCAAAAATAGCCGCAAAAAAGATTCACTCAAACCCTAGGAAGAATTTGGATAGATGAAGGACTTCCTGTTTAAAGGTAAAGGTTCGCACATATGTGCTAGTCGTTCCCAACTCTAGGGGGTGATACTGATCTCCGTTTCAAAGCTGAAGATCCAGCACTGTCCGAAGAAGTCTCTGTGGTCTCGTGGCCGGCCAAAGGCGCACGGAATGCTGTTACCTCCCCACCAAAGATGGTCCCTATTTTTCTACTTGCATTTTTTACGTGCTTTCGAACTGCTAGGTTGGCAGAAGCTGGGACAAGTAATGGGAGCTCACCCCGCTACGCGGCACTAGGGATTTGAACCGCTGAACTGCCGACCTTTCGATCGACAAGTTCAGCGTCTTAGCCACTGAGCCACGATGAAGAACTTCCTGTTTAGGCAACCAGATATAAAGGAAATCTTGCCTCTCTGCTTCTTCTATCTCTATGGTAATGTTCATTAGGTTTCTAAACTTATACAAAAACAATGAAAAGGTAATTTTTGACACTGCTTTAGTAAACTATTAAATAATAAAAGAAATAACTATTGGTAGGGGGTTTTTTTCTTTTTGTTTCTGGTTTATTGCTTTCTGTTTTCAATATTTGCTTGTGAGCCACCCAGAGTTGGGTTTTAAGATGGCCAGCCTATAAATGTTGTAAATAAATAAGTAAATGGAGGAGGAATTGAGGACAGTATCATTTTTCAAGCTTTTAGCTTTGTCTCTCCCATACAGATATTAAGTGAGTGGGGCCCCCTGCCTCTTCCGCAGCCACTGAGCATCTGGCACGCAGCCAGGAGAACAGGAAGAGCCTCAGGGATATGCAAATGCCTCCCTAGATTGTACTGTCTGCCTCAATCTGAATCAGTCCTAGGGACGAAACAGGACCACCCTCAGACAGGGAAGACCAAAGGCTAAACTGGTTCTAGCCCACAGCCAAGAAACATTATTTGAAGCCCAGAGAGAATGAACCACCCATCAGAGGTTAGAGGCTACTCAAGAGATCCATGATCAATTTTCATTCTTTGGAGCATAGACATTTCAGAGCCTGTGTCAAAATAAATAAATAAATGTTCGTCTTATCTTTTACTTGTTCTACTTTTTGTTAAATTGCTTCTTCTGCTTAGTTCCAAGGCTCTTAGCCTACAACCTCCATCACCCAACGCCAGCATGATTTCAGAGGAAAGGGAAAGTGTAGTACAACCCAGCTGGAGTTGTACTACAGCTCTTTTGAAGTTGTGAGTTCTTCCCTCCTTCATTGTGAATAATCACTAGCAGTTTACCAAGAGTTTACAAAGTAAGTCACCCCTGGGCTAAAAATGAAGAGAAAGACGCAGGCCAAATTTCTGGGTTGTACCTGTGGAAACTACTGATTGTGAATCTGCTTTTGAAAATAAAAGGCAAAGAGAAGGCTTTCTTCCATTTGAACATGACTTCTGGCAACTGGATGGCCAGCTGGTTTTTCTTGTAAGGATACCAGTGCTGTGACCCAGGCCCAAGTAAGTAGTAGGAAAATCAGTCAGTGAAAAAACAAACAAACTTTATTTGAACAGCTGAGAATTACTTCATTCCCAGCATCGTTCAACTAAATTAAAGCAAATTCCTCCCAACACAAATTCCTCAGTCCTATCACAAACCTTAGTCCAATTAGGCAAACTGCCAAAGGCCTTTCATACAAGACTTAGATGAAGAAGACAACGAAGCTACCAACATTGTTTTCTGGCCAAGCCCAAATGCCGTTGCTGGTCTGTTTTAAGCCTTATGGGAGGGGCCAATCATCTCTTGGCCCTACTCCCGAGTTGTCCTCTTTGCTTGAGCTGCTCTTGCCGTCTGGCAGCTCTTCTCATGCGTGCTTTAGGAACAGGCTCCTCCTGTTTCTCTGCCTCACTCCTATCAGTCTCTGGAGGCTCTGGAGGCTGCACCTCACTCCCCAATGGCTCTGGCCCCATCTCTGCCTCTGATGCAGAGCCCTCATTCGGGCCTTCCCCAGCCTCCAGGACTGGCCCATGTTCTTCCTCAGTCTCATCGCTGTCTGACTCTGTTGCCAGCTCCGCAGGCTGCTGGCAGACCACAACAACCAGTGGATTGCTATCATCTTATTCTGGGATGCATACACTAGGTCCGTGATGGCGAACCTATGGCACAGGTGCCACAGGTGGCACGCGGAGCCATATTGGTGGGCACGCGAGCTCAGCTCCGACACGCATACGTGCGCCAGCCAGCTGATTTTCGGGCCTTCTGGGCCCACCAGAAGTCAGGAAACACACTGTTTCTGGCTTCTGGAGGGCCTCTGGGGGGGGTGGGGAAGACTGTTTTTGCCCTCCCCAGGCTCCTAGAAAGGTTCTGGAGCCTGGGGAGAGCAAAAAATGGGCCTACCGGGCCCACTGTGCCATCACATGCCAAAAACGAGAAGAGCACCCAGGGGGGGGACGGGACGCATAGAATTATGGATATGGGCACGCGTGCGTGTGACCCCACCGTGCTCCCCCCGCTTTTGGCACGCGATGGCAATAAGGTTAGCCATCACTGCACTAGGTTATTTAGAGGTTAGTCTGGTTTAATGTGACTGAATCTGTCCTCCTATTACCACATATATTACATTTCATTACTCACTGGATGTAATGTACTGCCAACAGTTCAGGTCTAAGACTGAGGCCTTCTACTCCTCCTAGCAGCAGGGGAGCCAGTAGAAATCAAAGGAGAAAGATCCAAGGTCCTGCTGCCATATTTCAAAGCTTGGCAGGAGAATGTTAGACTAGATACCGCAAGACAAGCCTTCATAAAGCCGAGGTGGCACAGTGGTTAGAGTGCAGTACTGCGGCTACTTCAGCTGACTGCTAGTTCAGCAGATCAGCGGATCAAATCTCACCGGCTCAAGGTTGACTCAGCCTTCCATCCTTCCGAGGTGGGTAAAATGAGGACCTAGATTGTTGGGGGCAATATGCTGTTTAGTATACTGTCTTTGGTGTAAGCCGCCCAGAGTCCTCGGAGAGTGGGCAGCATAGAAATATGAATAATAAAATAAAATAATAAAATAAATAAAGTGACATGATTATTAGCAGAAGAGATTGCTCAATGACAGCCTGCTTCCAAAGAAGGTTGAGGGGATCCTAAGGTTTGAGATATTTCTTGTCCCATAGCCTACAATCCGCTTGGTCTCCATGTTTCAATTCCATAGTTTTGTAGAGCTTTGACTTTCGCACGTGATCTGGTGGTAAAGACAACAGCAGGTTCAAAGAACTATGCAGAAATCACAAAAGTGGGCCTGCCAAGCAATCTCTCCTCTGATTTTAAAGGCTGGGCAACCTGTCCTATGCTTCTCATGGTAAAAACAACTAGCTTGCCTATCTGGAGCAAGACTGGGCTGAACCTTCAGATCTGAGCAGCTAACCAGTGTGAACAACTAGCACTTTATTATTTATCTGGTGGAGGGCATTTTAGTTTTTGCTTTTTTTTTTTTAATGCAGCATTCCAGAAAATATAATCAGTGGCATGCATCCAGCTCCTACTTTGAAAGCATCAAAGTGGATGCAGCTGTTTGTGTGCCTGGTAGTTGCCAGTTTGATAGTGTGTAATCATATTTGCATAAAGATAAAAAGGAAGGTGTTATAGCACAGAGAAGAGCTTATGGTTTCACCATGCATTAAAGGTAATTTTAGACTAATTAGGTATAATTTGTTAAGGAATTCTTCCTGGCAATCATGACTCTGATTTTGTAATTATAGGACAATGCTTGCTGTGGCTTTCAAAGGCAGGATAAAGCTCCCCCAAGGGGGTCATGTCCCACACTTGGCAGATCTAATGGTGCCACAAAAGACAGGTGTTTTGTCAGATTTCAGCCACACACTTTCGCACCTGCAACACATTAACTGCAACAGTGATGTTAATGAAAACCAGGTGCTTCTTCCATAGTCTAAATGAGGAGTTGGCGCTGATGCTTATAGTTTACTACCTGGAGACTCCCCTATCTCTCTTTGGAGGAGTGTGGGGGAAACTGTCATATATTTTGCATTTCAAAGCTTTGGTACAGGAGGAAGCTCAAACATATAGTGAAGCCTGCTCATCATCACTTTCACTACCATAACTACTACTACTACTGCTGCTACTACTACTGCTGCTACTACTACTACTACTACTACCTTCTTCTTCTTCTTCTTCTTCTTCTTCTTCTTCTTCTTCTTCTTCTTCTTCTCCTCCTCCTCCTCCTCCTCCTCCTCCTCCTCCTCCTCCTCCTCCTCCTCCTTCTCCTCTTCCTTCTCCCCCCATTGAGTTCATTGCTATAAAGGAAGGGAGGGAGGGAGGGAGGGAGGAAGGAAGGAAGGAAGGAAGGAAGGAAGGAAGGAAGATTTAATCAGGTCCATCTTCTCAGGAGAAACCTAGTTAATTTGATTTCTTAGGACCACTAGATAAGACTAGTTAGATAGGACCACAGAAAGACTGGCTAGGAAATTCTGGGAGTTGAAGTCCACCCATCTTAAAGTTGCTGAGGTTGAGAAACACAGCTTTCCCATGCAAAAAAAAAAAAAAATATGATCAAGATGTACATCTTTGACTATTTCTGTGGGTGCCTCCTTCCTCCTAGTGTTACCTTTCACAACACACAATTCTTCTTCACTTTTTCTTCTTTGGAAGAAGAATAGAAACCCAGACAGGATACACTGTGCAATAGCACCAAACCAAATGTTTAAAATAAAAGTTTGTTTGTTTTTTTTGCGATACAAAACTGTGCATCACTTTTCAAATCATTTTCAGCAGCTGTGTCTTTACTACAGTTTGTATGACTGCTTCGGAAACGGCTCCTGGAAGGTTTTGCAGGTGTGGGCATGCAAACCTCCTTCCCTTCCTTCTTTCCTAGCAAAGATGTGGCTGTTTGAATAATTTAAAAGCAGCAGTTTTTCATTTGCGCTCCTCTGGCTTGCAAAGCCCTCCCCCCCTTTTTTTTCAAAAGGCTGTGCCCAACTCTGTTGTGTGGCTTGGGCTTGTGCACTGTATTCACGAAACACCTGACTATCTGTCATCCAAATGAAAACTCAGTCCTTTTGCTGAGTCTGATAAGAAAACGCTACGTAAACCATCACAAATGTCTTGTCATAGAAGCTTGATAATGACTATTAAAAGATTAGCAAAGAACTTAGTAAATCTCTTCTTGCTTTTGAATCTTAGACCGAAGGTGGCTGAAGACATACAGTATGTGTGCCTGATCTTTCCAAATGTTTTTCAGGGCTTCGGATTATTACATAATTCATTATCTTGCTTGGCCCCAAACTAGAGGCACCTTTTCCTGTTCCAATTTCAGTGGTCAGGCAATGAATCAGAATCAGATAGAGTGGGAAGGGATCTCGCCTCGGAGGTCTTCTAGTCCAACACCCTGCTCAAGCAGGACATCCTATACCATTTCAGACAAGTGACTGTCTAGACCAGTGATGGCTAACCTTTTTGCCTTCATGTGCCAAAAGCAGGGGGAGATGTTGCACACTCATGTGCCCACACCCATAATTCTATGCGCCCCGCCCTCTGTGCATGTGTGTGTGACCCCCCCTCACTTCCCCTGCTTTTGGCACACGATGGCACGGTGGGGCCGGTAGGCCCGTTTTTCGCTCTCCAAAGGCTCCAGAGCCTAAGAGTCTGAGGAGAGCGAAAAAGGCCTTCCCCACCCCCGTGGACGCCCTCCGGAGGCCAGAAACAGCCTGTTTCCCAACTTCTAGTGGGCCCAGAAGGTCCAAGAATTAGCTGGCCGGTGCGCACATGCGCATTGGAGCTGAGTTCATGTGCCCACTGATATGGCGTCAGGTTCCACCTGTGGCACGTGTGCCATAGGTTCGCCATCACGGGTCTAGACTCTTCTTAAAAACCTCCAATGTTGAAGCATTCACAACTTCTAAAGGCAAGCTGTTTCACTGGTTAATTGTCCTCACTGTTAGGAAGTTTCTCCTTAATTCCAGGTTGCTTCTCTCCTTGATTAGTTTCCATCCATTGTTTCTTGTCTTGCCCTCTGGTGCTTTGGAAAATATATTGACCCCCTCTTCTTTGTGGCAACCCCTCAAATACTGGAATACTGCTATCATGTCCCACCCGCACCCAGTCTTTCTTTTCTCTAGACTAGCCAAACTCAAATCCTGCAACTGTCCTTCATATGTTTTATTCTCCAGGCCTTTTATCATCTTAGTTTGCTCTTCTTTGCACTTTTTCCAAAGTCTCAACATGTTTTTTGTGGTAACCAAAACTGGATGTAGTACTCCAGGTGTGGCCTTACTAAGGATTTATAAAGTGGTACTAATAGTTCAGGTTTGGGATACAGGTCTCGTTTGTGTGTGTGTGTGTGTTTTAGACCATAATGATTAGACCATAATGAATTGAAGAATAACAGCTACACTTCCTGGAAAGGGGCTAGTGTGGGTATTACAACAGCCGGTAATTAATTCAAAAAAGGTTACGATACTTTTATCCAGCCCGGTGGCCTCCAAATGTGCTAGACCAGAGGTCTCCAACCTGGGGGTTGAAGTCCTCCAGGCTTAAAGTTGCCAAGGTTGGAGACCCCTGTGTTAGACTATGTAGTCTACAGTCTACATGGGGATCCTGGGATTTGTCACTGAACACATCTGGAGCACTCCATGGGGGGGGGAGGGATTGTGAGGGAAGGGCTTTAGGGATTACTTCACTTCAGTGTAAGGAGAGGATACAGGTGGGGTGAGAAAGACGTGATCAGCAAAATAGCAAATAGCAAAATCCGGTGCAAGGCAACTACTTGAGACGGAATGGGGCAAAACTGTTCTGAGACCAAGTTCCCCATTAGTTAAGAGGCAGATTGTAGCAGGATGCTGACCTTTTCCTGTAAAGTATTGTCATCTGCAAGTTGTAACCTCATGCCATTAATTATAACCTAGCATATCTCTAGAGTGTTTCTGGTCTATTTCTCCTGTTGGCATTAAACTTTTCTCCTGCTCTCCCTCCCCTGCTGTCTCTCCTCTCCATTTCCCTAACTCTCTGAAGAGATCGGGTTTCATGCTGCACTCTGAAATAAATTGGAAAGGGGGGGTGAAAAGAAAAGAGCATGTTGGTAGCGTTGTATGGTCTCTTTAGACAGGAGGCCTCAGCTGGAGGGAGAACGTGGGTTTTTGAAAGAAACTTTATCACTGAGACGACAGCTGATTTATTTAAAACCGGGCAGTGTTTTTCATAACAAAATAAAGAGGAATCCGTATTTGAATGGGTTGTGTCTTTCTGAATAAGGATTCACGGGAAGAATATTCTCATCCTAAGAAAACTTCCGAGCGGATCGATTGTGACTCTTTTTGTTTGCACATTTAAAAGAGTTTTGCAAGCACATACATAAATATATTGAAAAGCCTTTTTTTCTGAGCAGGCTTGATGGCAAAGCCAGGTTTTTAAGTGCTTTTTGGAGAGCCGCAGGGCTGGGGCAAGTCTTCTTACTTCTCCAGCTGAGGCCTCCTTCTTTCTTCTCAGTTCTTATGTTAGGTCCTTGGTGCTTCTGAACTTGGGTTTTCTTCCAGACATTTCATTACCCAACTAGATAATATCATCAGTACACTATGTTATCTAATTGGGTAATGAAAAGTCTGCAAGAAAACCACCAAGCTCAGAGAGCTCTAAGGGTCCCATAGTTCAGCCCTGAGTTACAGATATTTTCGTCCATTGGCATTCTTACGTTAGATGATTGTAGCTATCTTGTATAGAGTCACCTTTGGTGAAATAGGCAGCGATATGAATCTAATAAATAATAAACAATAGCATAAGTACCCATCTATTACCTGGGGATTGTCAGACAACAAATGTAACACAGTTGTTCTGCTGTGTCCCCTTGACCACGTCTTTGTACATTTAAAAAGTTTTGCAAGCGTTTTACAAGTTTTACAAATATATTGAAAAGCCTTCTTTATGAGCAGAGTGGGGAATATGCAGAAAAGCTATATGAATGTATTAAAGAGACCACGTCTATCCCAATCAAATTCATTTGTGTTTTCTAAGCCAATTCAATTGCCTCAAACATTATCCTTGAATTTTCTTTCCAAGGAATTTTTATATTGTGATGCAATTGTCTGTAGTTTTCTAGCTGTGCTAATCCAGTGTCAGAGAACCAGATTCCCATGCTTATTTTTTTCTGGAAATAATGGGCAGTATTTTTTTTAATGAACATTTCCTAATTGTACCCAAGAAAGAGTACCAATAGATTTGATGAATGAAGTTCAAATTCTATCCATTTGGCACTCCTTGGATATAGGTAGGAAAACTTTATGAGAGTCACAGTGGATAGAAGACTTTCACCAAAGTTCTGGAATCTGTTTTTGTCACGGTTTGGGACTTAAGCCTTTTTATTTTCTGAAGTCATAAAATAGATTAAAGCAGATTTAGCTTGCAGTATTTAATGCAGACTTCAGATCTTCTTTAATTACTGCCCATTCTTGAAAAGTAAAGTGGCATTAGATGTAATTTTGTAAGACTAACTAAAGTGGGAAAAATTAAATGAGGAGCATCCACCTTTGAAAAACAATCAAAGGAGTTTAAGGGAAAAAAAATGACTACGAACATATTCTCTTTGCTTAAGTCCCAGTGAATATAATGAAGATTATTTTTGTGTAAGCATGTGGGATTGAACTGGGACAAAATGATCCCTTGAAAATGCTTATCTGGAATGTTGCTTTGTTGCTGTTAAAAATTTCTTAAGGTCAGAAATATTTCCCCGTGCTCTCATCCCTTAGCTAAATGTAACAATAATCAATGATGTCAGTGCTCCTTTTTTTAGTAGATTTGGAAATATCTTGGGTACCTCTGAGCAATTTCCGGAGTTGGACATTTCAGCATCTTACTTGTTCACTCTCCCACTCAAATATTTTGCTAAAAGATGAAAATGTGATATTCTCTCTCCCCAACCCTCCCTCCCTCCTCCCTCCCTCCCTCCCTATTGCTTTAGTGTTATATTTACCTGCATGAAAAGTGAAAGTCATCAACATACTACTGCTTTATTGTAACAGTCAATTTAGTTCTATAAATAGGAATTCTGACATAGCCAAAAACATGCCATTGATACAAAAACCATGACATTGGTTGAGGGCTCAGAGGACCTCAACATTTGCAGAGAAAGCTGAATATACTTTAAGTACAAAATCAAACCCCCCCCCACTCCACCAGTGCCCTCAACTAATAGTATAATGAGGTCTGAGCATATATAGATTATTCACAGTATATTATAAACTATCGATATCCACAATATAGCCTTAAAAATAAAACAATAACATGTTCACACTAAACAACCCAGTTTAAAAGAAGTAATGGTAATAATTTGAATCCACAATAGCATTATAGTACAACCATTAATTAATAATATTAAAGACTTTGCAAACAATCCTGACATGCTAATAGCCACACTTTTACTGAACAGCTACATGCAGGATGACACTTTGATCTTCAAGGTCATTTGGCACCTTTGTGGGAAGATTAACTTGTTATTCATGGGGAGAATTCCATAATAGTGGAGTTTTGATCTAATAGCATCACTTCCTGATTTGTTTCCCATCCTCCCTCCCTCCCTCCCTCTCTGTTTTCAGACTTCCGGAAGCTGTATTCTGTCTTGCTAGGCCTATCTTTTGACTTTCATCTATAGAATTTTGTTGTGAATACTCAGCTGAATTTAAAGCAGATTGCAATAAATTGATTACATTAGCTTTGTGCAATTATATCTCAGTGAAAAATGCAATGCCACCTAAGAGAGATGTCTGGCCTGTCTTGGATACGGCCTAGTTTGTGAGATTAATTCATTTATTTTCCATGAAAAACATCCATCTCTATTTTTTGTTTCTATTCCACCTATATAACTATCAGCCGTGCGAGGTAATCCACACAGGAAGTGCACCCAAGTAAACAGAATCTTGCAAGTCTCAAAGTACATTTCTTTCCTGTCACCTTTACAGCCCAAGAACTTAGGTGTGCTGTCTCCACTTCCCTTCTATGGGTTAAGCTGCCTCTTATTTTTTATTTATTTATTTATTTTTTATTCTTATTTATATGCCGCCCTTCTCTGGAGACTCAGGGCGGCTTACAATGCGTTAAGCAATAGCCTTCATACTTTTGTATATTTTATACAAAGTCAGCTTATTGCCCCCACAAACCGGGTCCTCATTTTACCCACCTTAGAAAGGATGGAAGGCTGAGTCAACCTTGAGCCTGGTGAGATTCGAACTTACAGTAATTGTAGGCAGTTGGATGTTAAATGCTGCCTTAGTAGGAGGCATTAGCCTCCTACTCCACTCAGGCTCCTGAGCAGGGATATTACATGGGCATATTATGTGATTTTTCCCCTGGCTTTTGCTCTTCCCCTTGTCTCTCAAGATCATTCCCACATACCATTACAGTAACAGAGCAAACTTGATACGATCACCACAAACTGTTCTCAGATTGAACCATCTTTCGGATGAACCTTAATCATGTATATAGAGAAAAGAGAACATTGAGTGCCGGCTGATGTGAAATTGGAGTACTTGATTACCATGGTTTCCAAAAAAATTAAAAGGCCCCTGGACATGCTGTGGGAGAAGAAGTTTGTAGAGCTGGCAAACTTTAGGAAGAGAAAATCCAGACCAGTGGTGGGATTCAACTGGTTCTCTCTGGATTGGGCAAACCGGTAGCGGTGACTACGGGAGGCTCCGCCCACCAGCCTAGATGTAATGTGTGAGTATTGCGCATGCGCAGAAGACCGTGTGTATGCACATATGAGGTGTGTGCACACATGCTCACATTTGCAAACCGGTAGGGAAGGTAAGTGAATCCCACTGCTGATCCAGATCCACTATCGACAACTTTGCTTTGCTTATCAAACTGCTTAGGCATGGAGTCAATGGTCCATCTTTGACCAGGCATTTAAAATACCTTTTTTCTAAGAAAAATGGAAGTGTGGGTTAATATTATGTGTACAAGTTCTTAAACCTAATCTGAGCCATTCTCAGGTGTCAATCACAGTTTGAAAATGATGGCATGAGTATTTTTGTCTGGTGCTATTAATAGTAGTTTATTAATCTCAATCTCTGGCTGGGAAGTCCCTCAAGTAACCACACCTTGAATTCTACCAAGAAGCAAATTGGCAACCAGTGCAGGTTGCGAAGCAGGGATATTACATGGGCATATTGAGGCAAGGCCAATATTTACTCTGCTGAATTTTGGGCCAGTTGAAGCTTCCAGGTAGTTATCAAGGGCAGCCCCTATGGCCTATGGCCATTCAAAACAGAAAGTATGTAAGTGTGTTGGCAGAGGTGCTTCAAGAATGTTCATCCCCTATAGCAGGGGTCTCCAACCTTGGTAACTTTAAGACTTGTGGACTTCAACTTTGCTGGCTTTGCTGGCTGAGGAACTCTGGGAATTGAAGTCCACAAGTCTTAAAGTTACCAAGGTTGGGGACCCCTGCCCTATAGCTACTGTAGTCCTCAACTTACAATCATAATTGAGCCCAAAATTTATATTCCTAAGTGAGAAATTTGTAAAGTGAGTGTTGCCCCATTTTACGACTTTTCTTGCCACGTTTGTTGTTAAATTAGTTGTTGACTTTGCTTGTCCAAAACTTGCAAAAGGTGATCACATGATCCTGGGACAGTGCAATCATCATAAATGTGAGTCAACTGTCAAGCATCCAAATATAAATCACATGACCATGGGGATGCTGCCATGGTCGTAAGTATGAAAAATGATCATGTCATTTTTTTCAGTGCCGCTGTAACTTCAAACGGTCATGAAGCAAACTTTTGTAAGTGTACATCTCTTCACTGACTTTTGTTTCCAGCTGGATTTTTGTCTGCCCAGTTCCCATCTGAATGTCTAAGCATCATACTATGGTGGCTTTAGCTACACAGTACGCTCATGGCATTTGGTATAAAAACTAAAGTTTTTATTTGGTATACTGTAAAAACTAAAGAGCTGAGGTGGCAGAGTGGTTAGAGTGCAGTACTGCAGCTACTTCAGCTGACTGCTAGTTCAGCAGATCAGTGGATCAAATCTCACCGGCTCAAGGTTGACTCAGCCTTCCATCCTTCCGAGGTGGGTAAAATGAGGACCCAGATTGTTGGGGGCAATATGCTATTTAGTATACTGTCTTTGGCGTAAGCCGCCCAGAGTCCTCGGAGAGTGGGCGGCATAGAAATATGACTAATAAATAATAAAAATAATAATAATAAATAAAGTTGACAATTAATGTTATTAACCTAGTTCTAATAAATATTCAGCAGTGTATACTTTTCCATCATGGTGAAATGTTGACTTCAGTTTGTGGCTTTGAACAATTTGTTCTTCCAGCAGTCCTGGAAGAGTATCTTCATTAGTATATGATTTGGATATACCTTGGGCCATTGGTCTTCTCTATCCTATTTTGGTTCCTTGCTTGGCTGTGAGCTAATTTGGTGTAGTGGTTAAGGCTCCGGGCCAGAAATCAGGAGACTGTGAGTTCTAGTCCCACTTTAGCATGGAAAGTCAGCCTGGTCACTCTGTCAACCCATTGGGTTGTTGTTGTGGGAAAAATAGGAGGAGGAAGGAGTATTTGTTATGTTCACTGCCTTGTAAACATTAATAAAGGTGGGGTAAAACCAGTGGTGGGATTCAGCCAGTTTGCACCACTTCAGGAGAACTGGTTGTTAACTTTCTGAGCAGTTTGGTGAACTGGTTGTTGGAAGAAATCATTAGGGCAGAGAACCAGTTGTTAAATTATTTGAATCCCACCACTGGATAAAACATTTTTTGGAAAAAGAAAACCTCTCAGTTTGCAACTTGTACTTATATATGCAAGGGTGTAATAGTACAGTATACCTTGAGGAATGTCAGTTCTGAGTTCCATATAATTATATAATATAATTTAATTATAAATTAAATCGGAAGCGAGACAGGATCCAAGATGACTTTGTTGGAATCCCTCAAGTCAACTGGCTGATTATACTAAAAAATCATGAAAGCAGCTTAAAGGAAGTTCATGTATTTCCTCCCCTATTTACCTCACAAAAGTTTTCTTCTGCAACTCAGTGGCTCAGGAGCTAAAGAGCCTGTGAAATAATGCTAGGCCTTGCAGATACCTTCTCCTTATGTCGTCTTGCCAACCGTTTGTAACCCGGAGACCAACCATTTGGATTCCTTAACTGTGTGAACTCCGCAGCAAATGTGTGTAACACCATTCTCATGGGTTATCCTAATCCTTCTTAGCTTTTGAAGTAGGAAAGCAGGGAAAAGGTACTAGGGGAAGAAAATAAAGTCCTTTATTATTTCTCTCTCTCTCCCTATTCTCCACCCCCGGAGCTATTAAATTGCAACAGTTCATACTGAACCGCATTGCCGCACAGACCTGAAATCCTCATAATTGGCCTGAATATGATTAAAGAAATCCCTCACCCGGAGGCTTTTAAGTCTGAATAGGTTCAGTTCATTCTGCTGACTGATAAACGTTGTCATGTTTGATCTAACATCAAAAGTATGGAGAGGAAAAGCAAACCAAAGTTTGGGGGGGGAGCGTTGTTCAGATTCAGTGGAAAATATCAAGGTATCTGAGACCAAACAATTATACTTTTTCATACTGTACTCATTGAGATGATAGCAATGGATTTATTCCTGGGGGAGTTTGAATTAATGGTTGCCTGTGAAATTGGATTGAGAGAGAATGGAGGGATTTTTTTTTTTGAAGGGTGGCCCAATTCTTAAGTAAAACTGAGTGTGCATTAAATAATTCATCTTAATTAAAAGTTACATCTGTTCCACATATCCTTAACATACATTTTGCTGTATCTAGCATTATTTGTAAATGTCACAAAGTAGTTATATCTGCAATTGGAATCTGCAAACACAAACAGACAATTTAAAGGCATACAAAATTATAAGCATTTATGCACATTTGCTTTTAAAATCTCCATGTGTCACTGTAAAGTATGACATTAATACTAAATAAACTGATAACAAATTCTAGAAACAGATTTAGTACATTTTTTTAATTAGACTCAGCCTCTGCATAGTTGTAGCATAACGCTTAAATGTCTCTTGATCCAGAGGCATTTTGTTAATCTGTACATATATAATACGGCTATGCAAATCTATTGAAAGAGGAGCTTGGAAACACACAAATGATTTCTTTTCATGTTGTTAAAACAGCTACTGTACTTGAACAATTCCTTGTTTCCACCTATCTGTGCTTGCCGTCTGATGGATTTGTTGGGAAAAAAGCAACATGGCTTTGTGTGACAGGCCTGCAAAGAAAACTCCGATCAGCTTCTACAACCTGGAAGAAGACATGGCTCCTTTAACAAGAAGGGCTTTATACAATCTGCCAGGCTTTTTGACATACGTCTTTCAAAGGATTTGCTCAGCCATACTTTTTTTGTAACCCGACTGATCATGACAATGGCAGTTGCTCTAAAAATGCTGGGGTAATAGATGCAAGAAATCTATCTACATCAAGGGTACCCAACCTTGGCAAATGTAAGACTTATGGACTTCAATTTCCAGAATTCCCCAGCCAGAATGGCTAGCTGGGGAATTCTGGGAATTGAAGTCCTCAGGTCTTAAAAGTTGCCAAGGTTGGACACCCCTGATTTACATGGATGTAAAACATGCAATGGATGTGATTGAATGAAATAAATTCTGTAATGCTTATTTAAAGAACTGGTCAAAGGGACCAAAGACTCCTCTTTCTCCTCTGGAGTTACCGTCTCCTTGTTTTTATTGAGGCCATTTCTTTTGGCCTTTGTGAAAGAGTCCCATTGACTCTGAACATTACAGGTTATAGTCCTTGCTATGACAACTGTGAGCTCACTGGGACTTCCTGTTTTTCTACTTTTGATAAAACATGGAAGAGCTTTGGGAAGTAACATTGAGAACTGCAAAAACAAGAAGTGACTGGGTCTCATTTTTTTTTTTAATAATTTAGTATGCCAAGGAAAATTTCCTTTGCTAGTAAACATTCATTTCATTTTAGACTTAAGAAAAGGCATGACAAGTGAAATACAAGTGAAATTATAAAACTCATAGTAACAGCAACTATAGACATAGCGGGATTAAAGAAATGAAATCACTTGTGTGTTTCCTCACATTCCAATTATGAAAAAATCTGCACATTTTGATTAAATAAAAAAAACGAGGTGAAAGAACTGAGTTGATACAACCCATCCTAACATAAAGTCATGTTGTACCTTCCTTTTATGGATGGAGTTCTTCAAAATGAGATGCCTGTCAGAAAAAAGAGGTTGCAGATTAATTTTACATGACAGTCATGGTTGAATGAGCAGGGATTAAACCCCAGATTTTTACCATTTAAACCCTCCAAATCTCTATTGTCTTTGTATGGAAATTTATTTCTGCTACTTAGAAAATTTTAAAATCTCCAGTTCATTCTGCTCCACGTATGAAAAAAAAGCAAGATCTTTGTCCTTGCTGAAAAAGAAAAAACAAAACAAAATTCATCTCCATCACTCATAGATGCAAATTATCTTGCTCAGGACATCTGTGAATAACTTCCACATCTTACTATGCTGTTTGGACCAAACGCCATTTCAAGAGTGTCCATGGGATGTGATCATAAAATTCAAGATGGGGCTCCAATAGTGTGATTGAAACTCTGCTTGTTTTTATGTGTATCATATATAGATTTGATCACAGTGTCATGGTAGCCATGATAGCACTAGCAATAGCACTTAGACTCAGGGGTGAAATGCTCCCGGTTTGAACCAGATCGCTCGATCCGGTAGTGATGGTGGCGGGTGATTCGGAGAACCGGTAGCAAAAATCCCTACCCCCCCACTTCTTTTTTTTTACTTTTAAAAGCATTTTTTCTACAACCTCTTCAGCCGAAAAAAATGCTTTTAAAAGTAAAAAAAAGCCTCTGATGATCATGCGGCTCACCTGGGATTGTCAGAGACTTTTAAAAGCATTTTTTTCTGCAACCTCTTCAGCTGAAGAGGCTGTAGAAAAAAATGCTTTTAAAAGCCTCTGACAATCCCAGTTGAGTTGCCTGATCTTCAAAGGCTTTTAAAAGCATTTTTTTACAAACTCTTTGGCCAAAGAGGCTGTAGAAAAAAAATGCTTTTAAAAGCCTCTGACGATCCCAGATGAGTTGCTTGATCTTCAAAGGCTTTTAAAAGCATTTTTTCTGCAACCTCTTGTAGAAAAAATGCTTTTAAAAGAAAAAAAAATTGGCCACGCCTACCCAGTCACATTACCCCACCACCAAGCCACACCCACAGAACCGGTAGTAACAAATTTTACATTTCACCACTGCTTAGACTTATATACCACTTATATTCCATTCCGATTCCAAAGGAAAGTGTTTTTGGGCGGCAGACCTGCAATCCCCTTCCCGATTCCAAACATGGGGTGTGCAGAGGCAAAAAAAGTGCATCCCATTTCAGGCGGCAGATCTGGCCAGGAGGAAAGAGAAGGTGAGTCTGCTGAGAAGGAGGACGAGGGCATGCGGCTCTGCAATGTGCAATGGGAAGAAAAGCATTTTCAGGCAGAAGTGCTGTGATCCCCTTCCCGAATTCAAAATGGTTCCCGGTTCCCCACTGCACATTGCAGGGGAACTGGCCGCCACCTGAAACGCAGCTCTGAGAATTGCATTGGGGAATCCGACCAACAGGCAGCGGTGGCTGGAAAGGAGGGACATTTCACTTTAGGGACTGCCGCTCGGCTCCTGGGCGCGGAGAGGGCTTAGGTGGCAGCGGCAGCAGCTCCTCACATTCCTGGGGTGTGAAGTCATCACAACCATTGTCTGCCCTGAGCTGTCCGCTGGGCGGCCAGTGGGTTGACCAGCTGCGAATTGTGGGGCCCACCTTGTTCACCAAAGTAGCCAGGCAGATTCCCCCTCCAGACTGTTGCGAGGAGGTTTGTTCCTCAGGCTGTGCTTTGACCCTCCCCCAGAGCATGCAAGGGGTCTCTTCGGGGGAAAGCGAGTAATCCCTGCAGATCGCAGGAGCACCCCGATATGTTTTCTGGAAAAGAACTTCTCAGTAATCGATGCCCTCTTTCCCAGCTGAGTCTCTGAGGCACCTCTTGCTTGCAGGAGGAGGAGGAGGGTGGCGTAAAGCAGCACCACCTTAAATGCTGGTAGGCAGAGGTAGAATTCTTTTTTTCTTGTTTTCCTCCCCCAAAATTAAGGTGCATCTTATATTCCGGTGCGTCTTATACTATGAAAAATACGGTAGATATTATCTCCACAATCTTCTTTTCTTTCCTTCCTTCTGCTTGTAAAAGGCTTGCTTATTGGACCAATTACTGGAGGGATGGATCACGGAGCAAATGGCACATGTGAGGAAAACCCCAGGTTCAATTCATGACTTCTGAAAGTAAAGCTGGAAGCTATCTGTTCGAGATTTCAGAGATCCAACAGTATCAAAGTAGATCATATCAGACCAGTTAGGTCTACGTTCTAAATCAATAGCAGGCAGCTATAGGAAGTACACATACTTTCAATGCCTGGGAGTTAAATAGTTACCATGTGAAACTCTCTTCAAGTACCAAGACCCACAAATAGCTCTTAGAACCAAAAATGTTTTGTCTGCCTGTTTATTGAATATTGGAATTGAGGACAGTTACAGTAGCTTTACAACTGCTTTGCTGCAAACCTTCATGCATTCAGGGAGGTAACAGCGAAACAGCATACAATAGTTTATTCCAGTTCTGCACAGAAATGTGATTCGTGTGAGCATAGGCACTGCAGTTGGTTAATTATAGTTGATTGTTCAATGAGAACTATGAACCCAGCCAAATGTGGCTTCTCCTAGAAGACTACAGCTGAGAGTATTTTGCTTTCAGCTACAGGAAATTCAATTTCTTGATAATGTCTGACTGAACTAAAATTAATCTAGAACATATTTTTCAAATTACCAAAGTTAATCTAGACCTTTATATATATATAAAATAAACTTCATTTAGAATCTATTTTGAATTTGTGACAGGAAAAATTATGTCTTCCAACAAGAGGGAAATAAGGAGAGTCAGTAATGCAAACTGAACTGAAGTAATTATATGAAAATCAGTTCAGTAAGATGAAGTTCAGCAAAAGTATGGTTTTATTATCACATTGTTTCCCTTTGTAATTGAAATATGTCAGAACTGATTAATTTTCTTAGGGTTTTTGGAACAAAGTTCAACTGAGGGGGGGGGGGGGAAAGCCTTAGGATTTTCCATAGCTTGTTTTCTTTCAAAAGAAATACAAGTAAATAACTAACTTAGCAAAAGTTATTTATACCTCAGTACTTACTGTCCTGAAAATGCCTGTCCCTCTGGAAACATGATTCAGATGGTCTGAACCAAGGAAACATTTTCCTTTTTCCTGTGTTATTCGTGAGACGAAAGACAACTGCAAACACCTTGCTCAAAAATATTCCTTTGTTTCCTCCATTTGGGTTTGACAAAACAAATTATACATTTACAGCAGCTTTCCTTATGAAGGTGATTCATGTTAGACTATGGCCTTATCACGACCTCCCAAAGGCATTTGGTCTGTTTCTTTAAAAAAAAGAAGAAGAAGAGGGAAAAAAGTATGCTGTACAATCAGCATTACCAAGATGTCTATGCTTAATGTAACTGTGTGGTTTGGTTCTGCAACCCAACAAGACAGACACAGACTTCAGAGGATAATTAGAACTACAGAAAAAACAATTGCTACCAACCTGCCTTCCATTGAGGACCTGTATACTGCACGAGTTAAAAAGAGGGCTGTGAAAATATTTACAGACCCCTCACATCCTGGACATAAATTGTTTTAACTCCTACTCTCAAAACGATGCTATAGAGTACTGCACACCAGAACAACTAGACACAAGAACAGTTTTTCCCCATCACTCTGCTAAACAATTCCCTCAACACTGTCAAACTATTTACTAAGGCTGCACTACTATTAATCTTCTCATTGTTCCTATCATCTATCTCCTTCCACTAATGACTGTCTGACTGTAACTTTGTTGCTTGTTCCTAATATGATTCGATTGCTTATTTGTACCCTATGACTATCATTAAGTGTTGTACCTTATGATTCTTGATGAACGTATCCTTCTTTTATGTACACTGAGAGCGTATGCACCAAGACAAATTCCTTGTGTGTCCAATCACACTTGGCCTATTCTATTCTATTCTATTCTATTCTATTCTATTCTATTCTATTCTATTCTATTCTATTCTATTCTATTCTATTCTATTATGTGCTTTATGTCAGGGAAAAAAAATTATATTCATTTTCTGAAAATGAATGTACCTGATTCATATACCAAAGAAGGCTCCTTCACTGACGTTCTCCTGTATTGAAGTTCTCCATCCATTGTCAGCCCTTCAAAGTAGACCACATTAGGAAACCAAAGTCATGCAGGCCAACACAAATGTTATTGTAAGGCTATGGTAACAGAATTTCACAAATCTAAATGTGCTTTATCTTTGTGATAACTAGAGAAGTCCTTCTCTGAGATGTATTCTCAGATTACTGATCTGACGCAGATTCAGATTTCTTTTATCTGACCATTATCTTCATAGTGGTTCTTCCTCCTGTTCCTCAAGATTATTCCTTCTGCCCAGGGGTGAAATCCAGCAGGTTCTGACAGGTTCTGGAGAACTGGTAGAGGAAATTTTGAGTAGTTCGGAGAACCAGCAAATACCACCTCTGACTGGTTCCAGAATGGGGAGGGAATGGAGATTTTGCAATATCCTTCCCCCAGGAGTGGGGTAGGAATGGAGATTTTGCAGTATCCTTCCCTTGCCATGCCCACCAAGCCACGCCCACAGAACCGGTAGTAAAAAAAACTTGAATTTCACCACTGCTTCTGCCCATTACATCCATGTGGAAATGAATGAGTAGAGGCATCTAACTTACTTTAATCAACTTTTGTTGTTTGCTTTATTCATCACATCATCACTTACCTTCTCATCTAATGTCTTATGAGATTATTTTTCCTGGTGCCCTTCCGACAGAGGACCTTTTGACAAGAGGTCAAATGGGTTTTGTTTTCTGAGAACATGGTACTCCATAGAAGATTATCGCTCTATGATCCAAACTCTTCCTCAGTCAAGATTTTGTCCTTCCAAAAAGTTTGATTTCCCCCCCCCCCATACTTTGTACCATAGAATGTCCAAATATCTCTACTAAATCATCCCTTGCAGCTCAGCATCCAGGTTCTCAGTAGATGAGCCTGTTGACAAAAATAAAAAAGGATGTTGTAGCCAGCAAATTTACATGGGAAGTTGCTCTATAACTTCCATTTGAATCAGGGTGCTCCAAAGTGACATATTATGCAACTGTGCCCTTTGGGCGCATATCAGGGAAATGCCAGAGACTTTCTGTATGCAACTCCATCATGTATTGTCTATATCAGTGATGGCTAACCTTTTTGCTGTCGCATGCCAAAAGCAGGGAGAACGTGGGAGGTCGCGGGTGCCCACACCCATAATTCAATGCGCCCGACCCTCCTGTGCATGCGCACGGGACCCCCCACACACTTCCCCCTGCTTTTGGCACCCGATGGCATGGTGGGCCCAGTAGGCCCGTTTTTCCCCCTCCACAGGCTTCAGAGGCTTTCTAGGAGCCTGGGGAGGGCAAAAACAGTCTTCCCCATCCCCCTGGAGCCCTTCCGGAGGCCAGAAACAGCAAGTTTCCTGACTTCCGGTGGGACCGGAAGGCCTGAAAATCAGTTGGCTGGTGCGCGCATGCGCACTGGACCTGAGCTAGGGCAACACTTGCGTGCCCACCAATATGGCTCCGCGTGCCACCTGTGGCACCTGTGCCATAGGTTCGCCATCACGGGTCTATATACTTAAATAATCTACTTTTGAATTTGCAAATAGAGTAATTAGTTTCATATTTGTTCATTGAGAATGTAAATGTGATGTGCTTATTAACATTTCTGCCATACACTAAATAAATAAGTCAGATCAGAGGTGGGCAACTAATTTTCCCAGGGGGCCACATGAGAAATTGGGATTTTAGTGGAGGATTGCTGCTGCCCACTACTGCTGCCCTGTTCCCATCTCTGCTTCCCTGTCCCCCCCCCCCCCCTTTGCCCCCCCACCCCCCCCCCCACTGCTGATGCCACAGGCTGGACATGGACAACTTGAGAGCTGGATGTGGCCCATGGGCCATTAAATGCCTAGCTATGATTTAGATTATTCATTATTTGAAGAACTGTAACTAATATATATGCTGAGATTCCATTATTATGTGTTTGAACAAGCTCCAAGTTTTGGAGATTTAATCCTCCTTTCTTTTTAGTTTCCTTTTTGACAAATCCTTTTTCTAGAAATCTTCTCTTTGAACAAAAGAAGCAGTATTGGACTTTTCTGGCAATTTTCCATTTAAATTTATTGTATTATCTGAAAGGAAAGCTAATGTTCTCCCGAAATGATTTACCTTTAAAAATGAAGGAGCATCTTGAGATTCTCAGAGTGAAGGGAAGGAACCCGATAAATCTTCCTTTTGTGAAGATCATCTTAAATTCAGGTCACCTTTTCTTCCATAAATACGGGGTTGAATTTGATAGTCTTGCAGTCCCTGTTTTCAATTTCTTCAACATTTATGTCTTGCTGAATCAGCCCCTTTGTGTAACAGCAACCATTTTATATGCGTATCTGTAAAATAACTCTGGGAATTGTATTTAATAGAGAATATGTTTAAGATAACTACCCAAAATATTGAGTTTTAGCCAATGTGTAGTATCATTCCAAACTATGGAATGCACTTCTTGGAAAGTCCCCTCCCCCCACTTTCTATTTTTGAGAAAATAAGTCTTTGTTCTTCAGTTGTGACTTTAGTTCATTCATTCATTCATTTTATGGGTTGCCTGTTCTTGAAGGCTTTAGTGGCTAACAGTGTCAACATATAAAGCAATGAATCCCCAACCTCCAATACCTATAAAATACCTAATAAAAATGAAAAAGAGCAAACAAGACAAAACAAAAGCATTGAAGTACCCAGGAATCTTTAATTGTAAATCTTCTCTTCTTTTCTAAAGACAGAAGAAGCTAAGTCTTTTTAATTTTCCTAACGATCAAGAGACTGGGATACTAATGATTGTAACCTGTTTTTAATATTGGGCTTTAGGAGTTTTATATTTTTATTTGATTAGAAGTAAAGCAGAAATTGAAATAACAAATGAGTGCAATTTCCCTGTTTTTATCAAAAAAAGGTATCTACTACATAGAATCTTTTCTGGTTCAGTGATTCTAAAAGAAAATTACATCCCCCCTTTTAAGCCTCAAAATTTAGAAGCGCACTGTAGAAAGAAATCTATATCTTGTTGAGCAAATCATTCCCAAGTGTAAATCAACATAATTCCACTGAGGGTTAATGCAGCTTTATAATAGTCCTTTGCCTGCTTCCTGTTATTAAAGAGGAGGTCTCTTTGTAGACTTTTTGAAAAATGGTTCATATTGTCAAATTTCAAGAAAGCAATTCAATACTCAAGTTCACTGGAATGTTTAAAACTAAGTAACTTAATGATACCTGATAATGAGCATGTGAAATGTTTGTAATGAGAAACTATCGTTCAAACTGACACCAGATAAGGAACCAACTTAAGAAAAAGGAAAAAGGTACAATTGGGCTGATTTTTAGGGACCAAGTGATAGAAAAGTACTCTGTACTTCAACCTCTAAATCTTCTGAACTCTCATTTTCCATGCTCTGATAAAGTTTTGTAAGAGGAACTTCTTGGATCCATGAAGGAATTTTACCTGTTCTGATAAAGTCCTAAATTTGTGACTAAATGCTGTAATTCAGTTAGTTTACTGCTCATCAAACCAGGGCGATGATTTTGAATTTTAGATACTGCACGGAACTAATTTGTGTTGGCTTATTTTGAATTAGTGCCCACAGAACCACATTTGTTTCTTCAAAGGCGAGCCAGAGGTCAGCTTAAGTCCTGATGAAACCAAACGTGATGTACTCTGCTTCACAATCAGATTTTCCCGGAGTACGCAACCACTTCACACAGCTTCTCTCTCATCAACTGTCTATTTTTCTCCATAGGTGGGGTTCTTTCTGAGATTGGTCAAACCACAACATTGCAACAGTGTGTTCAATGTGTAATGCAATATTATGAGTGCATTACTAAACTAACAATTTGCCAACAGGAGGCAACACTCTACAGTGTTACTACAGGTGGACATTATAACAATCACACAAATCAAGAAATACTTCATTATGTGAATTAATCATATATATGGCATTTTACTAGTTTGTGATTTTCTTTTTCTTGGAGGGTTAGTTAGCTTTTTAACTTGTTGCTTCTTCACCCTTAGTCTCCTCAGTTTTTTCCCTTATCCTATTATCTACTTACCCATAAAACACTTTTACCCCTGTTGGAAGAAATGTCCTTCTGGGTTCAGTTCCAAGTGGGGAGAAATACATGGTGGAAACATAGTGGCTGCTTGGAAAGATAGTTTTAATGGTGGACAGGATCACATGCCTTGAAGTAAAAAAAGGGGGGGGAAGAGATGCTTAGAGTGCCTGGGTTTTATGCCCCTCTGAGCTTTTGAATTTGAGCTTGTATTCTGATTGGTTGTCAGAATCCCATGGGCCATGCAGGGGTAGGCTGTGTTTTGAGCCCCAAGTTTGGTTGACTCTTGCTCGGTGATGATGTAATGAAAGGGCTTTGGGATTCCTATTATGTCTCTGCCTGAGACATTTGTTATCTAGAATAGACTGGCCCATTGACAAAGGTGGAGGGGGGGCTGAGTTTCTGCCTCCCTTTTAGGGGAAATATTCTGTCCTTTTAATATTTCCTAAAATATTTCATTTTTCTAGGAGAGGGGTGGTGGGTACTAACTTCCTACACCCCATTTTCCAAGGCCAACTTTACTACTAAACTGAGCAAGGCAGGTTCACAGTATCACAAAAGGCATTATATTCTTAGTTTTTTCATCAGAGATTACTGCGTTTTCCA
This sequence comes from Ptyas mucosa, assembly GCA_012654045.1. Classification (NCBI taxonomy): domain Eukaryota; kingdom Metazoa; phylum Chordata; class Lepidosauria; order Squamata; family Colubridae; genus Ptyas; species Ptyas mucosa. Next base: position 3,421,536 of record WNWU01000002.1, read on the forward strand.
CCACCAGGATGGAAAGGAATGCCTGGTAGGATTTTCTGTCTGATGTGCTGGGGGGAAAAACACTATTTACGGTATTTATTTTATTTTATTTAATTTTTATACCGCCCTTCTCCTGCTGGACTCAGGGCGGTGAACAGCCAAGAATAAAAAACATCCAATACAAAAATTTAAAATTATTAAAAGAATTAAACAAGTTTTGGCCCAGATTTAAAACATCCCAGCTAAAATCTGTTACAATTAAAATATCTAAAGGGGGGGGGGGTTATGCCAACCCAACTTGGTGAAATAGAAATGTTTTGAGGGCACGGCGAAAAGCATGGAGCTCTGGTATCCTACGTATCTCCGGGGGCAGGTTGTTCCAGAGGGCAGGTGCTGCCACAGAGAAGGCCCTCCCCCTGGGGGTCGCTAGCCGACATTACCTGGCCGACAGCACCCTGAGGAGTCCCTCTCTGTGAGAGTGTATTGGCTGGTGGGAGGCTTTGGGATAATATGGATCTTAGGTATTATATTGGACCATCAATGACATTTTTTGCTTTTCTGCAAACAACCCCAGTTTCTTAAACTTGGTAAAGGAGTCTTTTCCAACTGTTTATCTCTAGGAAGAAGTGGAAGTCAGGATCAGGCCTACTTATGACAGGACTTGTTATTTTAAAAAAAACCCTCAAATGGCAGAAGCAACATTCTGAAAAAATATGGGTATGGTCTTTCATCACTTATTTTTGTTCCCTCCTCTCTCAAAGGAAATTTCTGAATGATTAAAGCGCTGCTTTTCCAAACCTTCCTCCCATAGTCTAGAATGCCAAAGTATATAAAGAAAAAGATAGCAGGAATCAAATGTCCTTATTTTATTGTTGCTTATTTTAGTCCCTACAGAAAGCAGAACGGAGCAGATCTCAGATAATGATTGAACAATTAGCATCTAATCTGAAATAGTGTTCTCAAGATGGATGAATACTATTGGAAAAATGGATCCATGAAAGAAGGAAGTGGTCAAACAAAGAAGTTGGATTTGGAATCAAAGCATAGAAGTTACTTTAAAAAACCACAACTAAGTGTGGAATGCCCACCCCCCACCCTACCCCAGAAGAATGAAATATTTTGGGAAATATTAAAAAGGTAGGATAGAATATTTTCCCTAAAGGAGAAATGGGAAAAAATCTTAAGGGAAGATTCAAGACAGGATATTTTGAAACTCCTTGGCAGAATGGTAGGCTTACAATGCAGCCCCTCACCCAAGATCCAACACAGGACGAAAGCCATTAGCCACAATAGGAATTGCCCAACACCCTTTCAGAACACAATTTCCTTCATTGGACCACTCCTAGAACAGTCCAAACTTCAAAGTCGCAGAAACCTATAAAAATCCAGCCACTCATTCAACCTTTTTTTCAGCTGCACCTGAACCACAAACCCTGGTGGTTCTGTTTCATCGTTAAACTTTCTTTCCAATCAGCCTCCATGTTGTTTCCAGCGTCTTTATCCCAACTTGGAACTGAACCAGGTGGATTTTCCTTCCAACACAAGATCCCTATGACTCAAAACAAGCAAAGGAATCATCAGAAGTTCAAAAATTCAATATGATTGAATGTGCAATCAAAGGTGCGTCTGAGATAAGCTGCATGTGAGAAAAAAGGTAGCAGGCCTTGTCTTATACGGTTGTGCCTGCCATATTTGACTTTTGAAATCCCTTCTATGGATAGCCCTGAAAATAAAAGTCTTTACCGTTGGGCCTCTAACTGAAAAAGGCATAATGCAAAAGCAAAGCAAAGGGGAAAACATTGAAGATTAATTCTCACCCCATAATGGGCTGTGAGAATAACCTTGAGGAAGTAGAGGAAGAGCTGCAATCAAAGCAACAGTCAGATAAGAGAAGATTTAGCCCAAGGTAGAAATGTAATTTGAGGAAAAGTCTCAGGCTTGACACTCCCTCACAGGGCTGACACATCCTGACCAAATGCAATGTAGAGGTTAGATGGGTTTATGGTAAGACAGCTGGCAATGCACAGCTTCAGAGGGTTCTGGTGTACCCATTGCAGGTGCCCATTCTGTTATTACTCTGTCTTCAATTTTCCCTGCATCTTGCCATTGCCAGGTGAAAAAGGCAGGAAGAGGACTCCCTGCTAGGACTGACAGTGTCTTCCTTGCTATAGTCTGATTTTTCCCAGCTGTAGCCTACATTTATGGTTGAACTCAAAAGGTCTTCATAATTTCAGGCTCTTCTGGATACCCCATTCTACACTTTCATTAATAAAAGAGATAGTTTCTTTCTATCTCTTTTAGAAGATGAAAAAGAAAACATGTTCTGTCTGTTTTATCAAAAACAGACAGAACAGTCCTCCCATCCCCCCATCTTTAATGTTTTAAATCAAGGAATGAACACCCTTACAAATGATTGGAATAGATGGTATACAAAGAACATTTAAAAACAAAATATTTACTAAAGCAAAATGAGCGTTCCTCTCAAAACAATTCAGCATTCTAATCTTTTGTAGTAACTGTGCTTGGACAATAGTATGTCTGTTCAAAAAAGGTGCAAGCAAATATAAGAGTTTGCTTTATAGTATTATTTAATTTAAAGCTTAAAAATACATTTTTCTGAACATGTTTATATTGCTGTAAATTTCTCCGTTGTTATATACATTTCCCTTTCATTTATATTAAAAATTTTAAGTTGTCCAACATATCATAAACTAGTGGTAAAAATCACCACCACCAAAACCCTTCAAACAATTCAATTCATTGGATAAGCTTCCCCCCCCCCCCCAATAAACGGGGATTATTTGGGACAGTTGTCTTTATGTAAATTTCACAAACATTCCTTTCCTTTATCACAGTGAGTTTAGAAGCAGACAGTTCTTGGAAGCATATCATGTTCTCGCAAAAGAAATCTCTAAAGTAATGATGCATATTCTGGAAAATCTGTGGGGCTCCATCAATTGGAGTCACAGTGGGAGTTTTGGAAGTTTTGAGATAATAGTGGAGTTTTTGTGTTTTGGGATTGGGATCAGGGGTTGTAGTGGTTTTCATGATTTTAATCCTTGTGTGCCAATCAGAATCATCTGAGATATAAAACATCCTGAAGGATGTTCAGCCTATCAACATTACTTCAAGAACACAACCTGAATAGCACCACACATGAAATACCTATGTGAAGGTCTGATACTATTCAATGGGAAAGATGTGTGAAAATACACCAAATCCAAACTAGGATTTTTTTTTTTACAGAACTAAACATTAGTGTTTTCTTCTGCCCTGAGAAAAATTCCCACAGATACTAATGCTTCTAACCAATTTCCGGCATTTGCAATGAAATCATCATCGAATTGACTTCCTGCCTATTTGTCTCTTGGTGTTAGTTACACAGCTCGTGTATCATGCTGGAGGCTGGTATCAGCCTGTAGATAAACAAGGAAACACATCAATTGATGCCTCTTGGTAATTACGAAGGGTGTAAAATTATAGCTTTTTTTGCTCCACACTAATTATTATATGGAGTGGGAAACATTTCCCCAGTTTGAAGAACAGGAAATGACTGGCTCATTGGCTTGGGCAACCTTAGCTTAGGGACAGAAACAATATCTCCTTGAGAAGTTGTATTTAATTCTATTGCTGGAAAATGTGCTTGGCTTAGCCATGCGGTTCCTCTATCCATTTTATCTAGCAGAAATGCACAACTTCCCTTCACCTTGAATGCCAGACAAGTTTTGAAGGACACAGCAAGGACCTCATTCCTAAAACAGATAGGGCCAGGGCCTATTTGGAAATGGGCTTTAGGACTTTTAAGGGCAGAAAAGGATGCCTTAAGTTTGCAAAACATCCTCAGCAAGAATGTAACACCAGTCCTGGGAGAGTGCTGGGGAATAGGGTGGGGTGCTATATAAGAGATGATGGGGGGCCCTGGGCTTTACTTTTTGTACTCTTCTCGACAATGGTTTTAAATTCCAAAGGAGATATCCAGAGAGGGAGAAATAATGACTAAAATATCATCCATATGTTCATTGACTCTTAGCAACAAACTCTCTGGTTTACTAACTGGTAAATTTGTGTAAGTTGGTTTGAGAACAGAGCTCAAAAAGCAGAAGCTGGGTTTTTTTGACTGATCTTGTTGTGGGATGGGGAAAAATATAAGATTTATTTTCCTGAATGTTTTTTAAAAGAATAGATTAATGACTAAGTACCTCATTCTCCCATTTGGGGTATTGTTACTTTTAACGATTATTTTTAGCCTATTTATTTAATTAGACATTTATTTACATCCTATCATTCAAGGAAGTAAGACTTCCAAAAGCAGCTTATGACTAATACAAACATTATGAGTAAAAATGCAATTAATTATTATGGAAGAACCAAGAACTTCTTTCTGTAATATAATTTTTTTTGGGGGGGGGGGAAGATTTCCTTATTATTTTTGCAATATGGGCACAATAGAATTAAAAATCCAAAGGAAATAACACAGCATGGAATAAATGTAAATACATGGCTAGTTCTGCAACTGTATTCAATATTAATGTACAAGATGAAGGTACTCTATGTCAAGATAGGGTTAATGAATAGCAACCCACTTCATTCTTATTACATTTTTCAAAACTTTTTAGCATTTTGTAATTTTTTTTTCCACTTAAGCAATTTCTTAGCCTCTCATCACTATGCAGAGTAAATTGAAAGGTGGTTATTTACCTAAGGCTGTCAAGCAAAGATCCATGGCCAAACAGATCTGATCCTAGATCACCCCAGACTTTCTTCTAACCTTTAATGTCTATGGAGAGTCTCAATCATCCAGGTCATGGTTGACCCAAAGGTGCTTTTTCAAGAGGCAACTGGACTTTCTTGTTTTTCTTTGAAGATGTTTCGCTTTTCATTGAAGAAGCTTCTTCTAATCTTTAACCAATGTATCATATTGACTCTGCACTGATATGATGCAGTGCTATGAAATTTTGTATAAATAGTGGTAATTAAACATTAATGCTAAAATAACAGAGGTGAAATGCTCCCGGTTCGGACTGGATCGCCTGATCCGGTAGCGATGGAGTGGGTGGTTCGGAGAACCAGTAGCAAAAATCCCTGCCCCCTCCCCACCCCCACCCCCATGCCCAGCTGAGCTGCACAATCATCAGAGGCTTTTTTTTACTTTTAAAAGCATTTTTTCTACAACCTCTTCGGCCAAAAAAATGCTTTTAAAAGTAAAAAAAAAAGCTTCCAATGATGGCGCGGCTCAGCTGGGATCATCAAAGGCTTTTAAAAGAACCCCCCCTTTTTTTCTTTTAAATGCCTCTGACGATCCAAGCTGAGTTGCCTGATCGTCAGAGGCATTTAAAAGAAAAAAAGTCTCTGCCGATCAGGCAACTCAGCTGGGATAGTCAGCGCCTTTTGAAAGCATTTTTTTACAACCTCTTCGCCAAAAAAATGGTTTTAAAAGAAAAAAAATTGGCCACGCCCACCCAGTCACATTACACCCCCCCCCCCAAGCCATGCCCACAGAACCGGTAGTAACAAATTTCACCACTGCAAAATGATAAAGGAACACACCCAATTTGCCACCAAACCGGAATTACTTTCTGGCTTCCAAACAGATCTTGTGGTTTGTGTGACTCACTTACTACATTTGATCAGGCAATTATGGGCCACATTAATCTTGACCTTCTCATACAATGTCTCTTCTACATATCATCTTAGGCTTCCATGTTTTCCTTCTGCTAAATCCCAGGCCCTTGTTATATGCCATTTTTCCTAGGGTCTAGTTGTAGCTTACTGAGTGGCCTTCAACAAAATGGTTCAAAAAATGAACCAAGAAAGCATTTTCACCCATAATGTAACTCTGGCCAGATTTATATTGCAAATTTATAATTCAGGTCCACTTGCAATATAAATCTGGTCAGAATTACATTATGGCAGTGGTGGGATTCAGCCAGTTCGCACCACTTCGGAAGAACCGGTTGTTAATTTTCTGAGCAGTTTGGTGAACTGGTTGTTGGAAGAAATCATTAGGGCAGAGAACCGGTTGTTAAATTATTTGAATCCTGATTATTCTCCCACTGATTATAGGAGAATATGGGGGTGGGGAGGGTTGGTTCATTTTATGCAACCCAAAAAGCTGTTTATCATACCTATGGTGATAACTATATGTAACTAAGTAATGGTTATTTCATCTTATACAAATAATACAAGACTATTAAAATGTGCTTAATGAAGTTAAAGTTTAACTTTATTGTTATTGTACGTATAAACACGGTATACCCATACAACGAAATTCACTTAATACCCAAAGACCAGGCCCAATACACATAACTATCCCCAAACACACCCCGCCACCCACCACAAATTCCCCACCCCTGAACCACCCAAACATCCACACAACAGATCAAGTAAGAAGATAAATGGCATTATAAAAGACATGCAAAATAAAACTATTACAATGTTAGGACCGATAAATAAACGCAAATCATAGCAAAATATAAAATTATGAGAGGTTAGCCATTGTGACATTCTCAATAATTAATCCATGTGGTAGGTTTAAATAATTACAGCATTAACAATAGTGCTGTGGATCCAGAGTAAATTGTGATCCCCCCCTTGATATTTTATATATTATCCATGCTGCAGGATGGTTGTGTAGTGAAAGTGTGAGGCTTGCATAATTTGGAGACTTAATTAACTGTATTTTATTTGGCACTGAAAGGAAGAAACAACAGTATCATAGATCTGAACAGAAGCTTCCCGAAGTTTACTGGCAGAGAAAAAAGCGGGCTGGTTCATGAACCATTTCTGACTGTTTTTACTGGCTGACAACAGAGTTGTTGTGATTGGAATTAAAATATCAGGGTGAAAGAAATCCAGCAAAGAGAACACAGTGCTTTGTAGAATGCTTCTGTCAATTAAAAACAAAATGAAGCTAAATTAAGCCATCAATAATTTAAAGTTGCCTGATTTACATCAATGTAGGCTTAGGTCATCTCTCTTTTTAGAGATTCCACTCAAGTAAGTACCCTATTTTCAAGTAACATTTTTAGAATTATTTTTAAAAAAGACAAAAATGAAAACAAAAAGATAACACTACAGCAGACTCTGGGTTTTTAATTGTAGCCCACATGTTGACAGCTGCTTATCATGATTAAGATCCTAAAGTTAAAAGACAAGGGGTTTTCACCACCTGAATATAATTTTATTTTATTTTTAAAGTCATGTTCCTTGAGAGTTCCATGATAAATTCAATCAGACCTACACACAGAGAAACTGCTAAATTCTCTTTATTTCAATTGCCTTGCAAGAATTCTCTAGACCTTATTTAAAACTCAAAATAAATCTGGATATTGCTGGATTATATATTTTGAAATTATTGTTTAATTTATATGTCACCCATCTCACTATTCAAAGCATCTCTGGATCTTCTTCCTGCAAATACAAGTCCAGTACAAGGTAAAAAAATTGTGTCTGAATGCTAGCTATGTCTCTTCAACAGCAAGGAAGGATTGCTGTTGTTATTTCTGCGTGCTCTTCCCCACCCCCAGCCGTGCTCAGTATCCAGCATGACGAAGAGTGCCTGTAGAATTGCGTACCTCGCACCTTCTTTGGTGACATTTTGATGGCTGTCACTTAAAACTAAATAGCAGATTAATGTGGCAGTGAGATAGAGCAGACTGATGAGTGCAAAAGTGACACCAGTCAGAAATAGACTGATTTTCCCATCTGTGGATGTTTCTGTTATTTGTATTTTTATGGGTCCTCTTCCTTGTTCCAAAACTGGGATGGTGTGGGTTGCATGAAAGATCTTAGATGAAGTTACAACGAAAGGTGAAAAGCAATGCACAAACCCACAAAGTGAAGACCTAAAAAGACATCGATTTATCACTGAATAATGTGTGCCTCTTTGGGCCACTGATATTTCCCCCATCATTTTAGTCCAATAAGATCCCTCTGAGGTTCCTTGAGATGAGAGACAGTGAATGGCTGCAAGTTGTGGTGTGATTGGAACTGAGGTCTTACTGTCCCAGTCCAACCCTTTAACCACAAAACCAAGCAAACTAGTAAAGTGCTCTCCCCTCTCTATATTTTCCTATTTTATTTTTTAATAACACCATTCCAGAATATGAAACCTTGAAGTCTCTGTTCACTGTTCCCATTCAAAGGTTTAGGAATGTTTCACTGTCAATTCAGAAACAGATGCTTTATTAGCAGGGGAAGGGTATCTTTTTTTAAAGGATTTCACTCTGCATAATCAGCATTATATTAATATTTTGTACTTCCGGAATATCTGTGTGTGTTTGCTAACCCTGTGAGAGTGGGTGCTGCAGAGGAAAATAAAGTATGACAAATTTTCCTGCAGAATAACTGGGTCCATCATAGTTCTTGTGATCTTAGCAACAACTGCCAATCTAACTTTTTTTAAAAAAGTATGAAGATTTGTGATTTTATAATTCTCAATTTTAGTTATAAATATGCTGGCATTCTGTACTGTGGGAATTTCAGGGTAAAATGATATTGCACTAAAACCTTAGGCATACTTGCAATACTTGTAGGATTTTTGTGCCTCGAGCATTTAAGTGCAACAATAAAAACGTGCACAGTTGTGCAAAAGAAATGTCTGTGTGTTCCATTCCATCCACCAGATGTTTGCATGAGTGCAAAATGAAGGAAAGAAAGATTAAGGGGGAGGGGGGGTTTAGAAGAAACTTACATAAACCATTTCAAGCACTGCAATTAATCCCCAGTGTGGACAGTATTCTGCAACTTTCTGTGAAATTAAGCCCAGAAGTCAACTCAGCAACCAAACCCAGAAAACAAACAGCATGAACAAGTGAAGTTGTTTTTTTCTAATATAGTCTTTGACCCATTCTTTGACTTTTTTCACTGGCTTTGGGAAGGCACATTCCCATTTTAACAGAACTAGCAGGGATCTGTAGGTGGTTTCTTATGGACCTGCAAAAGCTGAACAAGACTGGCTGAGGGAAAACCCGTAAATCAAAAATGGAGCCCGTGCCATGACTTCACTGGTCTTGAAGTAACTCTAGAAGCCTGCCCTCTGGAGAGGCTATTCGTGCCTTGGCAAGATCTGGTGTGCATAAGTCTCCTTTAAAAGCAGAATGGGTATTATAATCTAATATTAATCTAATCTGCAATATATGTATGTGTAAATATATGTAAAATAATGGACGCATCTTTATTCAATTCTTCTGAATATATATAAAGTGTTTTTCTATGGAGACACCTGGTCTACCCCAGCATGTGGGAGGCAGTATACTGCATCCCTTTTGCCTTTCAGCTCCAATGCAGGAGCCCTCAAGCAGGGGTGTGTGTGTGTGTGTGTGCGCGTGTGTATGTATATCTGTATCTGTGTATATATATATATGTATGTGTGTGTATATATATATATATATATATATATATATATATATATATATATATTACACACACAATCCAACTTAATTGGCTCTATTATGTACACATATGTATATAATATATAATCTAATATTAATATAATCTGCAAAATTGGATATGTATATATGTGTGTATAAAACTAATGTATCTTTTTTTTCCCCAATGGGAGAAGGAAAGGACTGCCTTCTTCAGTATCGCCTTTAAAACTCGGAGGCTCCACGAAGCATTAGCATTCAAGAGCCTTTGGCTGGAACAATAGGAAACGTTCAGAGTTCACCTCATAATCATAAGCAGACATCTTATCCTCCCACTCTCGCCTCCTTTTTCTTGGGGCTGCTTCCAACCCCCGCAATGTCCCCATTCGCGAGAAAGAGGAGCCGGGCAGGGAAGGAGGGAAGAAGAAGAATCATCAGGAGGTAGTCCAGAGATCTCGACATCTGGCCTTTTCCCTCCCCCGGCTCCTCTTCCTCGCCGCGCGCTCTCATTTTCACCCGGCGTCGGGCTGGTGAAAATGAAGCAAACAAGCCGAGACTGGCTCCCAACCCGCTCGGTTCTGAGGAATAAGAAAAAGGAAGGAATAAATAGACGAATAAATGAAGAGGGGGAGGGATGGGGGGACTTTACGAGGCAGGCTTCGAAAGGCAGGGATGCGGCTGCTTACTCGAAGCATATGTGGGCCGCGGAGGAGCGCACAGCCTCGCCGAGAGTTTGCCAAAAATACGTTGCGCAAGCTGAGCCGCTTATTGAAGTTTTCCCAGCGAGGCTCACGTAGGCTCGCTATGCTGAGAAGACGACGTTAAAGGATTTAGGAGGGGCGGGAAACCTGCCCCTGCCCCTTTCCCTTCTTTTTCTTTTCTTTCTTCTTTCCTTGAATCCCGCGTGGCCGTAATCCGCATCGACTCCCCGACCCCGTTGCGCGCGTTCCGTTTGGCCTTGGAGACGCCGCGCTTTTTGCATAAATCAGACTTGGTTTTTCAAGCGCTGAGGGCGTTTGACTTGCAGGTAACAGCTGACTCTCTTTAGACATGGCTTTCGTGGCAGAGGCCGCCTTGTTAGCCTCACGCTGCGGCACTTAAGTTTGCAATTTGAAATCTGAGCACAGTAGCCTGTGCAAAAAGAAAGTCGTGCTAAACTTCCCCGCGTATCGTTCTCAGGCTGTGGAATGTCAGTAACTTTTTTGTTACTGTTGTTCCCCAAGGAAAAAAAAAACCCATTTTATTATTAAATAGGCATATTAAGATTAGTAGAAAGAAAAGGGGGTTTTGGTACTTTTTTAGGGGGGAAAACCCAGCTTTAACATCGACGTGGTAGTGTATTTGCAAGATTCAATTTGTTCAATGTATTACTTGAATCCTTGTTGCTTTACTGAATCCTTGACTTTTGGCTGACAATGAGATGACATCTGATTTAGGACAGCTCATTCAGAGACTTAAGTCAACTTGCAAATGTCATCCAGGCCAAGCATGCATGTGTGAACCTGGTGTTCAGGTAGCAAAAACTTAGCCGTCATTGAAACTGAGGCTTGGTTTACTTCTTTCTAATTCAAATAAAGAAGTGAAAAATGCCACTTCTTTATTTTAGATGAACTTTTGATTATTAACATGGGCCACAGGACTTCACTTTGTGTACCCTTTTCAGCAACTTTGCCTCAGTTAAAACTGACAAAGTAGATTGCAGGATTGTTCCACGTTTGTCTTTGTTGAAGGTAGAGGTGTGCATCCTTGAATGCTTTTCCACATGAACTATTGTACAATCTCTCAAACTTGGCAGCTTTTAAGATGTGTGGACTTCAACTCCCAGAATTCCCCAACCAGCCTGCACAATGAGCGAATATCCAGATGCGGGAGGTTTCGTGTCTCCAAAGGGATCACTTAAGTTTGCTGCTATGCAAACACAGCGCAAATGCTTTTGTGCCATCTTTGAAAAATGGAATGACAGCTTTCTATGAGCATGAACGCATAGAAAATTCAGCCACACGACTCCTAGTGAAGCAGTACGGACCAATGAAAAACAAAGTTGAGACATTCTCACATTGGCTTATGCTGCAGAAAACACTTTTTTTTTAGATTTCCGGCTATTATGATGGGTAACATTTATTGTATAAAATCAAGGTCACCTTGCCCCTAACAATGAAAAGTTGAGACACTTCAGACATTCTAATATATGATATTAAAGTCAATATCAAAAACAAAGCAAATGTTTGGTTTTTGTGTATGTTAACAGCTGTGCATACTTTACTGTAATCTTTCTAAGGGTGTAATTACCCTATAAATGTGCATAACAACTTGACTAAGAACAAGTTGATTAAGAATTATTAGATTTTTATCCTGCCTTTTTAAATTAACATATGTTCAATACAATCAGGAGTAAATATAAATTCAAGAAGCCTTCATGTAGCTCATGGTAACTTATAAATAAAAATTAAACATTTGCTGATATTCTTGTTACATCTCTTTCCTCCTATATTCTGGCAGTTGCTGTATTTATCTTTTAAAGTATGTGGGGATTCATGGAATGTTATGTTCATAGTAGAGGACTCTGGAGTCCCTCTGAGGGAGATGGGTAGTTTATGATTTTGGTAAATAAAAAGGAAGGAAGTAAAGGGAGGCAGGGAAGGAAGGAAGGAAGGAAGGAAGGAAGGAAGGAAGGAAGGAAGGAAGGAAGGAAAAACCCCAAAACAATCTGGATCTGGAGCTTACTAGGAAGCAATTCACATGAGTCCAGAAAGTGACAGGCAATCCCAATCCCTAAAGAGAGGTTCTCAAGATTTGGCATTTTGGCCTATATGAAGTTCTTGAACCTTCTGAGATAGAAGTTGAGAAAGTACTTACCGGTAGTTATAGGGGATGCAGACATAGGAATGGACAAGCCTACTCTTCTTAAGAATAGGAGTGTGGAAGTGGAAGATTGAATGGGTCTTTGAATTACTGAATACAAAGCTTTTTAATTCTGACTTCTGGTTGCTTAGTGCACTTATCTTTATATCAGCCTCTTGCATCATATTTTACAGTCTTCCTTTGAATGTTGTTGGTGTATTAATCTTCCCATAAAAATGTATTTCTTTAGAACCCATTTCTGGACTCTAGAAGTCTTGACTTATTCTGCTAACATCTGGTGATTATTCAGATTTTTGTAAACCAGAAGTGGTAGCTCTTGCTCATGTTCCTTGCTTCTGATCTCACCCACTGCCCAATTTGAATAAGCCAGAAAGACCTGCAGCCAACTTTGGCCCTGATTGAACTTGAACATGGAGGCCTTGCATAGAGTTGTCAATCTCCTAACATCTTTTTTATAGCTATGAAGCCACCCATTTCCATAAAACAATTCTTCCCATTGTTCCTAGAAGAAATAGTGAATATTTAACTGTTACAAGCTAGACAGTAGACAAAGCCTAGCCTTCTGTGAAAGATCTGTATTCTTGACAACTTTAGCCTATATTTTACAAGATTGTGATTTAGAAATGCCCAAGATCAAATAATCCCATTAAAATTATATGGTATGGGAAGTAAAATGTAGCATCCGAAAGCAAATGGCAACTACTCAAGATTTGCACAAAATACTCACTTTTTTCCAGATGTTGCAAAATTTCTGTATTTTAGATGGATTTTTAAAAATTTATTCCATTCAAACATTACCTTTCAAATTTTATATGCATAAAATCTGATGCACTCCTAAAAACAAGATGTTAATGAAATGGTCCTGACTCACATCCATGGCTTTGAATGACAACATTCTGTCTCTTTGCTGCAGCAATAAAAAAGGAAAAGTAGAAAACTGTATAGGTTATTTCTGTAACATTTCTAATATCACAGCATAAAGGTTCATTATAAAGTGAAACCATTTTAAGAAATATGTAATCCCTTTGGATTTTTCATTATTTTAAATTCATATTGCTTGGGCTTTAGCAATACCTTTGTCTCATCAGGTTTAATTTTGTCAGATTATCATAATTGTTAAAAACAGAGATTTGTTTCCAGACAAGGTCGATGATGCTGATTTAGCTTACAAATTATATTTTGTTTCCTGAAGAATAAGCCACATTGAACAGAATAAATATTTATTTTGGTTAGACCTAACAAAACACCATTATTGAATTCCAAATATACTAACTGAAAATATTCAGTTATGCCTAATTTTGCAGTAAAAAATGAATCTGAAAAACTGGCTCTTAAAAGCTTCAATGGGCTAGACAATGGCTAGCAAGGTCTGGGGATACTTTAAACAAAAGAATTTGTGCAAATGCATTCAAATTTTATAGTTAATATGGCAGAGAATCTATCCAAATTTATGAACTGGAAGAAAATTATGCCAGGGATCAGAAAAAACAAAAAAAATCCTTGCAGGCAAATGAATTTTTAGGGAAAGGAGAATATATACAGGTACGGCAGCGTAGAAATATAATACAGATTAGAGCAGATTCAAATTAAAGCAGCTGACATGCAAGGATTAAAAAAGCAGAAAATAAGCTACTGCTTAATTTTTCCTAAACCAAAACATTCAAGACAAAATTTAAGTATGCAGAATAATAAGATATTTACGTGCATAAACCATATTCAAATCAAACTAGTTGCAGCTTTATTGCTTACATTTATTTCTGGCACTCTAGCTGAAGTTTACTATGTTCTCTGACTAAAGATCTGGAAAAAAAGGAAGAAGGATAGGAAGAACTCTGTGGATAATCCTCAATTCTAAAAAATTCTGATATACAAGAATCCAGAAAAGTCTTATGTAATTATTAATTGTATAATTATAAATTTAAGGAGAACAGAAAATACATATTAGTGACAACTGAACATGACAAAGAAAGAAACAGAGATCAAAATAAAATATATAACAGAATTTAGCCAAAGGAGAATAAACCTATTCTTCTAAACCTATTCAAAACTATAAATAAGAACCTACCAAAAAACAGCTAAAAATGTGGCTAGAAATAGCTTCACTCAGGAGTGTCCATAGGTCAAAAAAGGCACCTTGATGGCCATGATAGTTTGATCATAGCTACTTTTTAATGTGTATTGCACTATAAAACACAAGAACCTTCAATCTTACCATTGTGGCTGCCATCTTGAATTTTTTTACGATACCCTGTGGGTACCCTTGGCTTCAACAGTAGAGAAAACTAATCTCTGTAAGGAAGCACTCCCCAGAAAGAAAATAGGGCTCACAAAGACTTTAAGACTGTAAAACTTTATTAGCAAAAACTAAGATAAAAAATAAATTCAAGATGATGATCAAAGTTCCAGTATTGAGGAATGACAATTTTAGGTTGATATTCCAAACTCTTTTGGGACTGTTGACATCCCCCAAATTCCCTTACTTTCTGAATGGTTAATGCCCTTCACATCTTATTAAAAATCTGGGCTACTATACTGGATAAAGGAATCCTGCAAAAACAGTATTTCATTGCCTCCAGGGACTGATATATTCTCAAAGTTTATTGGAATAGCACGGTACAGATGAAACTTAAAAGTTTTCCCATGCATTTGCATTTTTCTTACTGCTTTTAACCTGGTTACCAGCTGTATAAGAATATCTACTTTGTGCCTTTCTCATATCCCAGGATCTAGGCAGATGTTTGCCTTCAAAAATGATAAAGACTGCTTTATAAATCAAATGTGAGACAACTTTTTTTGGAGCCATTTTTTTTTCTCCCATCCTGTTTCAAGCTGCTACAGGCCTCAGTTTGGAATACACCTAGGCTCCTTCCATCTTTTAAGATCGTATTTGTAAAATTCATGTGACCTGTGTCAGAACTGTTTGGAAGCTAAAGCTGTACAATTCAGTGAAAGGAAGATCTCAATAATATGAGAACCCTGAAACAACTTCATTCATTCATTTAGATAAATTTATGACTTGTGTGTGTGTGTGTGAGAGAGAATGCCAGTTTGACTATATTTCGAAATCCCTACATCAAGGAACTGCTAGATTGGAGAAACAATTAATTCAATTCAATGAAACAAAGATAAATGCAAATTTTTCCAGATAAAGAGAGATAAACTGAACTAAATCTAAGGGGGGGGGGGGGTTTGCACACTTTTACCTGTAACTGTTTTTGTATTAGTCTGCAATTAACAATTTAATCAAACATTAGCAAAATGTATCTTAATAAACATTTTCAATATGCAATGCAATATGTATTTCCTCTGAAAACATATGTTTAATGCATATTTTGAGATATTTACACTATTGAGAACTGTAACGCGATGTTCAGAAAAGTGTGACATTTGCATTGTATTCCCATCTGTACATTTGTCCAAGAAATCTCCCTTCCAACTCTGTTATTCTATTAAATGCTGATCAACTCATTGCTTACAAGAATCCACAAGAATTCCTAGCATGGCATGGCAGTGTTAAAATATTTGTACAAATAGGTTTGTACAAAGGAACTTTCTTTGTGGATCAGGCTCTCTATAAGTGTACTGTAAAAGGGAAGTGAATGGATCAGTGGGGGAAAAAGAGGGGGCTATATATACTCAATAACTTTACATTTTAGATTGGCTTTTATAAAAAAAAACTTTTTTAAACTTCTGCTTCCATCTTTCATTTCAACAGCAAGTCTCTCTCAAAAGATAGGAGGCCCCTCGTCCAAGTTTAGAAAAAAATAAATGAAAAGGCAACTAAAAACACTGCAAAAAAGTGTTGAACAATTCTCTGTGTGAAGAAAACTGTTAACAAATGTCCAGAGCACATCGCAGAAGCTAGGAATGTGCAGCTGGAGATACAGCCTTGTCTCCAAGCAGTATATTCTTAATCTGTGAATTTGGAAAGCAGCACAAGGCTGCACAACAGCTGAAAGTTTTAGCAGCTGATGTGCCAGCTTTCTCTGTCTTTAACTTCGTTAGTTGCTCAGTGTTACAGATGTTCTCCCCATGAATCACACCTGCAAGCCTTAAAACACAATTTTTATTTTTTCTTTTTAAACAAGCTGGCAGATGTATCTAGCTTGAATACTTATGAAAAAATAAGCAGGAAAAACATGCCTTATTTCCCCCACCTCCGATTTCAGAGAGGGTGGCATTATTGTCCCGGCTGTCTAATACTTGAACAATTTAGATAATTTAGTATTTAATGCAGACAGGCCCCCTTGAGAGAAAACATACACATAAGGGGTCCTACAAAGAGGACTGTCACCAAGTACAAACTGCTTTTAAATTTTTGCTGTGACAATTACCTTATTAGATCTCGGTGGTGAATGCTTTCTTAATGTTTGCTTAAACAAACATTGAGTTTATCCTTTCTGTGTATAGCTCAGAGGCCGACCTTCAGCACCATATAAAAGGGCAAAACAAGAGGGGCAGCAGCCTATATTTTGTTGAATTAGTCCAGAATTGCTATATGTTTGCATCATCCTTATGTGGCCTCTCAACAACGTGCTCTTTCAATATCATCCAAACTAATATTTCAAAATGTACAGAGTGCAAAATGTACAGAGGCAAAATAATAAATAAATACATTTCTGAATGTTAACTCCATTATAGGAGTTAATTTAAATCCCAAGCTCAAGATTTTCAGGGTAACCGTTTGCTTAATTTCAATTCCTCAAAACATGTCCAATATATTTCCTATTGGAAATGGACTTTGGACATAAAGCATAATTCTTGGATACATTTTAAATTTGTATTAATGTTTCTAATCCCCCCCATCGGGTTCCCAGTTAAGAGAAATAGCTTGAAAGCACTGTAAATTATGCTGGGATAAAAATACCACAAGCAAATAAATAGCCCTTCTAGAAAAAAACTGTCATCTTCACAAGATAAATTTTTAGGGGCAGAATATCTTTATTAAATCTGTTATGATCGGTGGCATCAAGAAAATCAACTTTCCCTTGTCAAATACTCATTCCTGCATTTATTTATTTTTTTAGTTTGCAAGAGATGCAATATTTCTGTGTGATCTGAAATCCCAATACATCAGAAAGGGGAAGTTCAGCATCCCATTAGTTATTTAACAATTCTTAATATTCCCCAACTCTGAACCTTATTGGGAATGGGGGGAGGTGTATATTGAACAGGTGACAGCTTCATTACATCGTCTCCCTTTTCATAAGTAAAAAAATAAATAAATCAGGGTTTCTGGTTGCTTGTGTGCTTCTATTTTCTAAAATTCTATTCAAATCAAATATTTTTGTTACAGTCTTTGGCAAGCTTAGTAAAGATTAAAGCTAGGTGACCGCTGAGAGTCCTGATCTATCCCAAATATCTACCACGAGTGAGGAAGCCTTTGAGTGACAGGACTTGCCCTTCATTATTTTGTGGGCTGTGACCTCTACAGGGTTGAACAGTGACATAGATGGAGCTATGACATGGGTGGAAAACACTATGATTTTATTTTTTCTTCCTTGGGGAGATCTTTTCCCACCCTTAAATTTAGGGGCTGCTTGCAGTAGTGTGACCAAAGATTAGGGTTGGCAAGAAACCTAACCTTGGCAAGAAACCTGTGGCGCCTACTTGGGTTTCCTTGGGAGTTGTGTTGATTGCCATCCTAGAAATGGCTTTGCTTGCTCCTTAAAAAAGCCAACTTTCTTTGCACGGGGAACTTTCTCCGCATGGGCAACTTTCTCCGCATGGGGACATTACAATGATTTTTACCTTCCGGAATTCCTGTTGTGTATTGGGAAAAATAACAGCCTAGGAATGATAACTTTTGATACTAAAGTTATGTTACCCTTTCTCTTTTATTTTGACAACTGTGGTCCTCAGCTTTCTGGGAAAAATAAATGACTATTAACTGCCAGTTTACATCTGTAGTGTGTCTTTTTTTTTTGTGGGTCATCAGAAAGAAACGGAAGGGAGAACCTCTCTATCACCTCGTTTTGTTATATCTACACACCCACCGTAGAGAGAGATACTGCACCTCTCTTCCTGTTTCCCAAGACTCTGTAATCTACTATAATGGGCTACTTTCTTCCTTGTCCTCATTACCTACCTGAAGAATGAATAACATGAAGCAAAGCAGGGCAAAACTCAGCCTTATCGGGAGACTAGATAAGGACATAGCCTTAGCAGAAACAGGCAGCAAAAGCCCCAAGAGGAGAACTTATCTGCCTGAAACAGGAAGTTCTGCTTTATGTCTGTTCAATACATTTTAGGGAGTTAACAATGCGTTTTCCTTTCCTTTTTTTAATGAGGCAAAAGCAACACATGTTTAGTCCTCCTTGCACTGATTGTAGGCTGTTGTCTGTTTAAAGGCTGGTCAGGAAATGCTATTGAAGCCAGCCTGAAGCCATTTTGTTCTAATTCCTAGTTTGTTTGTTTTTTAAATAAAGACTACCAGGAATCAATCTTCAGCCATCTCTGATTGAATATCAGCTCTATTGTGTGCAATACTGCATCCTGCACTCCTAACATTTTGGATAAGAATTTTTTTATTAAGACTGCTTCTGGAAGAGTAGAGATTTCTCCAAAAAAAAGGGGGGGGAGGGGTTTAATCATAATTCCTAAGCATGCAAAGAAAACTGGATTTTCATATATGCTAAGGAACTGTCCCAAAGCTCTCCCATGCCTCTGCTTGTAGGAAAACGCACATCTGCCAATAATTCTTGGATGTGTCTCCCAGTAGTGGGTTTCATATTATGTTACTACTGGTTTGCCGTGCGTATGCATGCTCACTTCGTGCCCGCGTGCACCTGGTTCGCATGTGCGCCTGCCTTCCACTCATGCACCGGGCCTTCCGTGCATGTGCTTTGCTCTCGCACACGCCTTCTGTGCATGCACCCGGCCTCAAAAACGTGCCTAAATAGAGTTGGGGTGGGTGGCCCCCACCCGCGATTTCCGCTACCGATTCGGGCGAACCGGTCTGAACCAGCTGAATACCACCTCTGGTGTCTCCCAACTTTTGATTGGGGAAACTGACTTTGTTCTGTCTCCAGAGCTTGGAGACCTTTCCATAAAACCACTGGGTTATGGATTAGCGAGTCCAGAACAGACATATTGGCCCCAACCAGGCTACAACCTTTTAGAATCACAAGTTGTCATTAATAGAGCATAAACACAGTCTGTTTTTACTTCTGTTGCTCTCCCTTGCTTTTTTCTTTTTTTATCAACTGTAGGCTGGGAAGTTAAAGAATGTGGCAAGGTGGACTTTCAAAATGTCTTCCTCAGTAAGGTTGCCACCAACTCTTTCTAGAAGTCATGGAGAACTTTGGCCATCTTCTATGAATTGTTTGTTTTCACTTCTGAGCAATCCATCTCTATAGGTAGCCCTCGACTTATGTCCATAATCGAACCCAACATTTCTGTTGGCAACCGAGACATTTGTTAAGTGAATTTTGCTCCACTTTATAACCTTCCTTGCCACAATTGTTAAGTGAATCAATGCAGTTGTTAAGTTAGTAACATGGCTGTTCAGTGAATCTGGTTTCCCCATTGACTTTGCTTGTCAGAAGGTCGCAAAAGGGGATCACACGACCCTGGCCATGGCAAGCGTCTTAAATATGAACCAGTTGCCAATCATCTGAATTTTGATCAGATGACCATGGGGATTCTGCAACAATTTTAAGTGTGAAAAACAGTTACAAGTCAGTTTTTTTCAGTGCCATTGTAACTTCAAACAATCATTAAGCAAATTGTTATAAATCAAGGACTACCTGTATAGAGAAAAACAGCGCTATAAAGAGATACCCATTGAAGCCCACAGTATTGAATGTGTCCCCACTATAATTGCGGGTCTCATTTGCACTAAGTTGTGTATTTAAAATGTATATACAGGTAGTCCTTGATTTACAACTGCAATTAGGGCTGGAATTTCTGTTGTTAAGCAAGGTCGTTAAGTGAGTCATGTTTTTGCTACGGTTGTTAAGCAAATCACCACAGCTGTTAAGTGAACTCCATTGACTTGTCAGAAGCCATCTGAGAAGATTGCAAATGGCGGTCAAATGTTCCTGGGACACTGCCTCCATTGTAAATACACGCTGGCTGCCAAGTGCCTGAATTCTGATCACATGACCATGGGAAAGCTACAATGGCTGTAAGTGCAAGGATCAGTCATAAGCCACATTTTCCATGGTCATTGTAACTTTGAATGCTAAATGCATGTTGTAAGTTGAGGATTACCTTATTTTGTTTTAACATACAGCGCGGGATGGAAGGCCAGAAATCAGACTTTTGGTTTAGATGTGTGAAGGATCAGAAATTAACAACGAAGGGAGTTAGTCATGTTCTGTTGGTCCCATTGTGAGTGCCACCTCATTTCTCGTAGTCCTCGACTTAACAACAGTTTATTTAGTGACTGTTCAAAGTTACAATGGCACTGAAAAAAGTGACTTATGACCGTTTTTTGCACTTACAACCATTGCAGTATCCCCATGGGGATACGATCAAAATTCAGACGCTTTGTAACTGACTCATATTTATGACGGCTGCAGGGTCCCAAGGTCATGTGATCCCCTTTTGTGACCTCCTGGCAATGGGGAAAGCCAGATTCACTCAACAACTGCGCTACTAACTGAACATCGGCAGTGAGTCAGTTAACAACTGTTGCAAGAAAGGTTGTAAAACGGAGCAAAACTCCATTAACAAACGTTAATAACAGAAATTTTGGGCTCGATTGTTTTCGTCAATTGAGGACTACCTGTAATTATGATTAGGTCCTCACGAAGCAGTCCATCTCTAGGGTTTCCCCCTTGGAGGTGGAATGCATGATTAGTTGGGGAACCTCTCATTCCTTTTCTGAATGATGCTAGTTATGTTTCACCTAAAAAATTGGGTGGAGCAGCTGTATCCTCATTTGCCGACTCCATAAGACTGTTCAACCCATAAGCTCCATATATCCGAACAGCATTTCTTTCTCAATAGGCCATCCTTGAATGTGCCTGATTAAAATAATATATAGTCAGTCAGCTCTGGATGAACATCTGGACTTTTCCCAGACAGTCTGAGGCACCACCAGGCCTTTTTAACAAACTCCATTTTCTGAATCTATTTTTTCCTCTTTAGCTTCCACCCACATCTCGTTCCAGAGTAAGCTAGTCAACGAATCGTGAGATGCATCAGATTTTGAGTGTTTGCTGGGATCACGCCAACATTCATAAAGTCAGACCGTGCCTGCCTCAATATGACTAACATATGGTCTTAACAAATTTCAACAGCACTGTATATAAAAAGAGAGCTGATCCAGAAACTCGTTCTGTTTTCTGTTTTTTTGCAATCCATTTTCTCCCCCTTTCTATCTTTCCTAAGGCCCTCAGTATGGCACAAATTGTTTCTAGGATTCGGTCGTCTTTGAAAATGCCAGAATAATGATGATTATTTCTACAAAATAAGAAACTGTTTTCAGATTTATGTCCTTAGCATTTGATTTTTCTGTCATTGTCTCCCAGAAACAGAGTCGGTTCAGCATTGTGGTGATTACACAAAATACAGATCCCCCCCCCCTCATTATGTGAAAAGGAGCTACAATATAGTCTTGGCACAGGTTCTTAAAAAAAGCATTTCCCAGTAATAAAATCCTGCAGCAGTATTCGTAGAAAAGCACTCCATTTCTATTTAAACTTGAACCTCGCATAATTCCAAAAGCTTTAAAAAGGCTGCACTCCAATCCATTTTTACTCAGAAAAGGAACTGTTTTGTGGCAAAATGAGTCATAAATGCTGCAGTGACTAGATTAAGTTGTTCAAATCCTGTTTGAGATATATTCTTTTACACTCTCTTGAATAACCGAAGTTACATCTCCGTCTGTACATACCACTACTTCATAAAAGCACTTCTGTTCATTAACTTAAGTCCTGCCAGACAGCCTCGAGTTTTAAAAGCCATCTGTGGCTGATAAGAGATGTAAATACTTATCTCTCTTCCTAAGGCCAGTGGATCACAGCCAAATGGTGCATGAAAAGCTTTAAACATGCTACCATCTTGGTTATGATCTGCTGTTACACTGGAAGCGAGATTAATAAGGCAATGTGGCATGTGTGTATGTGTGTGTGCAGGCAGGGGATGTCAAATTATCTTTCCTATTCAGCCTTTAAAAAAAAATAAAACCTTGGGAAAAAGAAGACCCGTGGTTTGAAGGCAATTGCCAAGCCTCCCTTCCGAGCCCTGTGTTTACTGATAACGACTAATTATACCTGTACAAATACAGTGTGTAAACACCCCTTGTAAATTAAACAGGCTTCTTTATTTAAGAAAAAGCACATACCAGACTATGTAAAATGCAAAAGTGCCTCCTGTTTTGTCTGGTAAATTGAGACAACAAATGTGAGAAAGTTTTCTGTTAATCTGTGATAAGGAGCATAGGTATATATCTACATGCATGTAGTGTGCACAAATCTACGCATTCTTTATGGTGGGGTTCGAGATTCATGTAATGTTTATTTGTCACACTTGATTCTGTGCTCTTTTTTTTGGTGTCATTAAAATGGAATGCTAATAAGAAATCGTAAGCAACTTCTTATGATTCATTTAAGTTGGTCTATTGTTGGTTTGGAAATATCCTACACAAGCAGGGCATTTTTTTCCCTTGTTCTGATCTAATTTAAGAAATGACTTCCGGTGATATATTTCCTCCTTTTTATCCTTTCAGGAAGGAAATAGAGACTTTATAAGGGCATTATTTTCTAAATGAATGAACTTAAAATTAAGGTCAGCATAAGTAGATACCTACAGTAGTAATCCTGTTACTTAACTTTCTTGTTAGCTAGAGATTTCTTTGTTAGAATTTAGTTTCGGAGCAGAAAGTGGTGTATATAGAGTGCTTCCTTCCACTTGTCCCCACAATGAAGATTCTGTGAAGTACGTTGGGCTGAGAGATACTAACTCAATGTTACTCACCAAATTTCCATAGATGAAAGTGGACTTGAACCTATGCCTGTCTGGTGCCTTTATATTACTGCCTTTCGGTTGGTGCCTTTGAATCAGTGTTCATTCTTGGCAACTGCCTGGATGAGTCCCTGCAATTTTCTTGGCATTGCCTTCTAACTAGGGCTGAGAGAGAGGCTAGCCTAAAGTCACCAGTTGACTTCACAACTAAGGTGAGACTAGAACTACAGTACTAGTTGGCTACACCACTACACTGAACTGCATGTTACTATATATATTGTCCTATGCTGATGCCTTAATCTATATACATCAGTCACAGAACAAAAAGAAAGATTGTGCATGTATGTGTAATGGCTGGTTTTTCACTGCATTTTCACACCAATATTATGTCTGGCATAAACTTCCATCTTTATATATTATTTGTTATAGATTTGGAGATGTTGGCTTCTGAATAAAGATAGGATTATACTATGGGTCTCTTTAAGCATTGAATGCTGACTGATGAACTTCTTGGTATCGGAACAATTTGTGAAGTTGGGAAATTTATTCCAGAAACTTCTTGTTACACAATTGTTTCAACTTCAGTGATTCTTTTTACTTATATCCAGTGGTGGGTTGCTCCCGGTTCTGTCTTGTTCTTTAGAACCGGTAGTAAAAGCGGCGGGAGACTCCGCCTACCCGCCCAGATGTCATAATTGACTATCTGCACATGCACAGAAGCGTGCGCGAGCAAAGCGAGTGCAAGCGCACGCTCCCATTGTGAACCGGTAGTAAAGATAAGTAGAACCCACCCCTGCTTACATCATGTACAATATTCGTAACTCAAGGCTGAGGATAAATAGCATTGTATATATTCTGTGGTTTGATTTGGTCTTCAAATGGGAAGGAGGTTTTACCCATAGAGAACATCCTGTTTGTTGAACAGGATGACGCTTCCCAGAAATGCTGGACATCCATGGCCAACTTGCTACTGTTGGCAAACAAGATAGATTTTGGTCTTCCTTGCCAAGAGAATTGTGTAGGCATCTAGGACTTGGTGAAATTTGTATTTATTGCCTTATTCAAATGTATTTATATGGCCATCTATCTTGCAAGCATAACTCTCGGTGACTGAGTTGAGAAAAAAATAAACAGAACCATAACCAAATAAAAGCAAGAATTACTCAAAATAAAAACCTTAAAATAGCAACAAGGAAAAAAAAACCCCAATCAATATTATGGGCTCATCTAATTTCCCAACCCCCATTTGGGAGCAAATAACTAGGTCTTAAGAGGTTTCCAAAAACCCAACAAGATCAGGCCAACCTAACCTCAGATGAGAAGATGCTTCAAAGAACAAGACAGGCATGCATTCTGGGTCCTGCAAAATGTCATTTTCTGATTGACAGGACCGTATCAGGCAAAAGACTGAGAGCTGAACAGCTTTGTCTCTATTACTTTAGACCTTAGGAGAGCTCATCTGACAGACAGCCCAGAACATTGAAAAGATGCGTTTAAATTATATACTGGTGTAGGCTTTCATAGCCAGTATCTGTTTATTTATTTATTTATTTATTTATTGGTTCGATTTATATGCCGCCCTTCTCCAGAGACTCAGGCGGCTTACAATGTATTAAACAATAGCCTTCATACTTTTGTATATACCTGCTTAGTAGGGCTTTCGGCCCCCCCCCAAGCATGTTTATTTTTTTAATACAAAGTCAGTTTATTGCCCCCACAATCCGGGTCCTCATTTACCTACCTCAGAAGGATGGAAGGCTGAGTCAACCTTTAGTCTGGTGAGATGTGAACTTGCAGTAATTGCAGGCAGCTGGTGTTACTTAACAGCACTTTAATCTGCTGCGCCACCAAGGCTCTTTGTTGAACTGTTGAGTAGTATTAGGCTCCAAGGTTTAGTAACTGTGGGCCAGGCAACAATTTCCTATCATTTCACCAGCAACTATGGCTGACATTTTCAGAAGCAAGGTGGTGCACTCCACAGGCACTGACTGGGATCCTGTCTTTATACCCTGATGCCTTGAGTCCTGGTTTCCAATTAGTGTAGGTTGGTAAGAGCTGGTCTCTGGTTGGTTCTTTGTATGTGCTCTTTTTGATTGTTGGTTTTGGTGGCATTTTTCATTTTTCATAATACAAAAGTCAACTGATTTGGATGAAGCATCTGAGAAGGCAAAACAGACTCGATAGATCCTGGTGAAGGACATATGTTCTGCATTACACAAAGCAGGATTCTCCCCCATCCCCCGTAGTTAAATAATAGGTCTATAAATTCTCCTCTGTAATTCAATATCCAGCATTTTGGATGACTTTACTCCCTTCTCTCTTTTTTTCCCTAGAAGCATTAGGAGTATGAGAAGGGAGCAAAGGTAAATTCTGAGATGTTCTTATGGATGCTTGCAGCATTATTCTCCCAGTTAAGGGACCCTTAATCAAGACTACATAGTATAGTGACTACATAGCACGGGAGTTGAAAAGTAGTGGTCATCTGAAACAAAAACAAAAACAAAACAACCCTACAGGACAATCTTACAATACAGCAGTAATCTGTGGACATGGCCATTGCGCTCTTGTTTTCAAAGAGGATGAAAATAGAATGGAATGGAATGGAATGGAATGGAATGGAATGGAATGGAATGGAATGGAATGGAATGGAATAGAATAGAATAGAATAGAATAGAATAGAATAGAATAGAATAGAATAGAATAGAATAGAATTTTTTTATTGGCCAAGTGTGATTGGGCACACAAGGAATTTGTCTTGGTGCATATGCTCTCAGTGTACATAAAGGAAAAGATACGTTCATCAAGAATCATAAGATACAACACTTAATGATAGTCATAGGGTACAAATAAGCAATCAGGAAACAATATCAATATAAATTGTAAGGATACAAGCAACGAAGTTATAGTCATAACTGGAAGGAGATGGGTGATGGGAACGATGAGAAGATTAATTAAATTAAATTATAAGATTAAAAGATAAATATTCACTTCTCTCTCCCTTCCCCCCCTCTCTTTATAGGTAGGAAAGACATACAAACATTCTCATTGCATGCTGTGCAAAGAGAGCCACATGCTTTATCCCCTGTAACACAATTTAAATGATGAAAGACAACATTTGAATTATTCTTCTGTAGGGGAAAAAAAAGATTTTCTATTATTTATTATTTTATTTATTTGTATCCCACCTTTATTATTTTTTACAAAAAACTCAAGAAGGTGAATATATCTACCACACTTTCCTCCTCCTAATTTCTCCACAACCCTATGAGGTGAGCTGGGCTGAGACAGAATAACTGGTGTAAGTTAGGACAAAATTTTGCATTTTCTATAACAAAGAAAAGTCCTAGAATGAGAGGTGGGCGTCAGATACTGTAACAACTGGTTTGCCCAGACCTGAAAATGTGAGTGCGCGCACCTTCCGCGCACGTGTGCGGCATCGAAAAACCAACAATTATATAGGATGTGATAGTGCCAGGGCATGTGGGTGGGCCTAGCTGCTGGTCGGAACTACCGGTTTGCCTAAACTGGTCTGAGCCAGCAGCAGCCGACCACTGCCTAGAATCCCTATTGTGCTTCAAACAGCTGGTGCTTTCTTAGCTCTGCCTACATCACAGGATTATTGTTGTGGAGAACAAGGGAAGAAAGAGCACCATGTACGTGGCTTTCTGTTCCTATATGAAAGGTGAAATACAAATCTAAAAAATGAAATGGACCACCCCCAAAGGCCCACCGTATTTTGTTGGCTGGCTTTCTGCATATCACTTCACCAATCTGGCACCTCCCAGATGTGCTGGAATTGCCCCACCATAGTCAGTCATAACACAGGCACTGAGAGAAAGTTAACGTAGAATGTATGGATTTTATTGTTTGCAGCTGAGGTTTGTGCTTAATTTGATATTCTGGCTTTATGATTTTAATTTGCCTGCCAGGATTTTGTTGTTACTCTAAGCCGCTCGCCTAAATGCTCCAGATAAATAAATACTTGTGTAGGGCACCATGGGGTTCAAGCCAGCATTAGACATGCCAAGGATTTATTATACCATATTGAATAATGATATTCAGTGTTGTACAAAACAATTCAGGGCAAACGTAGAATAAAATGGAAGCTGTGTCTGATGAGAAATGGTAGCTCAGACCTCTCCCCATGTAAATAAGGTAATTTAGCTAACATCCCTGAATGATTCCTTGTGTCTAGATCATTTAAGTGTGATACTCAAACTTCTAAAATGCGTTGGTGAGAAATAATCAGAAATTCACATCAATTCAATTTAAAAGTAGAGTTGTTATTAATCTAAAAGTAAAACCTTTGCTATTGCTGCCCTGGGCTCGTTTTTCACTCCATCAGTCACAAGCATTGCTGATACAGACTGCTGGTAGTCCTAGACTTACGTCCATAGTAAGGGCCAGAGGTCTTTTGCTAAGCAGGGCAATTGTTCAGTGAGTCCTGCCCAATATTCTGACTTTTGCCACAGTTGTGAAGCAAATCAGTGCAATTGTTAAGTGACTCACATGGAGGTTA
This sequence comes from Ptyas mucosa, assembly GCA_012654045.1. NCBI lineage: Eukaryota > Metazoa > Chordata > Lepidosauria > Squamata > Colubridae > Ptyas > Ptyas mucosa. The sequence goes on from WNWU01000002.1 coordinate 3,449,178, forward strand.
AGCGAATCCAACTTCCCCCACTGTCTTACCTTGTTGGAAGGCTACAAATGGTGATTGCATGAAGCCTGGGACGCTGCAACTCTCATAGATATATGCTGGTTGCCAAATTTTGATCTTGTGACCATGGGGCTGCAGCGCCAGTTGTAAGTATGAGGACCAGTCATAGGTCACTTTTCCTAGTGCCATTGTAACTTTGAATGGTCACTAAACGAATGATTGTAAGTCGAGCCCTATCTGTATAGCATCTTTTTCTTGCAACTGCTTTATCAAGGAGTGTGGTGGCTCCTGTGGTTAGGATGCTAACCACAGTTGTTGGCGATTAACAAGGGAAGTCTATGTTTGAGACCCGAGTCCTGCTGCATGGAGGGAGAGCTCCTGTCATTCGCTCCAGCTTCTAAACTAACCAAGGGAGAGAAGCAACCTAGAACTAAGGAGAAATTTCCTAATGGTGAGAGTAATGAACCAATAGAATAGCTTCCCTTCAGAAATTGTGAGTGCTCCATCACTGGAGGCTTAAAAAAAAAAAGACTTTGTATAAAATGGTATAGGATATCCTGCTTGAGCGGGAAGTTGGGCTAGAAGATCTCTGAGGCCGCTTCCAATTCTCTTGTTCTATGTTCTATGTTGCTGCCAGCAGTTTGAAAGCAAGTAGTTGCAAGTAGATAGATAGGTACAACTTCAATGGGAACATTAATGGGAACATGAAAGGGGCCCCTATTGAACATCCCCTGGACAATGGTGGTGTCACTGACTAATTTTTTCAATCCGGAAGTGCCTTTGGTGTTTCTGAGAGGAACGGGACAGGAATGGCGATATCTACTTTTATCTTCTCCTTAGACTTAAATGCAATTAGTAACAACTTGTCCTCCTTGCAGAAAGTTAGCTGTAGACCACACAGTTTTGATTACAACCCTATTTGGGTCGATTAAGCGAAATCCGCCTATAAGCTTTTTACTGTGCCTCACCACAGGAATGAATTATGCTTCGAATTCACCAACCAGACACTGAGGACATGTAACAACAACACACAACTCCCTGGATCTGAATCTGCAAACAAAGAGGATCTGGGAAAAGGAGCTGGGGCTGGAGGCATACCACAAACACCATGACAGGTTGAGGAGGCATTTATTTATAATGACAGAGGGGCTTTCATTAAAATGGAGCCTCTCGCCATCTGCTTTTGGATTTTCCTGATGTAAGGTCAGGATCCTTTCGGTGCTTCAAATGAGCCGAGATGTGTAATTTGCGTTAGAGTCTGTGGTCGAGCTGCAAACATTTTGTTTTTCCATTTGAAAAAAGAAAAAAAAACCTCCAACTCTAAACCGCAGTCCCAGGACACAACAGAGAACAAACTTTTCCCAGCTGCACTGCTGTCTGCAAGGAACCCATCTTGAGCAGAGGATTGACACTCCTGCCACTTTAATTCTCAGTCTTGTCTTGGTGCTGGATGGATGCCACGAGGAACAGCAGTGTAACTTTATCTGCAAGAAAACGTGCTTTGCTGCTGCCATATGGGGGAAACACAGAGGATCAGCTGTGGAAGACCTCTTTAGAGGAGCAAACACACACGTATGTACACACACACACACACACACACCCCTCACATGGATGCAGGGACAGACAAACATGGATAATGATGGGCATAGATTTGCCCTGAACAGTTGAGTAAAATTAAGGCAGGCTGCCCAATTTTGCATATCATGCTAGGGGTAAGGAAGGATGCAATTAGAATTGTCTGAGGGCTAATTTGTATGTTGCTGCAAAAGCTGTTTCTCAGTTGCCTACTTAATACCAAATGCTAGTTTTATTTTTGTATGAAAATATGGTTTGAGAAGAAAGGAAACCAAGCAGAGGTGGTATTCAGCCGGTTCGGGCAAACTGATAGTAGCGACCTGCCCCGGCGCTATGCCGTCCTATTTTCAAGCCGTGCGCATGTGTGGAAGCGCACGCTCACATTTACCAGTAGGTAAATTATGTGAATCCCACCTCTGAAACCAAGGTACGGCAAGGACTGTTTATTCTCTGAGGACTGGACACACTACAGCATAGCAAATCGGTACCACAAGCTTTACCAGGTAATCTCTGAATTACGATCATAACAGAACCTAGCTATCACTGTCATAAATGGTTATAAATCGAATCACCCATGTAACCAATCTGGTTTTTGCAACTTCTTTTTGCGGTAGTCGTTAAGCAAACTAGTAGTTTGCTATCAGTCACTTTTGCCCAAAACTGGAAGTACAGTAAATACCAGTTTTCAGCAAACCATCATAAAATGTGGCCCCATGACTGTGAGACCCTGCAAAATTTTAAATGTGAGCTGGTTACCGAGTGCTCAAAGTGCAGCCATGAGACTGTGGGGGTAAGTGGGTGGGGTAGGTGGCAATCATTGAAACTTCAAATCGTGGTTGTAAGTACCCCAGGGAGGGCCATCATTACTTTGAATGCTTGCTAAGTAACTTGTCATAAGTTAAGAGGTGGTATTCAGCCGGTTCGGACCAATTCAGGTGAACTGGTAGTACAAATCGCAGTGCCTCCCCCCCCCCCCCAGCTCTATGCTATCCTATTTAGGCATGTTTTTTAGGCCAGGCGCATGCGTGGAAGGCGCACACATGAGCAAAGCGCATGCGCAGAAGGCCAGGCTCACATTTTCAGTGCTGGGTGAACCGATAGGTAAATTATCTGAATCCCACCTCTGGTCAAGGACTACTACCTATATTGCAACACACATCTTCCCCAACAACAGGCTATTGCTCTGAGTCGACTCCACTTTTTGCAAGATGATGTTGCCACGTGAATGATGTCTTTAATACTCGGTTCTTTAGTGCTTAGCCTTCCAATACTTATTTCGAACAAAATCCCCGAAGTCTTTAACGTTAACATACAAGCTTTGCCTTTCTCCAAACATTCCTGCCCTTGTTGGGATGAGTTGCTGCTTCGGTGTGGTAGTTCCTTTTCTAGTTGCTGCCAAGCTCCAGGCAAAGATCCAAGCAGGATTCCCAACGGATACGCTGCTCCCCGTAGTTTGTGCTCCCTGCAGTTGAATTAAAGTCCTTTTGCCTCTTGTAGTAGCTGCCAATCTTCAGAAGCCGCCTCTGTTTCCCTGTCTGCCAGCCATTTGATTAGCTCCTTTTCTACTAGAAGCATCTCTTCTCCCTGTTTTAGCATTGGCTTTTCAGTGCTAAGAGCCAGAGATGGGGTGGGGTGGGGGAGCTGCCTCTGGATGTCTGCATGTCATTCAAAATGCCAAGGGGTGGTTCGGTTATCACAAACAGCTGCAACACTCAGTTGGACCCTGTGAATAAATGCACAGATAGTCCTTGACTTACAAGCACAACTGGGACCAGAATTCCCATTGCTAAACAAGGCAGTTCTTAAGTGAGTTGTGCCTCATGTTATGACCTTTTTTTTTTTTGCAATGGTTGTTAAGCAATGGTTGTTAAGCAGATAGGTACTGTTATTAAGCAAATCCGAATTCCCTCATTCACTTGTTTGTTAGAAGCTGGCAGGGAAGGCCACAGATGGTAATAACCCCAGGCATGGCAATTGTTGCAAAACCATGCCTGTTGCCAAGCTCCCAAATTTTGATCACGTGATCATGGGGATGCTATGGTGATCATAAGTGTGAAGACTCGCGATAAGTGCAAGTCCTTTTTCAGTGCCATTGAAACTTTGAATGGTCCCTAAGGATTACAGTATGAATGAGGCAAGGGTTTGGGCAGGGGTGAAATTTAGCTGGTTTTATCCAGCTATCTGAACCGGTAGCGGCAGCTGTGGGAGGCTCCGCCCACCCGCGCGGACATCATGACATTGTTTTTTGTGACATTTTAAGCCTCTGCACACATTTGTGAACTGGTAGGGAAGGTAAGTGAATTTCACCTCTGGGTTTGGGGCTGCAGCTACTTCTGAAAACAGTAGACACTTCCCCAAATTCACTCCCTCAAAAAGGATAAAAGGAATGGAGAGGTGACGATTGATTGAAGTGTTTTTTTTGCGGGGGAGGGGATGGAAAATAGAGGAACGGAATATCTTTGTTACATTTGGAGCCTTCGTAGGTAGAAGGGAAGTACTGTATGTGAACCGAGCAGGATAAGTAATAGGAATTCATCTAGGGAACACAGATAAAAGCTTATGCAGGAAGTTATAAAAACAATCCCCGCACAGTTCCTTTATCAAAACTCTAGCTAAGGAGAGTTTGGCTATTTTCATGATTTGGGAGATTTAAAGGGTGGAAATGAGAACCTGGCTGTTTGCCGGGTGAGCTGTGGCCAGTGTTTGATGCTGGAAACATAGCCCGCATGTCATATTTGTGTCCCGCTTCTTGTTTGTTTTTCTGGCTCAAAAGTTCGCAAAGAGAGTGAATATGTGTTATATGCTTAGAAGGCCATAATTCTCGCTACTCATGGATTGGTGGAAAGAATTTGTTCATGGTATACAGAATAGGATCGTGAGAATTAGCTCTTACGCTGCTGAAGTCATACCTCAGAATACCCAAAACAGAGATAAGCCATTAAATGGCTCAGAGATTTAAACTTCTTAAAGTGCAAGTTCAATTCTATTAATAAGACAACCTATTAATCTATTGCTGAGAATTCTTAAGATACCCACATACACATACATACCCAAAGATGATACATAAAGTTTTTTCTCACCTGTGTCTTGGTCCTGCCACTTACTCCTCTTTCTCACAGCTGCATCAATGTTCCTTTCTCCAGGCCTTGAGTTGGCTGAAAAATGAGCCTGCATTCATGCTCTGGTCTAATGATGAAATCTTACTGTATTCTGCCTTAGTGACGAATCTGGTATTTAATGCAGAACAGTGTAAAGTTTGTGAGGGCCAGATCCTCTCACTCTCCTTGCCCTATGATAGGATGAGTTAAATGCAGTGGTGGGATTCAGCCAGTTCGCACCACTTCAGGAAAATCAGTTGTTAACTTTCTGAGCGGTTTGGCAAACTGCTTGTTGGAAGAAATCATTAGGGCAGAGAACCGGTTGTTAAATTACTTGAATCCCACCACTGGTTAAATGCACTATCCAACCACAGCGAGGGCAATAATTGGTGACGGCCTTATAGTTCACACCTTAAGAATTGGTGGATTTCTTTGGTATGGTATGCTGGTAGCAATTGCATGTTCCAAAAATGAGGAGACAGATAGTAAAATGGATGGGTTTGTGTCAGTGTATAAGGGTTCATGAATTGGAATAGCTATGGTAAAAGGTCAGCCAATGTGGAACTGTTTGGTGACCCAGATGGCTTGGAGACTGGGTGTAGCTTAGGTTCACTGATTTGTATATATATGAGTGCTTCTGTGATTCTATAGCTTCTATGATTATTGATTTTGTACTTCTGGATTCTGAGTTCTGGTTCTGGCTTCTGCTGTATGGTATTGTATATAAAGGAGTTTCTTATATAAATGAATACTGCTGAATTCTTTACTTGTGTGCTGGTTGGATTGCTGCAAAGTCTAACAGTTTGGTCATAACAAAATCTGGCCCTGAGATAGCTGATACATAAGTGTGTGTGTGTGTGTGTCAGTGGTGGGGTTCAAATTTCTTTACTACCAGTTCCGTGGGTGTGGCTTGGTAGGCATGGTGTGGCTTGATGGGTGTGGCAGGGGAAGGATACTATAAAATCTTCATTCCCACCCCACTCCAGGGGAAGGTTACTGCAAAATCCCCATTTCCTCCTGATCAGCTGGGACTCAGGAGGCAGAGTATAGATGGGGGTGGGGCCAGTCAGAGGTCGTATTTACCGGTTCTCTGAACTACTCAAAATTTCTGCTATCGGTTCTCCAGAACTGGTAAGAATCTGCTGAAACCCACCTCTGATGTGTGTGTGTGTGTGTGTGTGTGTGTGCGTGGGAAGGAACCCAATATTTTAAAACTTGGATCTAGTACTCTTCTAGAAAATATATGGAGTATAAAAACTCTTCTAGGAAAAAAAATGAAAAATAACTTAAGTGTTGAGTGGGTCTTCCCCAAGGGTGGGATTCAGCTGGTTCATACCAGTTCAGGCGAACCGGTAGTTGTGACTTGTGGGTGGGCCTGCCCACCGCTCCAGCACTCTGCTGTCCTATTTAGCTGTGTTTTTAAGCCGCGTGCATGCGTGCAAGCGAGAGAGAGAGAGCAAAGCGTATGCGCAGAAGGAGCATGCACACATTTTCGGTGCTGGGGCAAACCGGTTGTTAAATTATGTGAAGCCCACCTCTGGTTTTCCCCACAATGCTGTTTGTGACCGTAGTTGAAATAACATACTAGCTCTTTCTCAGGCTGGCAGGGTAGGACTTGCATGGCTCGGTTCCAGGCAGCAATGTGTAAAGAATCTTATTTATTTATTAGATTTTCTAAAAAATCTCACTTTTATTTGTTTTATAACAGGTCATCCTCGACTTACAACCACAGTTGAGCCCAACATTTCTGTTGCTAAGTAAGACAGACATTAAGTGAGTTGCACCCCATTTTATGACTTTTTTGCCACATTTATTAAGCAAATCACTCCAGTTGTAAAATGAAACTTTGTTTGTCAGAAGCCAGCTGGTATGGCAATCACATGATCCCGCAGTTGTCATAAATACGTGCCAGTTGCTAAGTGACCCACATTTTGATCACGTGACAATGGGGATGCTGCCGTGGTCGTAAGTGTGAAAAACTCACCTTTTTCAGTGCTGTTGTTAACTTCGAACAATCACTAAACAAACAGTTGTACGTTGAGGACTACCTGTAACTCAAGGTGGCATGGCGTCATTTTACCAGTGGTGGGTTCCTCCTGGTTCAGCCCGGTTCGGCCGAGGCAATAGCGGTGACGATATGACGTTACCGAAGCGGTTCTCTTTGTTCGGGAGTTGGGCCCTCCCACCCCCCTGCATTATTCTTACCTTTTATTTGGCCCCGCCTCCAATTTTTCGCTGCCTCCCGAGTCCCAGCTGATCGGCTGGAAGGAAAAAAACTGTTTAAATTCTTGCCACAGGGCTTCAAAGTGCTGATCTATAGCTGATCAGTGTTAAAAGACAGTGTGGTGGTAGACCAATGCGCTTGAAAAACAAATGGGTAGACCAGGACGCTCCAAAAACAAATGGGTAGACCAGGACGCTCCAAAAACAAATGGGTAGACCAGGATCCTCCAAGAACAAATGGGTAGACCGGTACGGTCTATGGGTAGCTCTACAAGCAGTTAAAAGCCTGGTAGACCAGTACCTCTGCTAAATTGAAGAATTGTCACATGACCATCAAGCCACGCCTACACAATAAGCCACGCCTACGGAACCGGTAGTAAAAAAATTTAGAACCCATCCCTGCATTTTACCCTATCGACAATAACGGCCCATCTCTATGGAGCTTATATAAATCTCATAGGAACAGGTGTTCGTACCAATCAGAACAGAACTGGACATTCGTGTCAAAGGATCGTCTTGCCAGAAAAGAAAAATAAAAACCGAAGAAGTCAGAGGTGAAGATTTTAAGTTATCTGCTCCTCTCAGACAAATTCAAGTGAGTTCTGCCACAGAGGAACCCCTTTTTGTTGCTTTTCAGCTTATTTCATCTGCAAAGCCCACAGGCTGGGATCCATGGCCAAATTTAACATCTGTACTGTGGCTGGTATGTATTTTCAGGGTTGGCATTAGCCTGTGACCACAGCCCTGCTTATTGCTCAGTTACTATAATAGCTTGGCAGCTCTTCCTTTCCCTCAGGCTAGATAGTAAGTATGGTGAGAGGGCAACCAGCATTGGCGGTCTGGAGAATTATGTTAATAAATGACACATTAAAATATTTCTGCTGCTTCATGGAATAACCGGTTAAAATGTGTCTTACATTTTCAGGTTAAATTAATCAATCATTAGATTGGTAAACCTTATAGGCTTATCTAGAAGGACACTTTCCCCAGAATTTCATGGATCTTCTTTAATCTGGATTTTAATAGACGTGAGTAAAACAAAGAGACAATTGGGAAAGTTTGCAACCCAGTGAACCATGAAGTTCTGCTTCTACCACCCCTTCCACACCTCCTAAAAATTTAAATAAGTTATAAGAAATTAGAATTAAGCATCTCACTGACAATGTTATGTGAAAACTGAACTTTGAGCCAAGAGGTTCCTCGTTCAAATTTAAACTATATAATGAGCTCGCAAGCTAGCCATAAGGCATTCATTATCTGCCAGCCTTTGTCATTGCTATAAAAAAACTCTGATCTATTCCATATGATTCTCATAAAGCAACCTTACTCAACCTTGGACTTCATTTCCCAGAATTCCGAACCAGCAGGGCCAAAAGGAAGGCCTTTGTACAATGACGTAACAGGCGTTTAGGAAACAGACTCACACCAAATTCAGACTCTCAGCTCCATCTAGCTCAGTTATCAGGGAGTTTTAACCCCCTGAGTTTTAAAGACTTTCCAACTTTATTGTAAAAAGAAAAAAGGAATTTGCAAGCTTTACTATGTCAACCATGCACACAGCTTTAACATATATGAAAAGTTCTGAATCCTCAAATTTAATCTATCTATATAAAAGCGAAAACCACTCACGCATTAATCACGAAATCTCCAGAACCATAAAGCCTACAAACTTGAAATTTGCCACGTATGTTCCTCTTGGCTTCTAGGTGCTCACTATGAAAGGATTTTCCGAAATGACCATCAGAGCATTAGTATTTCCTATATTATTATTAACATGCTCTGATGCTAAAGAGTTGTACTCCCCCTCCCCACCTCAGAAGAAATCTGTTCCAAATGCAAAACACAAGCAGAGGAGAGGAGTTTCACTTTCAGTTTTACTTTCACAGCAGCAAGCAGCTTTACTACAGAACAGTTGAGCTAAGCCATGCCCAGCCTCCTTCCTGTCTCCTTCTTGCTCACACAGCAAATACTGTTTGAATTTCCAAAGACCCCTCAACTCTCTCACACACTGACAGGATGCTAGCCAGATGAATAATGATGGATGCTGTACAGGGGTGGGTTCTACTCATCTTTACTACCGGTTCGCAATGGGGCCGCGCGCGCACATGAGCAAAGTGAGCGTGCGCACGTGTGCTCTTCTGTGCATGCGCAGAAGCGTTCTGATGATGTTGGGGTCGGTGGGTGGAGCCTCCCTCCGGTTTTACTACTGGTTCTATAGAACCGGTCCGAATTGGGGGCAACCCACCACTGATGCTGTGGGCTGGGACATTCTACTCCCCCTCCCCCTCTGTTCCAACTGCCAGTTGCATTATATTAACACATGCTGATGCTACGGAGTTATACATTCTACATTAAGTTTCAGGCTGCAAGTGTAAAGTAATCAAGCCCGCGCACATAGTTTTGTAGTGAAGCACGGGTGTCCAGCTAGTTATTGTACATTTCCCAATGTACAATATTGCATTTTGTATTTCTCTATGGAACCTTTGGGAATTTCCACAGTGTCAACTGAGGCTGTCAAGCCCTTTGTGAGAAAAGTTTCCATCTAATCTAACAGTGCTTCATAATAACTCTTGAAAGGACCTTTTTACAGATAGTCCTTAAGTTATGACCACAAATGAGCCCTGCATTTCTGTTGTTAAGCAAGACAGCTGTTAAGTAAATTTTGCCCCATTTTACAACCTTTCCTGCCACAGAATCACTGCAGTGGTTAAGTTAATAATACGGTTGTTAAATGAATCTGGCTTCCCCCTGGACTTTGCTAGTCAGGAGGTCTTGAAAGGACATTACATGACCTTGCAAATGTCATAAATATGAGCCAGTTGCCAAGCGTCTGAATTTTGATCACATGATCATGGGAATGCTGCAACAGTGGTGAAAGCATAAAGCGGTCAGAAGTCCCTTTTTTCAGTGCCGCTGTAACTTTGAAAGGTCACTAAATGAACTGTTGTAAGTCGAGGACTACCTGTGTAGGCCAGTTAAATGAAATGGTTTCCTCTTGAAGCCGTGTTGCTTTGGGTGAACGCCAGAATGCCTTTAACAAACCTGGAAGGTGACTTACAGCACCTTCATAATCTCACCAAGCCTGTTATGAACACTAATCATTTGGCACAACTATGGTTGGATGTCTGTAGAAGAAGTGGGCAAATGACTTTAGAATGCCTTTTTTCTTCAGTGTGGGACTGACAGCTCTCATGCTCCCTCCTTTATCAGTTTTGCCCGTTGACAGCTGAAAACGGTCCTTGCGTCAGTGGTGGGATTCAAATTTTTTTACTACCGGTTCCATGGGGCGTGGCTTGGTGGGCATGGTGTGGCTTGGTGGGCGTGGCAGGGGAAGGATACTGCAAAATCCCCATTCCCTCCTGATCAACTGGGACTTGGGAGGCAGAGAATAGATGGGACGGGGCCAGTCAGAGGTGGTATTTACTGGTTCTCTGAACTACTCAGAATTTCTGCTACCGGTTCTCCAGAACTGGTCAGAACCTGCTGAATACCACCTCTGCCTTGCGTCTATCAAAAAGCTAAGATTTAGAGACAAAGACTCCAAGCAAAAATAGGATGCAATATTATATGAAATAACTAATGTTCTCATTTGTTGCTGAGGGTTTCCAATCCAGATTAAGAATATACTGTATCCCCCAAGAGTAAAAAAAAAAAAAAAACAACCCAACAAAAAATGAAAAATCACTAATAAGTTGTGTATGCTACATTTGGAAGTGAAAAATAGAGAATGGTATGTCCCAGTGCAATGAGATTCCAGTTTTGTGCCGGACCTCCCACACTTTATTCTGAATAAAAACCAAAATAAAAATGTTTCACCCTGTGAGCAATACTTTTGGTCTACAGTAGGAATTTGTAAGTGGCTAACAAATGGGTAAACTATTCTGCTTCCTCCCTTTTCTAGTTTGATTGATAAATGGTCCCCAGTCTTTGTATTTATCAGTCCTGTCTACCAGGGTTTGGATGTTGTAGTAGAGCTTTCCATGCTGTATCTCTTGGGCCTCAAATGATAAATGACCCAATGCAGGAATGCATCTGGAGGCACCAGACTGGGTCTGATTGGAGATTTCCAGTGAATTTCGTTTGTGCTACCTACCAAGCCTCAGAAAGCAGCAGAAGCATAGATGGGGCCCCAAATTTGCCAGGAACATGATATATTATCGAAGAAGCCAAGTAAATTAATTATCTTTGACATTATAAAAAGATGTTAGATTGGCTGGCATTGCTTTTAATGTTCAGATGAATGCACTCACTCATCAATCTTGAGTTTTTGTTGTTTTCCTAGCCGTTTCAAAAATGCAGCATTATTAAAATATCAACAACCCCCAAATTATGAACCACCGAAACATGGAGGAATAAATCTTCCAGAGTTTGCCTGGCGATGGCACATTTGCTGTTCCGTGCACAAGCAAGGAAACTGAACTAAGACATATGGTTGCCATCAGCCTAGATGATTAATTTTGAGATGATGCACTTATTAATCCATGTGGAAAAGGGGAAGCTACCAAAGAACTGGTTGCAATTAACCAACCACAAATAACCTCCTTCACTCCCAAGCCAAAGCCAAGAAATGCCATTTTGGAATGATAATATCCCACAAGGATTTGCAAGGCTTGATGAATCCCCAAGGTTAAGATCCAAGTCGTTGTGTAAAACCAGCCTTCAATTATCCCTTTGCAGGGAGAGGCAGATCAGTAGCAGGTGGCGCCTGCTATAAAAGGCTCATTAGAACACCTTCTGGTTGAATTTCACAAAGGAGACGTGCCAGATGGAAGCCCATCACTACATGGCCACCTTACCTTGAGTTTCACCTGACACGTTGGAGATTGCCGTCCCCCCACCCCCCACTCGCTTCACTTAACAAGGCTCTAAGGTTGAGAAGCGGATATATTAGGATTAATAGCACTTGATGACTAATCCATTGTCATGCCATATGCTGGCAAAATTGTTCCTTGTTAAGGCTCGAGACAGGTAGCCCCCTGTGGTAATGTAAGCCCTCCCCAATTCCAGGGAGCTAATCCAATTTCATCTCCAGGCAGACCTTGGATTCCAGTAAAAGATACTTAGCTCTTCCTGCCTCGCCTCTTGATGCATTTTGAATGGCTGCAAATCTGATATAGAAGCTAATGATGCTGAAAGTTGCTGACAAATTGGAAAACATTTTCCCCTTACCCTTCCTGCCGCTGCTTTCTGTATTGTCTGAGAACTTGATGAGCCAGATGTATATGAGAAGAGTGCACTGTTTGCTACGTTTGAATGATGCGTGTAGAGATCGCAAAGGGAGATCTTGGCTTTTCACACCTCTCCTTTTCTGAGGTATCCCTCAGCATTTTCAGAGAAGCTGAAAGGTTTACCGAGAAGAACGATTATTGGCAAGCTGAGAAGTGTGAGCAAAGTTTGCAGTTGCTGAGGGAAAACTTTGTCACCTTCTGCAACTCAGCGTGTGGGAAGGTTTTCCCTCCGGGGCTTGTCTTTGGCATGGGTTCAAATAATTCTCTGTCCAACTAGAGTACTTCTATTATTACTTTTTAAAGGATTCTGTTGTGAGTTTTTGTGTTAAGCTACTTTAAGTTTAAAAAAAAGGAACCACCTACTAAATCTGTTTCTTAAATCATAGAGGTCATGCGTATTTAATGCTTAGTACATATGAGTGGGTCGAAGGAAAAAAAACGTTAGGAAAATAAAACCTTTACATTGGGGGAAAAAGCATTGGAGAAACCAAGCCCAAATGGAGATTGTTTGTAGGTCCAAATCTTAAAATGTGTCTTCCTTGTTCCTCTGCTAGCAACATTCCTGCCCAATTGCTCAAAGTATTCTTGAGTCCTCATTAAAGCTACCCCCCCCCTTGTATAAAAATTATTCTGTGGTGAAAAGAGGAACCTATTCTGTTTCCAGTTTTTCAGAGAGATTGGAATGATTAAGGCATGTGTGTGTGTGTTGAGGGAGGGAATTTCCTGAAATAGTTTGAGACTTATTAGGTTGAAATGTGATTGAGCTCTGGAGAGCATCTTCTGGGTATGACACTCAAGATAAAAAAAAAGGTTTCTTCCTCCTGTTATCACTGCGATGTGAATCATCACTGAGCTGTTCTGAGTAATAAAAGTACTATTAGGACTTGAATATCATGCTTAGAATATGCGAGCCTGTTGTAAATTATTAGCATCATATTTTATGGATAAAGTCACTCACATCTGATTCTACTTAGAGTCTATAGTTAGAAGAGAGCCCATACTGAGGAATCATTAGTGACTTTTTCTTGGATTTGCTTGTATCTCTTTCAGATGACTTCTGTGTGATGCGATTTGCATTGCCACATGTATGTCAGTCTTCTTCTAGGCCAACATGTTGGATGGTAGATGCCATCAGAGAGAAATGGGAAAGAACCTTTAGCTCATGGGGTGGGACAAAACTTCCGGTGGGACCGGAAGTTGTCAAACGGGCTGTTTTTGACCTCCAGAGGACCTCCAGGGGTGGGGTGTGTGGGGAAGGCTGTTTTCACCCTCCTCAGACTCCTAGAGAGGCCCTGGAGCCAGATGAGAAAGAAAAATGGGCCTCCCCCCCCGAGGCCCTCCGGAGGCAGGAAACAGCCTGTTTCCATATTTCTGGTGGGCCCGGAAGTTCCGAAAATCAGCTGGCTCGCTGATCTCGCGTGCCCACTGATATGGCTACATGTGCCATCTGTGGCATGTGTGCCATAGGTTCGCCATCACAGGTATAGGGTCTGCCGCTTGAGCAGGGGATTGGACTAGAAGACTTCCAAGGTATCTTCCAGAGGTATCTCTGTTATTTTGTTATTTCTTGACCTGTTCTACCTCAAAGGGTGGATATTTGCCTTTACTCCAAGAGTTCTCAGTAGCCGACCTATTATTGTTTTCTTCAGTTTCTCCCAAACACCTTGTAGAATAGTTTGGGTAGAGAAAGTAATTCTCTCATTGATCCAGTGAACCTCTGTAGCCAAGAAAGAACTAGAATTTAGCTGGATCCAACACATTATCCATTCTACCACACTGGATCTCCATTATCCTGAACTGAGGCCCGTTCACACATAGTCACATATCACTAGTAATTCTCTGACTGTAGATACACAGTTATTGATGAAGATAGTTGAGTGACTACAGAATAGAATGTCCAAACACTTGGTTAGTTAGGTAGTTACCTAGCCATGAACTATTGAATTGGATCCCATCTCTGGAAACCATATGTATAAAATGCCTGCCACCTCATCCTGCCTTCGAAAATATCCAAATTATCTGTAAAGCAAGGGCATTACAGAGATTTCTAGATCCACCACTTTATCTGCTGTTTCCCCTTTCTACATCCCTAACACTAACTAAATGTAATCACATCCCCTGATTATCAGTGCAAGGAAGTTTCCACTTGGTTATTACTATTTCAAGAGAGCAGTTAATCTTTTGTCCAGAACTGGGTTACTGGTTTCTTCTTGCAATCCACAGTACTCTCAGTAACGATCTGCAATTGATAGAGTTCAAAGGCATTCCTTTTCTTGTTGTTTCTCAATGTCCAGCCTTCATAGTCATATTTTGCTGCTGGAAAATCATCTATTCGTTAAATCACTATTCATTCACTTTAAATTCATGAAGTATGATCTTGATATTTCTTTTGACTTCCAAACATTAACCCTGATCTTCACTTGTGTAATGAGTTCTTTTAAAGATTTTTAAAGGTAAGGAAGTGCCTGCAAGCAATCAAGTTCAGAAAGCATCAAGATTCTACAGGACACAATAACAGAAGAACAATTGGAAGGTCTATTGCTTTTCATACATTATGGTGGAGTTACTTCTGTTACTTAATTATTCTATTTAAACAGAGTTCAGTAATAGTCTTTCCATTTTTAAAAAAACTTCCATTGTCTGTAATTAGAGCCCTTCTATTGCAACATCTGAGTAGACTTAGCTAAGGCATACATTTTCTTATGATTTCTCTGAAAATTTTCTCTCCTTCCCCTTTTATCATTATTTTCTTCTATTTATTGGCATTTTTGATTGATATACCTCTTTTTTTTACCTTCCCCCCTTGAATATTGAAAGCCCACATTCAATTGTTCTATATTATTCTTGTAGCCCAAGGCTTTCATTCTCCATTTTTCCTGGCTATCATAATAGCTTGTTTTTAAATTTTCTCTTTGAAATTTTGTGAATATTTTCTTCTTCCATTTTCTAATCTCTTCACCTAGCTCCTCAGGCTATCTTTGGCATAAATTAAGGGTATTGAATTTATTTCTTATATTGATCTTATATCAGGGGTGTCAATCTCAAGTTGTGACAGGACTTTCCCCCCCTTCGCTAAACTGGGCGTGGGCATGGCCAGCATGTGATGCATCCGGCACATGGGCTGGGAGTTTGACAGCCCTGTCTTATATTCAGAGTATAGGTAGTCTCTGACTTATAACAGTTCATTTAGCAACCTTTCAACGGCACTGAAAAACGCGACTTATAACCATTTTTCATTGTTACAACCTTTGCGGCATTCCTCACAATCATGTGATCAAAATTCACATGCCTGGCAACTGGTTCATATTTATGACCTTTGCTATATCCCAGGATCGTGTGATTTACCTTTTGTGATCTTCTGAGGAGCAAAGTCAGTGGAGAAGCCAGATTCACTGAACAGCCAGTTTCCTAGCAATAGCAATGGCAATGGCAATGGCAATGGCAATGGCAATGGCAATGGCAATGGCAATGGCAATGGCAATGGCAATGGCAATGGCAATGGCAATAGCACTTAGACTTATATACCGCTTCACAGTGCTTTACCCTCTCTAAGCAGTTTACAGAGTCAACCTATTGCCCCCAACAATCTGGGTCCTCATTTTACCCACCTTGGAAGGATGGAAGGCTGAGTCAACCTTGAGCCTGGTGAGATTCGAACTGCCAAATTGCAGGCAGGCAGCAGGCAGCAGACGTAGCCTGCAAATACTGCATTCTAACCACTGGGCCACCATGGCTCTACTAATTTATTAACTGCAGTGATTTACTTAATGGTGGCAAGAAAAGTCATAAAATGGGGCAAAACTCACTTAACAAATGTCTCAGTTAACAACAGTAGTTGTGGGCTCAATTGTGGTCTTACGTCGAGGACGACCTGCATATGTGCTTTGGCCCAGTCTTTCTGGACTTTAACTTGTATGCTTCACACTAAGAAGTAGTGATCATAATCTTCATGCAGAAGCATACTGCTAGACAAATTTGTACAGTACTTCTTGATTTTCTTTTTATTACTATAGGATCATTTTGATACTGATGCTGTGCAGCCACTGGAATCCAAATGCGTAGAGTCTTGCTATTTTTTGCTTGTTGAGCAGTTTAGTAATGAGCACATAATTCTCTTTGTAAAATTCTATCTCTTGCATTATTCTTGCATCCCAATCAGCGTGTGTACTATTACATCCTTTCCCTAAGCTGCATTTAACACATGTATCAATTTACTCCAGAGTTCCTTATACCTTCCAATATGGTAGTGTGGGTTTATATTAGGTAACATTGATGTTCTCTAGATATTATTTCCAATAAATAAGTTCTAGTCATTCATTGGATTAGAGCCAAGTACATTCTTAATAGTGTCCTTTATGAGTGAAGTGCCACTCCTTCATATGATCTCATGTGCTCAACACTGTATCAAGTAATCGTCTATTTGTGAAAGTTCAGCACTTTATCCAGTAACTAAGCAGCGTCTTCCAACCTGTAGATCACATCATTTGACATAGGAAATTGCTAAATGTTTTATTCAGGTCCATACTATTTTGGGGAGACGGGTGACGGCAATGCAGAAATTGTTTGCCATTATTTTCTTTTGAATTTGATGCTTTAGGTTCTTCTCCTAGGTGACTTGAGTGCTCTCACATCTGCAAAGATTGTATTTCTTCCTAGATTGCGTTTAGCTTTATTGCATCCATTCTATCTTTTTTAAAAAAACAGTTAAAAGAGTTGGAAGGGACCTTGGAGGTCATCTAATCCAACCCACTGCTCACGCAGGAGACCTGTACTAGGGATTCGAACCACCGAGCTGCCAACCTTTCTGCTTGACAAGCTCAGTGTCTTAGCCACTGAGTCACCTAGTCATCTAGAATCCAACTGGCTGCATTATTATTGGGAATATATTACACCTTGTTTCCTTTGATTGTTCCAGATCCTAACCACTTACTTACCTTTAACCATCTCCTTTATTTCTCATCTTAGCAGTTTCTGATGTTCCTCATGTTCCCATGATTTATTCATAACTATGTGAATTGGGGCTGGAGTGTTTGGAGTGACTGGTCATAATATGCTAATGATTCCACTCTATTTTTTATCAGTCCCAGACTCACCAGACTCTTGTATACCGATCACCAGATATTATGTCTAAAGAAGGAATCTCCATTCTCAAAACAAGTGAGCAAACTGAACATTGAGGAAACACAAATCTGTCTCAGCTGTTTTATTCCCTATTGACCAGGGGGTCTGGATGTGCTAAGAAAGCTCTCTTAAATACCTTAGAAATAGCAGACAGGCAATACAATGGATATCGCCATACTAATTTCGTGCTCATCAGTATTTGCTGCTTGAGGATTTCTTATTATGTGGTCAGATAGTGGTTGATAGGGATCTAGGACAACTTGCCGTGGCCAACTCGCCATGGCGGCCAACTTGCCATGGCCAACTCGCCACAGTCAACTTGCCGTAACCAACTCCCTTGGCTAACTAACTATGGGCCAACTTACCGTAGGACAACTCGCTGCAGGACAAGAATTACACTAATATTGAAGAAACAGTGAAATAGAATCATTAAAGAAAGGACGCAAAAGGAGGGATAAAATGAAATGTGAATTACAAAAAAAAATTAAAATATTTTTAAAAATTAGGTTAAATAAATAATTAAATTGAATTGTTGAATTGTGAGTTGTGGTGAGTTGGTCATGGTGAGTTAGCCGTAATGAGTTGGCCTCAGTGAGTTGGTCATGGCGAGTTGGTAGTGGCTACTTAGCCATGGTGAATTGGCCATGACGAGTTGTCCATTCTGGGTTGATAAGCCGTATTTTCTCAGAAAAAAACAGTTGATTCATATACTCTATATCAGTAATGCCTAAACTTTTCGCCCTCGTGTGCCAAAAGCATGGGGGGGGGGCACACCCATAATTCAATGCATCCCGCCCCCTGCGCATGTGACCCCCCCGTGCTTCCCCCGACTTTGGCATGCGGTGGCATGGTGGGCCCTGTAGGCCTGTTTTTTACCCTCCCCAGGCTCCAGAGGCTTTCTTGGAGCCCGGGGAGGGTGAAAACGGCCTTCCTCACCCCCTGGAGTCCCTTTGGAGGCTGGAAATGGCTCATGGGCCGACTTCCGGTAGGCCTGGAAGGCCTGAAAATCAGTTGGCCAGCGCACACATGCGTGCCAGACCTAAGCTAGGGCAATGCTTGTGTTTCCATCAATATCGTTCCACGTGCCACATAGATTCGCCATCACGGCTCTATATCTTATCTGATTGAAGAAGGTTTTTTCCCCCCTATTGCTTGATGTCTTGTCATATTTCCTGCTCTGCTCTAGATGCAGCACAAAGTTGTTTCTTAGGACGGATGAGGATTTTAAAAAGCCCAATTGTTGTGCAGAATGCCTTGTTTAAGCATAGGAGCTACCTACTTTGAAACAGCATTTTGTTGAAAAACCGACACAGTATGTTCAACATATTTTTATCCAGTATCTCTCATTCATTTTGCTTGTTTCTAGTAAGACATTCCCCATTATAGGCTCTAGTTATTATTCCTTTCCTTCAGAAAGGCCTCTTACCTTCCCTGCATGCTGCTCTTCGCCAAAGCATAAACATCATCCTATATTTTCCTGTTTATTTGGCTGATTCACAACTGGCCAGTTGCCTGATTGCACACACTGAACAGAATGCAGCATTAGGATTCCTTGATTTGTATCATATCCCCTTGTATGATGGACAGTGGCAGGGTAAAAAGCTGTTGTGCTGGATCTGTGTTGTTTTATGTAATGTTGATTGCATTTCAACATGTGGTTTCCAACCACAAAGGAAAATAAAATCAGCAATAAACTTGGAAAGTAGAATTCCCCGGAGGAGTAGAAGCTGTAAAGAAAATAGGCCTTTGATGGCTCTGTCTGACTCACTAACCACTGCATAAAGATAGTTCCAATTGCTGACAATTCCATATGCATCACCTTCCTTTTATCAATTTAATCACATATAACGGTGACTTTTATTTTATTTTTTCCTGCAGAAATCCTATACATTAGCCTATGGCAGTCTTCCCCAGCCAACAACCCGCCTCCTCCAGAGATGTGTTGAGCATAAGCTTTGTATCCAGCATTCTTGTTGCTGATAGGTCCGTCCTCATGTCTACCTAACTATGGCCCAAAGGTAACCCATAAACCATGTATAAATGACAATGACCTCATGACATTGCCGTTGTATGTGGAGGATGTGTATGTTCTCTGAGGCTACATTTTTAGCATATGGAATTTATCAACATAAGAGAGAGAGAAAGAGGGAAGGAGGGAGGGAGGGAGAGAGAGAAAGAAAGAAAAAGAAAGAACGTTTATTTTTACATAGTATTTCGGGTTTATGATTATTATTTTGTTCTCTTAGAACATAATAGATCCTGTAGTTATTTCACATGTATTGAAACTGCTACCTGAATCTTTGTCTTTTTCTTTTAGCTTTGAAAAAGGAGAAAATTATTCAGTTCATTTTGAAACTGATGAGAAGTGAATTATGTGTGAATTCAAAACTGAGTTTGCATTGACTACCTCAGTTTCCGACTTTCATGTTCAATGTTTGCAAGGGGAACTGCCGCAGTATATTTTTGTAAGGGATATACAAAGATGACTAGCCATAAGGGCTTCCTGTAAAATATCTATAGTCTTATTCCTTTAGTACAGGGGTGGGCAACTATGTCCCTTTACAACCTGTGGACTTCAACTCCCAGCCAGAATGGCTGGTTCAGGAATTCTGGGAGTTGAAGTCCAGGTTGTAAAGCCACAGCACAAGCAGCTGATTGTCGGTTGGATCGGCCTCCCGACATAGGTGGGTTTAAGAAAGTTCTGACCAGTTCTGGAGAACCGGTAGCGGAAATTTTGAATAGTTCGGAGAACCGGTAAATACCACCTCTGACTGGCCCTGCCCCATCTATTCTCTGCCTCCCGAGTCCCAGCTGATCGGGAGGAAATGGGGATTTTACAGTAACTTTCCCCTGGAGTGGGGAGGAAATGGGGATTTTGCAGTAACCTTCCCTTGGAGTGGGGAGGGAATGGAGATTTTACAGAATCTTTCCCCTGCCATGCCCAGCAAGCCATGCCACGCCCAACAAGCCACACCCACAGAACTGGTAGTAAAAATTTTTGAAACCCACCACTGCTTCCTGAAGATCAGCTGTTTCAGGCTTCAGGGATTGCCATAGTTTATTGCCATAGTTTATTGCCGCCTCTGCACACCCCATTTTCCGGGGGGCCAGCAGGTGGGCAGAGCTACCCACGTATAAGACGTGCCCAAATTTTCACCCTCTTTTATGGGGGGAAAAGTGCATCTTATTACTCTGAAAAATACAGTATTTACCAAATTGGAATGGTTAAAATAATTAACTAATCTTCCTTAGATTTGCTGTGTGAAAATGGCAGATATTGTGATTTTTTAAAAAAATAACCCTGGCAAATTAGAAAAGAGGTGTGCAAGTATTTTAGAGGTAGGCTGTTGAAATTCTGATTATTTTATTTAGAAAGTGGGGAAAGGTTATTTCTCCTTTGATTTGGGAACATGGAACCAAAGCTTCTGGAATTCTCTCCCTCTGAAACACAAAGATTGAAAAATCTCTACTGAACAATGTTTTATAATCAGAGGCAGACATTGGGACACAGCACTGGTCATAAGTATGAACTAGTTGCCAAGCATCTGAATTTTGATCACATGATCATGGGAATGCTACAAAGGTTGTAACTGTGAAAAATGGTCATAAGTCACTTTTTTCAGTGCCATTATAATTTGAATGGTCAGTAAATGAATTGTTGTAAGTCGAGGACTACCTGTATCTTCCTCTTCTGTCCTCCACTATCAGAACAGTCCAAGACAATAACAAAGGAGGCAGCTCACTTTCAAAATGTTGGTAGTCATTTTCTGACCTTCAAAACCCCATCAGTACACAATTTTGGAGAGGACAAAGCATCCCTAGGGTGGCTACATCATGCTCTCAAGCATGATCTGGGCTGTGTGCAGAGATGGGTTTTAGCAGGTTCTGACCACTTCTGGAGAACCAGTAGCGGAAATTTTGAGTAGTTCGGAGAACCAGTAGTAAAAATTCTGACTGGCCCTGCCCCTATCTATTCTCTGCCTCCCAAGTCCCAGCTGATCGGGAGGAAATGGAGATTTTGCAGTATCCTTCCCCTGCCACGCCCACCAAGCCACACCCATAGAACCGGTAGTAAAAAAATTTGAAACCCACTATTGGCTGTTTGTCATGCCTAGCAAGATAACAGATAGAGCCCACTTTTTTGGAATGCATGTGACATCACCACATCTTCAAAAGTGTCTGCCATCTTGCTGGCTTTGACCCTCCACCCTGTTTCTTCCTACAAAAGAATTTCAACTTAATTTTAAATTAAAGTCTCTGTGATACACCAGATCACAAGACACATTAGACAATGGAAAAATAGGCCTCCTCACAGCACTTCTTGGAAGTTATATTTGTCTGGGTATCGCATCATGTTTGTCCGTCCGTAGACAGATGTTTGCAGTTTGTGTGCTTTTTTTTTGTATAGAAAATCTTAGTATAAGTGTTGGGTAAAATTTTCCTGGCAGAATTTTTGTTACAAATTTCCTATGAGAAGATTTATGTTGATTGTACTGATTTCAGTCCATTTTTTCACTAGTAACTTATAGCATCAACAATCAATTCTATTAATCTATATATATACCGTACAATTTTATCACCACAAATCTTAATTTCCAAGTGTATACAACTCAATTCTTATTTCAATTTTAATCAAAATTTCTTTCTATTTTTCTCGTTTTCTAAACCCAATCTATCCTATCATGTTCTTAAACTTTTACACAGAATTCTCAAAATTTACCATTTCATTTTAATTATCATTTATTATTTCTATATTGTATAATCTGAAAATGCTTTGCTTTCTGGCTTTTTTTTTTTTTTTTACTGTATCATGGCAGTTTCTTGTGTGCGAGCTGTTTAAAGTTGTGATGCCTGAGATAAAAGCCATTCCAAACAAGCAAACAACTAAACACTACAGTGCTTGTTTAATATATTTTCTTGACCTCTCTTACTGTTTATCAGATTCTATAACTTAACCTGCAATTTAAAGTTTTTAAATTTTAGATTTCTCCTAATCTTTAGTTATCCTCAATAAGCCTTAATTTTATCAGGTAATCAGTTTAACAATACACAGGCATGCAACCCTCACAGTCCTAAAATATAGATATACAAACAAACATTTGTTTCCCTGCTTGATTTTGGTATTTTGATTTTTTGCTGATTGGTTCCTGTGCCTCATTTCTCATTTAGTAATATACAGCAGCTTCTAGAATGCTCTGACCATTGTTGTGTAACAATAGTATGGATAGGCTTGTTTCCTTCAACAAGGCCTGAGAAATGCTTTGAAGATGCTATAAGTTACTAGTGAAAAAATGGACTGAAATCAGTACAATCAACATAAATCGTCTCATAGGAAATTTGTCACAAAAATTCTGCCAGGAAAATTTTACCCAACACTTATCATACTAAGATCTTCTATACAAAAAAAAAAGCACACAAACTGCAAACATCTGTCTACGGACGGACAAACATGATGCGATTATACAATATAGAAATAATAAATGATAATTAAAATGAAGTGGTAAATTTTGAGAATTCTGTGTAAAAGTTTAACAACATGATAGGATAGATTGGGTTTAGAAAACGAGAAAAATAGAAAGAAATTTTGATTAAAATTGAAATAAGAATTGAGTTGTATACACTTGGAAATTAAGATTTGTGGTGATAAAATTGTAAGGTATATATATATATATAGATTAATAGAATTGATTGTTTTTGTGTTTAATGTTGATGTTAAAAGGAGCAAGGGATAAAAAATTTAGATAAAGCAGTATTGAATTTTGATTTATAATTGAATTTATAACTGAATATAAAAAGGAGTTTTGCCTTAGTAGGCAATTAGGATGTATGATGAGATAATAGAAAAATTTATTAAGATGTTGGAATTTATGCTAAAATTGTTTGTTTTTCATTTGTTAAATTAGTGTACCCATTTGTGACCGGACCAAGCCTTCGTTCTTGAAAAATTTTTATTTTTTATATTTATGTTGGAAAAAAAAATAAAAAATTCTGTACAAAAAAAAAATAGAAATAATAAAGAGTAAATGGCACAAATACAAAAGTAATGGAAGTTTATCATCAGTTTTAAGAGTATGAGGTAATGTCCTAAGGTCGTAGGCTGGATTGACAAGTCACAAGAAACTGGGAAGAAGTAAATTCAGTAAGACATTTTAGTTTTATGGAGAAGACAATGACAGGGTATGTTTTTCAAGCTATTATCATGTAAGAAATACAAGCAGGGGAAATACAAATTTGAGAGATTGGAACAGGCTTTATAATCCACGTTGGCACCAATTAATATTTCTGGATTCTTTGCTTACCTGTCTTCAATCTGGCTTTGAGAGACACTCAATATATACTGCAGCATGCGAACTTCTCATGTAATGTTTTATTTTAATTCAAATATTTCACAGAATAATTGGTAAAAAGAGGATCTAGGAATATTGATTAATTGGTGCCTGTGTGAATTACAAAGCCTGTTGCAATCTCTCAAATTTGTATTCCCCCTGCTGGAGTTTAAACTGAAATGAACTTCCTGAGTAATTGTTGCACTTCACTTAATTTCACACAAAACAAGCCTCTTTTTTCAAAATGCGCACAAAAATATGTACAAAACGTGCAGCTAAAATGTCCTATTGTTAAAAAAACCAAAGAATATTAACGAATGCAAGCACCATAGGAAATGCAAGGAAAATGCAACATTTTTAGAGATTCTCCTCTCTACTCCCTCGAGATCTCAAACTGCCGTGGAAATGTGGGAAATAAATGTAAGACTGGAAAACATTAAAAAGTAAGATAAACTGGAAATAGCATTGTCTGTTTCTACTTACATTCTTTTCAATCTGGGTTTCCCCCCCCCATAAAAACAATGGATTTTTCTCAAGCAGCGATGGAGTCTGCCATTCTATCCTTGAATTAAAGGCAAGTTTCAGGACATCCTAACTTCTTTCTAAGTTAAAATGACTCTTAACTGTAAAATGACTGGATTCTTTAAAAATAGAAAATAAAGTTGACATCTTTCCTTCTCAGGATTTGCTAGATTTTCACCCATACAATAAGCCCAATGCAGAGGTGCTATTCAGCAGATTCTGACCAGTTCTGGAGAACTGCTAGTGGAAATTTTGAGTAGTTCGGAGAACCAGTAAAAACCACCTCTGACTGGCCCCACCCCATCTATTCTCTGCTTCCCGAGACCCAGCTGATCGGGAGGAAATGGGGATTTTGCAGTAACCTTCCCCTGGAGTGGGGAGAAATGGAGATTTTACAGTATCCTTCCCCTGCCATGCCCACCAAGCCATGCCACGCTCACCATGCCACGCTCACAGAACCAGCAGTAAAAAAAATCTGAATCCCATCACTGGCCCATTGGATTTAATAATTTCTGTGCTATTTAACTTTCTTGATATTTTTATCAGAGGAGGGAAATTTGGGGAGGTAACTCTCCTTAACAGAATTCTGAAAAATATCATTAATAGTCCCAAAGTCTTTTTTCTTTTTCTAAAATTTCCCAAATATTTCCCCTTTTGGAATTTTAAGTTTCCATTTTGGATTATTATTATTTTTTTTGAAGTTTTGATTAAAGCAAGAATCTGTGACGAGTATGGTCCTTAGCATAAGCATTTTTCATGCACAGCATTTCTGCAAAAGCCCCAATGCCCAACTGATGAGAAGCAACAGCCCTGCATAGATATTACAGGTAGTCCTCACTTTAACGACTAGTCACATCATTGTAAAACATTGCACCGTACCATCCACCGCAGTCACGTAACTGCATTTCAGCTGCTTGACAATGGATTCACATTTACAACCCATTGCAGCATCCTACAATCATGTGGCCACAATTTGCGACCCTTTTTGTTGTATTTCTGGCAGAAAAAGGCAAAAAACTTCCCATTGGATATGTTGGATTTGTTTAATGGTGACATGGTTTGTTTAACAACCACATGATTTGCTTAATGATTTATGACTGTCATAAAAAAAATGGTCATAAGTCAAGTTAAATCATGTGGTGACCCACTTTATCAACTGCTTCAACTTATGTCCAAAATCTGGGGCCCAGTTGTGGTTGTAAATTGAGGACTATTGTATCACTAGTATTTCCTAAGATTTATGTCAAAATAAAAACTTTGGTGATACATTGTGCTTAGCTTACCTTACGCATTTTTTCTTTTAAACGTCTCGAGGATTTTCTCAAGGCAGAATCTGCAATTTGCTTGATCATCAGTGTGGGTTGGTGATAGGTTTACTGGTTAGCAGGGGTGGGTTGATGATAGGTTAGCACAGGTATGGTTTGTAGTCAGTAGTGTGATTAAAACAATTTTACTACCGGTTCTGTGGGTGTGGCTTGGTGGGCATGGCATGGCTTGGTGGGCGTGGCTTGGTGGGCGTGGCAGGAGAAGGAAACTGTAAAATCTCCATTCCCTCCCCACTCCAGGGGAAGGTTACTGCAAAATACCCATTTCCTCCCGATCAGCTGGGACTCGGGAGGCAGAGAATAGATGGGGGCAGGGCCAGTCAGAGGTGGCATTTACCGGTTCTCCAAACTACTCAAAATTTCCACTACTGGTTCTCCAGAACTGGTCAGAACCTTCTGAATACCACCTCTGTTTGTACTGCTTGTTAGGGAATCGCTATTGCCTAACTGGTTGGGTTGGCAATATATATAAACCATCAATGCATGTTTTCAGTGAAAATGTAATGTATAGCTTTAAGGCTGTAATGCTATATTGCATCATACTGTATTCTGATTGGCTAGATCTGTAGCCAACGTATTGAAGAGGAAGCTTGAATCATGGCTTATTTTTCTTATTACATTATTATTGCTACCTCTGCTCCTCTCTGCCTGTTCTCTCATGATCACTGATTGATCATTGCTACTTGTCGTTTTCTACTGTTTTACTGATTGTTTTACTGCTGTACTTGTTCCTGTTTGCAACTCCAAAAAGAACTGTTTTATTGCATATGACTACAGCAACTGGTAAGAAGACTTTGTTCTTGGAATATCCCTGGATTGACAATTTAACTATCTTTATCTGTGTATGACCTG
The DNA here is from genome assembly GCA_012654045.1 of Ptyas mucosa. Classification (NCBI taxonomy): domain Eukaryota; kingdom Metazoa; phylum Chordata; class Lepidosauria; order Squamata; family Colubridae; genus Ptyas; species Ptyas mucosa. Next base: position 3,475,445 of record WNWU01000002.1, read on the forward strand.
GATTGTTTATTGGATTTTGCTTTGCTTTTTCCTAAAAGTAAAAGAATATCACAAGTCAGTGTGTCTGTGTATTGACAGTGCTTAGTCACAATCACTCTCAGCCGTTTCTTATGTGCACAACCTTGTTACTCAAGGGTTACTCTGCGCATATTCCTTAACACTGCTGTTGAATTTTCTTTCATGCACAGTTCATGTCTGCAGCTGTTGTAAATCAGTGTCTTATAACTCTGGAGCCATATTGCAAGAGCTGCGTTGGGAGAAGACCTTAGGAGTTGAGTAGGTCCAACATGACTTTGCAATAGGTCAGACTTCATGGACTGCTTTCCTCCCTTTTGTTTGTTTCTGTTCCATGAGCCCCTTGCCATATTCTAATACTCTATTTGCAGTTCTTAGAAATCTGTGCCCTCATTGCTACTGTTAACCGTGATATGCTCTAGGTCTCCCCCAGAAATGTTCCAACTGTTCTCAGGACCTCCGTTATTAATTATGCAGTTGAACAGCTTGTGCCAACTTTTTTTCCCCCTTATGGTTACATTCTGGAAACTATATATAAAAGACGATGAAGTCAGTTTATTGGTGTAGTTAACTAGCTGGAAATATTATTTTATTGAAAGTCTGGGATGTGGGGGTGTGGGGGGGAAGATATTCAAGAGTTTTAGAAACTGTGACTTCATTTAGTTTTTAAAAGGGGAGGTAAAAGCCAAGACTTAGGAAATGATAGGAGTGCGTAAGAGGAAGTTAGGGCTACAGGAGCTTAAGCTGAGCAGTTCTAAAGCTAGACTAGTCGACAGATGACATTAGAATCCCCCAGAGAAGTGGAGCTTTTATTGTTAATGGGCCAAAGCAGTCATTAGTATAAACCCAATGATGTCATTAAATTGACATTATATGCCAGGAACGATTTTTTTGGGTGCGTGTGCCTTGTGTAAGAAGGTCTGTCTGTCTGTGTCTGTGTCTGTCTGCCTCTCTCTCTCTCTCTCTCTCTCTCTCTGTCTCTGTCTCTCTGTCTCTTTGTATCTCTCTCTCTCTCTGTCTTTCTCTCTGTCTCTCTCTGCTCTGTCTCTCTCTTTCTCTCTCTCTCTCATATACTGGTCTGAGAAAGGCCACTCCAGACTGGCAATCACCTGTTCCTCTTTAAAAAAAAAACACACCTGTGTATAGAGGTAGGAAAAAGTAGGCTAGAATAACCCCTTTCCCCCCTGCTTTTATATGCATTTATATTTATATTTATATAACATTAAATCACATAAGTTTTCACATTTCTGACTCATCTATTCTCCCAGGCTAAATTTTGTCCCTAGTGATACTCTCAAACCATCCAGGAGAAGCTTGAAGTCTTCCCATGCTTTGTGGAACCAAAAGGTCCATTGCTGTGTAGTTTCACATGTTGTATCCCAATCTTAGGACCTCTGCTTATTGAGATGGGCTTGAACACACATCCATGTTTCCTAGAAATCCTTTTCTTTGATATGAAAAGTTGTCAACTCAAAGTCATGACTGACCTTTGCTTGTCCTCACAGGTTTCTGCACGGCTTGTAAATTAAGGATATAAGACCTAAAGGAGAAAAGTTACACAGAATCTAAATTCCACTTCTTTAAAGTAAATTTAGATTAAGTAGGGTACAACATTTTTGTCTTTCAGAAAACCAAGGTTTAAAAAGAAAGATATTTATGAAGTTCTACAAATACTTTTTATGAACCTTTAAGAATGTATGCAGTACGGCAAATTTCGTTCTCTGGTATCAGAACATTTGAAAAACCTAAAGAGGTTCAGCTTCAGTCCAAGTCTTACAAAGCTAGAACATGGTAGAATGCTAGAACATGGTAGAACAAAAATTAACAAATATGTCTTTGAAGGGTGATTTGGATCATTGCCAAACTCAAACTCAAACTCAAACTTGCACCATTTTGTTCAGTGCCATTTGTTTCTGCAGCTCCTGTGCAGAGAAAGAGATACAGATGAGAGCAACTGAGCAAACATTGTTCTTTGGAGTGTTTGCAAATGGATCAGAAGGGAAGAAATAAGAATCTCAAGATTTAGAAATATTTGGTGGAGATTTTCATCCCCGCTCTACAAACTTAAGAGTTGAAAAGAGCGAATGTTTTCTTGGCCCCATGAAATGTTTGTAATTTGCTCCTCGTTAAAAATAAATAAATCTGGAAGATTTATCCTAAAACCAAGAGAGGACAAATTAAAGCAAAGGTAATTTTTAAGGGAAAAGATTCATCAGACTAGTTCTTTTCTTAGACCTCCTGAACTATAATAATGTGATGGATAATGTATTTCTGTATGACCGAACTACCAGTACATAATATATACCGAAAGAATGATCTATCTACATTCACAATATTCCATAAAGAATCACTGTGTGATTGAGGTGGCGTACAAATTGATCAAACAGAAAATTACCTATGACCTACCTGATTAATAATGATGTAATTACAAAGTGAAGAAGAATCGGGCATGGCTTATTCTTGACAAAATCCATGATGAATTCAAGTAATCAGCACCTTTTTTTTTTTTAATAAAGTAGAATTTTGTACTAGAATTTTTTCTAGGGCTTATGATAAGTAGATTAGACTTACTATGTAAAATTGAGTATTTCCTTAATAGGATTTGGTTTTTTGTCTCCTCAATAGTCCTGGTTAACATCAACATTGCCTCTAGAAACCTAGCACTCTCAAGAGAAATTCTGAGGTTACAAGATAGATGTGTAAGAGAAAGGGAGAGTTTCATTCCAACTAGAAATGCATTTTATTCATAGATTTTGGTCTTTGTAGCTGTAGGAAATGGGTTAAGTTTGGTTTGTTAACTGGTGTGATATATGTATTTAGTTTTCAGAAAACCATTGACATGTGGGACTAATCAGCACCTGCTATGCAGAGTTTGAGAAATAAGTTTGTTTTTTTAACTTAGAACAAATAAAATTCTCCATGTTATGAGCCGTACTTTTTTTTCAGGAAAAAATGGTATAAAATAAAGCATTCATTTCTTTAATCTACTAAGAGCTTGATACTTTAGCCCTCTTGTCGCTCCCTTGTTTTATGGACTCTTAAAAGCCTATATTTAGAAACAGAGTAATCTGTCTTCAAAAGATTTGTTTTCTCAGCATAAAAAGCCATCATTCTTCATCTTTCTTGTTCTGTCATGTCATGGAGATTTTTATAAAGTTAAATATTGTTGTAAAAAATAAGGCCTAGATTACTAAAGAATACTGTTGAGTCTTCCAGAAAGAATTAAATTTACATGCGTTTCTTATTATCCATTTCAATTGCAATTAATTTAACCCAACCAACGGAATAGGTAGGTCACCATCAGATTGCTCTCTGAGCACTCTTTCAAGATCAGTGATGCTATTTTAGTAGACCCATATCTTCTGCTGGTATGAAATCTGATTGGAGAGGCCAAGTGTTTTTCAGTACTACAGACATACACACATTTGTAGCTTTCCACTCTCAGAACATAATCTGGAGACTTCCTAGATTCAGAAGGGTGTGTGTGGATCCTACTTAGTTGTACTAAGTTGTACTAGTGATGAACAAGATGATCCAAATGATATGAATCCATGTAGCAATAGCAATAGCCGTAGCTCTTAGACAGATATATTCCTTCATAGCTTTCTCTAAGCGGTTTATAGAATCAGCATATTGCCCCCAACAATCTGGATCCTCATTTTACCGACCTTGGAAGGATGGAATGCTGAGTCAACTTGAGCCGGTCAGGATTGAACTGCAAGTAGTTAGCAGAATTAGCCTGCAATATTACATTCTAACCACTGCGCCACCATGGCTCTTATGTAGGGCTGCTTCCTATGTTCCAATAAAGAACATAAATGGATCTGTTTCAAGTTATTAGTTGTTAGATGTCTGAAGTTGTGATGTTCTGCTTGAAGAAAGGACATTTGAGGTCATATAAAGGGTCACTGTGGTCTTTTGAGTGGAACAGGCAGAAAGAACAGCCTTGTCTGAACCTGCCTCCAGATCATAGGAGAACATGGATTTGGTGAATTTGCACAGAGATGCCTGGGGCTACTGCTTCAGCTATGCAATCAGGAAGAAGAAATGTCTAAAACAAATAACCAGAGCTTTAACAAGTTTAAATGAATAAACCTTGCTGTTGAGCATTGACAGCTTTACAAACGCAGCAAACTCAAGGAATGAATGTGACGCACCTTACATGGGATGGCATGACATGTGTGCCCTTTAGGTCTCCTCTAGTAGATGATGGGTGACCAGACTTCACAAGACCCATAACATGTTAATGAAAAAAAGTCCAAGGGAAAACTACACATCTCATGAGGAATCTCCATGGTTCTCTTGTAGATCGTGAACATCACCCTATTCCAGGGGTCAGCAATCTGTGGCTCTGGAGCTGCATGTGGCTCTTTCACCCCTCTGCTGCGGCTCCTTGTCACTCAAAATATGCATCATAACCCACCAGCACGCGATTTATTGAGTTTTTCAACCCCCGGAGGCCAACCATGGATAAATCCAAGAAAAGAAAAGTTTCAGAAGAAAACAGAGTGTTTAATTCAATTACATATGCTAGTTTTGTGGCCGCTCAATTAATAGTCAGGCGCGGGAAGGGTTTTGTGGCTCCCGGTGTTTTCTTTTCTATGGGAAATGGGTCCAAATAGCTCTTTGAGTGTTTAACATTGCAGATCCCTGCCCTATTCTGAGATACACATTGTTTTAATGGAGAAAAGAGGGCAAAAAGATATTATATGTCTGACTGCATATTCTAAATGAATGTGTTTTTTTAAAAATTCATTAAGGCTATTGGTTCTAGGCAGCAACATCCAGACAACCCTTAGATGGTAGAAAGGTGAGGCCGAAAACAACACTTCAGTGGTTGTCTGGATCTTTGCAGCACAGATCCAGTAGTTCTAATTCATGCAACGTACATGAACAAAAAAGGGAAATGAAAGGAAGGGGAAAAAAGGACCTGACAAGGCTAACAGATTGAAAGAAGAATGACACCTATACGCACTTATTAAGAAGACAGCTAGCATGTAATAGGTAGAGATGCAACCCAATGCTTGAGAACTTAAATGAAAGAAAAACCTTCTGTCCTCAGGAGCTCCTCCCATTGGACCTTGTAGTTCTCATAATTATTTCCTTTTTCCTCTTTTGTCCATTGGAAAGAATATCAGTGGTCCTGTTAGCGAAGCTTCTTAGCATCAGAACCAGCACCAAACTATAATCTAGATTCTTTGGAAAAAGACAGGACTGGCTGCTGGATAGAAATTGAAACAAAAACCATAGCTATATAATTATCATTGTTAATAAAAAATAATGAGTATATCAATATGCTTACATATTTGCAGTGTGTAAAGGGGCTATAGGACTTAGAGTTAAATAAGCCTTAGGAAGTCTTACCTTTCTTGATAAAGTTGTGATCATTGTTACAGGAAGCTTGATGTGAAAGTTGGAGCTGGCAAGTACAATTAACCAGTACAATTAGTTTTTTTAAAAAAATGATGTACATTGCCCAGAATCACTTGTTGAGATGGGTGGCTCTGGAAATCAAATTAATAGATAAAATAAACCTGGGACCCAACGAAGATTTTTTTTTTTGAGTAAATGCTATTTTTTGGTAAACCAGCCTGCATGAAAAATAGCCCTTCAGACGTCCATTACATCCAAAGAGTAGGGTAAAAAAATAAATAAATCACGATTTAATCTCTGGGGATTCATGTATTCATATCCTTAACTTTTGTAGAAGTTGATTTTTGTGATAACTAAGGTTGAGTCTTATTTAGATGACCTATTGTAGTAATCCACCCTTCTCTAATGAATCTAATTTTACAGTTCTATGTATTCTATTAGCTTTGTCATATTATTCTAAGTTCTCATAACCAAGGAAATAATAATACTAATAATAAAGCAATTCCATACAATACAATCCATTTCATCTACGTGGCACCAATTTCATGCGGCTCACTGCACATTTGTTGATGTTTTGATTACAGATGTGGAAGGAAGAATGGGAGATGAACTTGGTCCTGGAAAGGAATTCCTCAAAGCCAATTTGATAGAAAATATCTGGGTTTTGCTGGTTCTCTAGAAGACTCCAGCCTTTTTTTTTTTGTTACTCTGCCATATTTAATGTAACACAATCCAGCTGATACAGTTAATGTCTCTAGTTTCTGTACAGAATGCGGCAGCCATGTGGGAGTGATCTACCATCAGCTTAGAGTCAATGACAACATCAAGTGACAAAACTTATATTATGGCTGTCTGCACTATACCTGAGGCAGAAGAGACTAAACAGAGGAAGTAATTTTTAGTGCTGGGTAGTTGAGAACTGAAAGCTGAAATGCGTGTGATCACACACACACACACATTTATGTTTGAATCAACAGAGAGATATAAGCAACTCTGTTTTATTTTACTCTGATTACAGATGTGCAACTGGGCATATTTGAGTCAAACTTTCATGCTGTAACTTTTTGCTTAACCAGTATTAGTTGGTGTATCAATCCTGGTAAGAGACATGAGGTAGCTACCATGTTTCCCCAAAAATAAGACCCGGTCTTATTTTCTTTTGGACTCCAACATAAGCACTAGGGCTTATTTTCAGGGGATGTCTTATTTCTTTTGAGTGCTGTGGCTGCGGCTGCGGCTGCGGCAGCCTACTTCTTCTAGCACCAGCGCAGCACCGAAGCAGGAGGCTGAGTGATGTGTTGGTGCCGTGGCCATGAGGCAAGGCAGTTGTCGGGGTGTGGATGGCCTGGCTGTGGGGGCCCTGAGGTAAGCTGGTGCGGGGTGTGTGGGGCAGCTTCACCCCTTCATGGTTCACCTCACCTCATATTGGCAGCACTACAAGCAATCAGAGGGAATGGATGGGTGATCTGCTGTGCAGGCACTTAAGTAGGGCTTATTTTGGGAGAAGGGCTTATATTGGGCACATGGGCAGAAAATATGCCAGGTCTTATTTTCGGGACAGGTCTTATTTTGGGGAAAACATGGTAATAGCCCTGGAAAAACACAATAGCTGTTCAACAGCAGCAGCTAAGAAACGTTTGGGGAGAAACCAAAATATTTGTGTTTTCTGAACATGTATTGAATCCTAGAACTTTTTTGATTCCTCAAAGGAGAAGGATGGTGGTACCAGGACCATCAAGAGATTCAATAAGGAATAAGAGAACTTGTAAGCATACAAATAGATGATACATGCCTGAAAGAAAGATGGTTTGTTGTGACGTTCTGAGCAGAGGATTATAAAAGCCCTCACTTTATAGAGGAACACAGAGAAGGACCCACTTATATAATTCATCTCACCAGTGAGGTGATGCCCTCATTTCTCCAGTTGGTCCTTAAATTAAGCAGTATTTACAAGAGAGGAAAAGAATAGATGATGGCTATTTTGTTAAGTAAATGCAGGGGAGGCTCTTCAAAAAGCAGATTTGAAGGAATATGTTCTACACTTTGCATCATTTTCAGGATGCTCCTTATCAGATCAAAGTTCTGGACCAGGTGGGGATGTTTTTATGGAAGGCATTGACTGGCACCACTTTTTTGGGGGTGGGCGTGATAGCATCTATCTTCATCTTCTGTCTCTATCCTTCTGCACTGTTCCTAGAGCATTATTATTGCTAGCAAAATATAAGGTGGTTGGTTATAACTTAACCTGAATTTTTGCTCCTGACGTCCTGGGCCTAGTGCCAAATCATGAATTCAGTGATAATGTATACACAGAAAATGCAGGCTAAATAATAAACTAAAAAAAGAATATCATCTTCAGTTTATGATGCACTACATATTTTCCAGGCAGTCCTCAATTTACAAGCATTCATTTAGCAACTGTTCCAAGTTACAACAGCACTGGAAAAAAGGTGATTTTTCAGTGGTCCTCACAGTTATGACCCTTGCAGCATCCCTAAGCCAATGGGGGAAGCCAGATTCACTTAACGACCATGGCAAAAAAAAGGTTGCAAAATAGGTGCAACTCATTTAATAGCCAGCTTGCTTAGCAATGGAAATTCTTATCCCGATTGTGGTAGTAAGTCAAGGAACCCCTATGCTAGTTAGACTGTAATCTAATCATGATTCCTGAGATCTTGTAGGAAAAGTAGTTGATGGTTATTACAGATAGTAAGAAATCTTTTCAAGGTCTGAAGATCATTGCGGACGTTAGCTGATAAAATAATCACAACATGTATTAGCATTTACATTCCGTGGTGGCGCAGCAGTTAGAATGGCAGATTGCAGGGTAACTCTGCCAACTGCCAGCAGTTCGAATGTTTATTTATTTATATTTATATGCCGCCCTTCTCCGGAGACTCAGGGTGGCTTACAATGCGTTAAGCAATAGCCTTCATACTTTTGTATATTTATACAAAGTCAGCTTATTGCCCCCACAAACCGGGTCTTCATTTTACCCACCTTAGAAAGGATGGAAGGCTGAGTCAACCTTGAGCCTGGTGAGATTAGAACTCGCAGAATTGCAGGCAGCTGGATGTTAAATGCTGCCTTAATAAGAGGCATTAGCCTGCTACGCCACTCAGGCTTATGTCACGGGCTCAAGATTGACTCAACCTTCCATCCTTCCGAGATCGGTAAAACGAGGACCCAGATTCTTGGGGACAATATGCTGACTCTGTAAACCTCTTAGAGAGTGCTGTAAAAGCACTGTGAAGTGGTATATAAGTGTTCTGACGCAGCCTTAGCAGAAGCAAGAAACCTTGTCACCTTTTCACACGTTGTCATTCCTTGTCACAAAACCTTTTGTGAATTAATTGCATTTACCAACCGAAGAGTCCAGACAATAGTCCTTCAAGGAGTTAACTGCAGTATCAGACCTTATCAGTTCCCTGCGATAAAAATTAAGTTCTGGCAAGCAGTCTTTGTGGCACAAAACACAATGAGAAAAATCTTCAGAAATATGAACTGTTGTCTCCTATGACAACCACTCCCCTTTCCTTCTATTTATTCCCCAGCCAGGGAGGGGTCATTCAGCGTCCATGTGTGTTTTGCTTCCTGAGTTGACTCCTTGTCCTCTGTTGTTCACCTCTCCTAGCTGCTCTGTGCATACTTGCATCTGGACCAGGCCCCAGCTGTTCTTCCTCCTCACTCATATCAGCCTCCAAAGGCAGCTGCCTCTCTGGTGGCTGGGAAATGTCGGACGGCCCTGGCTTATCTCTGTGTCCGATGCAGAGCAGCCATCAGAGCCTTCCTAAGTTCCTCCCCAACCTCCTCATTGTCTGAGTCTGCCATAACAATAAGTCAGCTGGCAGGCCATAACAATAAGGCTAAGTGCCATTGCTATTGCTATTCCAGTTTTCCTCTGATAGTTTAGGCAGAACCTCCTTTAATTTTATACTTTTACACTCAAGACAACCCTATAGGAGTAGTGGAACTGCATGAGTGTCAGCCTTACAAGTCAGACCAGATCAAGAAATACACTCTACAGAAGTCTAAAGACACCTTTATTGAAATTTGCTATAGTAATATAAATATAATCTTGCACTTTGATGTGCTCTCTCTTTTATAACTACGTGGTTTAGGGAATTATCTGCGGTGGTATTTATCTAATCTAATCACATCACACTGATGATGTTATCTAGTTGGGTAAGGAGATGTCTGCAAGAAAAGAACCAAGCTCAGAGAGCACCAAGGACTCCACATAATCTAGGTTTTCTTTTTTGTCCCTTGAGTAACATTTCTCCCTCTTTGCTCTCTAAGAGGCTGAGCCACTCAAAGTCACCCAGTGAACTCTGAGATCTACAGTATGTTGTTCCATCCTAAGTCTAACCCCATAATTATTGCCATGAAACCACATTTGGCACCAGTCTTTCCTCAGCCCAGACCAAGAAATATGTCCAAATCTTGAAAGAGGTAGAAGGATCATTTGTCACTATAGGAGTTGACTTCTCCTAAAACTGAATTTGCTTCAACATTGAGAAAAACATGACCAGAAGGTAACCATTAGGCTGCCTACCTAGCAAAGGTAGTAAATTATTACATGGTTCTAGCAAGGAAAACTAGTCTTTTAAATGAATAGAAACCACTTGTGAATGTGTTTGTGGTTGACTTCACCCAATGTCACTGTTGACTGAGGGTGTTTTTTTTTAATCCAAGGCCTCTTTTGAACTGATCTTGCCAAATGGGAAGTTTATATGATGATAATGTTTGGAACCATACAACTAGTTTATAATTCCTTCACAAAGGCATAGTCATTACACATGGGAAATATGTGTGCAGTTTGTTTAAACAAGAAGAAAAGCAATTTCCATCTTTATTTAGGGAAAAATAGTTCAAGGATGAGGTGAGCATTCACCACTACTTGACAGCTGTATTCCCCAGTATAGTTCTGTTCTCCAGATGCGAACAATAGTGGCAAGCAATAACAAAGCCACAATTTTAGATACTTCATGCTGCTAGAAACTTTTCCTTGTTAAGCAGCACTAAAATTAGTGGATGATGTAGGTCAGACTGTTGAGATTTACAGATATAATTCTGTCTTTTTCTAATTGGCCAGACTTGTATTTAATTACTTTTTTAAAAATATACTTATTAGTGCATTTAAATGACTGTGATTCTTGGCTGTTACATTAAATTCTGATGTACGTGGGGTTAAATTTAAATAACTAAAATGTGTGAAAGAGTGCTGCTTTTAGAGCTGTTCATCTTATAGCTGGAACTAAAAGGACAGCAAATGCTAAAAGTTAATTCAGGAGCTAATTGTGAGTTTTATGAGGATAATGAACTGAGAGACTGGAAAATATTTCAGAACTCTTTTCCTTCAAGAAACCACTTTTATTTTTAAGCTATCAATCCCTGCTCTTTCTTGGACTTCTAATTTTATTTCTACACATATTTCCTTGGCAGCAATTCTCACTGAACTGGTGCATAGGATCAATTAGAATTAAGTGGTTACCTTATGCTTTGTTAAAATATTGGCTTTAAAATCCTTTCTTCATTGTTCCCAATGATATCACAGCATGTACTTTAAGATACTTCAGTCAAAATTCAAGCTCACAAAGATACTCAGCTCATCGTAGGATGTGGGGGCTACATATTAATTTTCTTCACATTTCCATCCAGCAGGATAATCACAGCAGTTTCTTTGAGCAATAGCAGCGGCTATACAACTAATCTTTCTGCTTGTGAAAATAAATAAGCGTATGCAACTTGATCTGTAAATCCAATGGCACACTGACAGCGCTAATTTATGTGATGGTACGCTAAAGTAAATTCTGTTTGAGGGCTCTCTTCCAGAAAGTGTGCATAGGATTCAGACACAAATCTATCCTTATTTGGAAGATTTATTTATTTTATTTTATTATTTGTTTTATTTTATTTTATTATTGATTTTTGATGGCTGCTTGCCTCACAGATGTGACTGTGGGTGGCTATCAACACATTAAAAACGATTTTAAAAACCCACTATTTACAAAATCCGTTATAAAGCCAAGAATAAACCCAAGAAATACAGGTAGTCTTCAACTTACGACCACAATTGAGCCCAGAATTTATGCGGCTAAGTGAGAAATTTGTTAAGTGAGTTTTGTCCCATTTTACGACTTTTCATGCCACAGTTGTTAAGTGAATCGCTCCAGTTGTTAAATTAGTAATACGGTTGTTAAGTGAATCTGGCTTCCCCATTGACTTTGCTTGTAAGAAGGTCACAAAAGGGGATGACAAGAGCCTGGGACACTGCAGCCGTCATAAATAGGAGTCAGTTGCCAAGCCCCTGATTTTGATTACATGACTGAGGAGATGCTGCAACCACCATAAGTGTGAAAAATGGTCATTAGTCACTTTTTAAAAATCCGTTGTAACTTTGAATGGTCACTAAATGAACTGTTGTAAGTTGAGAACTACCTCAACAATAACATTAACATTCCCTGGGCTGGAGAATCACAGCACTTTTCAAAAGGCTGATTGGTTAGGGGCCAATCTAATCTTGTGGGGAGTAGGGTTCCAGCTGTGACAGAAAAGCCCACTTCCAAGGTCTCATTAAATGGCATTCTTTAATTTAGAAGACCAGTGGAGCAAGCAGTTAGATTGGTGGGAGAGGATAGAAAGAGATTGGCACCATGCCATGAAAGCAGGGGTGGGTTCTATTTACCTTTACTACCGGTTCACAACGGGAGCGCATGCGTAGTTCATCAATTATGACGTCCGGGCGGGTGGGCGGAGCCTCCCGCCACTTTTACTACTAGACAGAACTGGGAGCAACCCACCACTGCATGAAAGGCTTTTTAGATGATCACCAGCATCTCTTTTTTTTCCAAATTTTTTTATTTTATTTTTTAAAACACACAAATTAACATAAAATACATCTTTTCGGAACAGAGCATTGATCCGGTCATAAATTTGTTCAACTGTTTGTTCATCTTTAACAAAATTTTATATATTCTATTTTTGCCATAACACTTATCACATATCTCAACTATTACCATCTTATAGAAAGCTAACTCATATTAACTTAATCAAAGCAATTACCCTTCTATTAATCCACATTAAATCTTGATTCAATTAATACCTCATAATACATTTCACAATTCTTACCCCAAATACTCACTATTAAAAATACAGTTCAACCAGCATCTTGAATTAATAATAATAACTCTAGCTGGGAGCCCACTGGAGGCCAATGTACCTCATTTTTCAGAGTATAAAATGCACCTTTGTCCCCCCTAAAAGGGGGTGAAAATTTAGGTGCGTCTTATACACCAAATGTAGCCCGTCCAACCACTGGTCCCCACCTTTTGGCCTCTGCCTCCCAGCAGTTACCTCCTTGCAAGCAAACAGCAAGAAAAAACAGCTCCTTTCAACTTCAGCACAGCCTAATTAGCACAAGTTGATTGGATCAGCCTCCCGACTCTCAGCTGATTTGCTCTCAGCTGTTTTGCGCAGGGCTCTGCTGCTTGCTGCAAAGAGGTAAATTACTGGAGCAGATTTTTTTCCCTTGTGCTAATCAAGCTATGCTGAAAAACGAAAATGAAAGTAAAGCAGGCTGTTTGCTGTTTGCTGTTTGCTGCAAGGAGGCAAAATTGCTCAGAGGCAGAGGGAGATTTTCTTCTTTTCCTCACCAAAAAATGTAGGTGTGTCTTATACTCCGGTGTGTCTTATACTCCGAAAAATAGGGTAAGCTTGCAGAGCAGAAGTGTAACATGGGCATATTGAAGTGAGCCCATAACTGCCTGTTCCACCACATTCTGGACCAGTTGCAACTAACGTCTGGATGGACTTCAAGGGCAGGCTGATGTAAAGCTTTGCTGGCTGAGGAATTCTGGGAGTTGAAGTCCACAAGTCTTAAACTTGCCAAGTTGGAGACCCCTGCTCTAGTGTTTCCCATCCAGTCCCCCCATAGTCTCCTGGCACTGAGACCAAACCTGCATAGAAGCATTTGGTTGGCCCACAGTGGAGATGAGTATCACCAGGCTCTTGATTATTTATTTATTGTTATATTTACTTACATTTTGCATTTCTAGACAGCCCATTTCCCTCAAGGAGGGACTTCCCCGTGGTAGTGGGTGACCTTGCCCAGTGACTTCATGTGGATTTTAAATAGGAGCAGGAAGAGTACAGTTCTAGCGTTGTGTAAATACTTTGGATTTCAGAAGACTAATACTTTTTAGTCAGTCAGTTCCCTGATTCATTATTAGGCTTGTTAAATCAATCAGAACTTTTGACCATTGCAAAAATCAACAACCTTAGTAAAGTTAAGAGCTTTGCTTAGGTTCAACCTAGAAATAAGGAGAAATTTTCTGGCAGTGAGAACAATCAACCAATGGAGCAGCTTGCGTTCAGAAGTTGTGGGAGCTTCTTCACTGGAAGCTTTGAAGGAGAGACTGGAGAGCCATCTGTCAGAAATGGTGTAGGCTCTCCTGCTTGGGCTTGATGGTTGGATTAGATGACCAACAAGGCCCCTTCTAATTCTGTTATTCTTTGTTCTCTTACATTTGAGGAATGTGTCTTATGTGCAAGTATTTGGTTAGGAATTGATATATCTGCCTACCAATAGAGAATAGAAAATATTATAAATAACGTGTGTGTGTTTACTGCCCTGATATTACATTCCCGGAATAGCCAATAAAATAATGTTTAATTTAAAACGTTTAAAATTAAATTTTAATTAAATTAATGACATGGGTTTGATGAAATGTTAATTAAAATGTTTTCGATCACTGCAACAAGGTCTTGCAAGATACGATTTGTTCACCTGAGCTTGGAGAATGTTGCTTAAGTGATACAAGGCCTCCTTAAAACCATATCAGCTATTCAACAAACAAACAATCTTTTAATCCCAACACTTTCTGGTCGCTTCTTCTATTACTCTGTGCTCATCTATATGACATTCATATGAAAATATCAAAGTATTTGGGAATGGGATAGACAATCACTGATTGACTTCGTCTAGTGTGGTTTGGCAGCCTTCGGATATAGTTATAGTTCAGTGACAGTATTGGCCATGCTGGCTGAATATGTAGGGAGTTATAATTTAGTAACATCTTGAGAAGTTTTCCACAGTGGGTCAAAGAGAAGATTTCTCTAGTATTTGTTACCATGGATCTGTGCTTTTGTATAAACACTCTTATAATTGAAAGAAGATTAAAACAGTAGTTTTTGCAAGGCACAAGGTTTTATGCACTTCAAGTATGAGACTTGGATTACAATCTTTTTTTAAAAAAATGTACCCAAGTGGTCTGCAAATTCTTTGGGTAAGTGATCTTCCTTCAAACAGGTGTGTTCCTTTGCCCTGCCTTACCCCTCAAGGTGGATAGTGCCCACCACAGGTATAATCTGAATAATCCCAATTTACATTAGCCAAAAAATAAGATACTCTTTCTTGATAAGATAAAGGTAAAGGTTCCCCCAGTGGTGGGTTGCTCCCGGTTCGGACCAGTTCACAAGAACCGGTAGTAAAACTTACAGGAGGCCCTGCCCACCGCCCCGGATATTGTCATCAGCAATCTGAGCATGCATAAAACCAAGGCGCGCACGTGAGGGAAGCACGTGTGTGTGTGATCCCATTGCGAACCGGTGGTAAAGGTAAGTAGAACCCGCCTCTGAGTTCCCCCGCATATGCATGCTAGTTGTTTCCGGCTCTAGGGGTGATGCTCATCTCCGTTTCTAAGCCGAAGAGCCAGCGCTGTCGGAAGACGTCTCCGTGGTCATGTAGCTGGCATGACTAAATGCCCAAGGCGCATGGAATGCTATTACCTTCCCACCAAAGATGGTCCCTATTTTTCTACTTGCATTTTTTACATGCTTTTGAACTGCTTGGTTGGCAGAAGATGGGACAAATAACAGGAGCTCACTCCGTTATGTGAAGCTTGGGATTCGAACCACTGAACTGCTGACCTTCTGATTGACAAGCTCAGCATCTTAGCCACTTAGCCACTGCATCCCCTCTTTCTTGATACTCGTAGTCAATTCAGTCTTGCTCCTTCTAATGACGGGCTGATTTACTCTTCTAGTCCTGTTGTTTTGCAACCCGTGAGCAACTCCTGTGGCAATCATATACAGTTCATGTACAGCGTGAGAAGGGAGGGGGGGGAAACCCAGCAGTCTGTATTGGTCCTTAGCTTTCTGTTTGGAAGCTTAGAAACCACATCTGTTTTCACTCCTTTCTTTAACTTTCTGTGCTTTTCACAATCTCGATATAGCAAGTGAGTTTCGCTGGAGGACAACCAATCCCCATTTCGGTGCCTCTCTGCCTGTGTGGATTCATTTAGCTTGCAAGTCAAACAGTGGT
Organism: Ptyas mucosa; assembly: GCA_012654045.1. NCBI lineage: Eukaryota > Metazoa > Chordata > Lepidosauria > Squamata > Colubridae > Ptyas > Ptyas mucosa. The sequence continues at coordinate 3,491,157 of WNWU01000002.1, forward strand.
AGCAATGGTGCGGGGATTCTTTCTGCCTGTAGCCATAAAACTTTATTTGCACTGAGGAGGAGAAGGGGAGAAAAAAACAGAGGGTCTGCCAGAATCACTGTTGAATGTTAAATCTGCAGCAGATGCCTCCCTTCAATGTCAAACGTGGGCTATCTGAACAAAGATGAAGTCAGTACAGACAGGGCTGCTTCCCTCCCTCCCAAATATAACATGTTTTGTTCTCACTTTAGGGATTCTGGCCTTTGTTAGCCGAGTTGATCTTTGTGTGAAATTCATGTCACAATAATGGGGCTGCCACAAAGAAGAAAGGGTCGACTTATTTTCCAAAGCACCAGAAGGCAAGACAAGAAACATTGGGTGGAAACTAATCAAGGAAAGAAGCAACTTGGAATTAAGGAGAAACTTCCTAACAGTGAGAACAATTAACCAGTGCAGCAGAAGTTATGGGTGCTCCATCACTGGAGGTTTTTAAGAAGAGACTGGACAGCCACTTGTCTCAAATTGTATAAGGTTTCCTGCCTGAGCAGGGAGTTGGACTAGAAGATCTCCAAGGTCCTTTCCAGCTCTCTTCTAATTAAGATTCATGAAGACGTCGTTCTGTAAGCCATATAAGAACTACGGGACTGCAATAACAATAACAACAACAATAACAACAACAATACTGCTAGCTGTTTCTTTATCATTGCCAGATGTCCTAGCTTGCCCCAGACAGTTCATTAATGGTGAAATTTTGCTGAGAAGGATTTGTCCCAGATGCTTATGCAAATAGTTTTCTTTTTTGTACAAAAGTATAATCTTTCCAGTTAAAAGTAGATTCCGATGGGATTGTTATGCTTTAGGACCAACAGGATTGTTCAATAGATCTCCCCGTGCTCAGGGAATCCCAATTAAAGTTATAAAAGATCTGTAGGAGCTTCCTGTGTTAATTTGGTTTCAAAGGAACTCTGGTGGCATTTCCTATTCTCTCTAGCAGAGCTAAAGTCAGCATGTATTCAACTTTTCTAAATGAGAAGAGGGCTGATTTGTGAGCTCGGTCTTGGTTTTAAAAATATTTGTGGAAGATGTATTCTAGCATGTGTTTCTATATTTAATGGCAAGCATCCAGGCTTTTGGGCTTTAGCTATTACTTCTAGCCTTCCCAATAATTGAAAAAAAAAAACAAAACGCCACAATTCATACTTGGAAGAAATATGAAAAAGAATTGGTATTAGGTACCCACACAGAATGCAGTCTGGTGCTTTACACGTCTTTGAGTTCTCAAGAGAAAAGGCAGAATATAATTATAATTATAATTAGTACTACTACTATTGCTACGACAATATTTCCACTGAAATTGGACGACTTAACTTCCAAATGAAAAGTTTTAAGCTTGCAATGCATTGTCTATCACATTTTACTTCAGGGAAATAAATAAGGAAGCGATCTTTGTGGCCTTGGTCTCCCTTTACTCTTTTGTCAACCAGACAATGCTCAGGTTTTACATCATTTTTTTGGAATAATTCAGCATGGGATTGTTTTGTTTTGTTTCCAAAATTGTCTATCCTTTGCCTAATAAAATATCAATGTAAGGAGGCTCAGGACTGTCAGGGTGGCATTCAAACCCTGTTCCCCTCCTGGGGTAATTGCACTTAATTAGAGGTGGATCGTGGCCTTTCTCTTGAAGCATACTCGATAAGCAAAATAAATCCAAGATATATTCTAAGAAACTCATTTGTGAACATGGTGAACAACTCAGAATGTGAACATATTTTGCACTTTCACATATCTACATACTCTTAAACAATTTTTCTCCACCTAGCATTTTGGTTGGTCGTATTTCGTATCTTGAGAAGAAATTTATCTTGGGTACAGGCTGTGGCATATGGTTTGAATGTTAGCCACCGAACAATCCACGATAATGTATCCCTTGGCAGGTCTATGCCTAATTTCATATTAATAGACAGAGTTTCAACTGCTCTCTCTGATGTCAGAGTCATCACTCTGAGGAATGTGGTCCTCTCAAGGTCCCACATTCCTGGCTTGCATTTTTGGTTGTGAGAGCTGCAAGTCACAGCTGGCACTGGAACACCCAGTTTAACTCCAGGTATCATGAAAACATCATTATGCATAGACCGGTTCTCCCAGCCTGCTACCATTGAGATGCATTTGAAAGCTCAGTGCGTCTGGCTAAGGAGGGCTACAATAGCCACAAGCTCTTACGCGTTTCACTTAGACCCTTAAAATAGTGCCCTCATATTTGCACTTGATCATTGTTTTTCCTTTCTTCTGCCCTACTGAAGTTTGTCAATGGCAAACATAGATTTAAACACACATATACGTGTAGCTGAGAAATATTTTCACCATCATTATTAGTTATGTTTATTGGGAGTTTTATGTAAAGTAAAAAAGAAATTGCAAGAAAAGAAGGAAGGAAGGAAAAGGAGAAAGAAAGATGGAAAGAAAGAAAGAAAAATATAGAATATAGTGACTTCCAACTTTCTCTTCGATAGATATTGACAAACCTATTGCTTCCCCTCCCTCTTATCTCTTCCAGAAATCTCTTCAACCCCATATTAAATCAACAACCATCAGTCCACTTTTTAATTCTTTTAGCAAAAAGTCCATAAAAACTTTGCAGTCTGAATATTCTCATATTGTCTATTGATCAAATTCTTAGTGTATTCCAGTCTACCTTAAGAAGTTCAGGCTTCAGGAAAAGGGACAAAAGTTTTGTCACCGAAGAAAAAGCCGGATCTATGAGCGTGGCTCCCTCCAGTGTTCACAAGCAATGCTAAAAGTTTAGCAGCGGCTCCATTCACATCCGATATTAGCAAATGAATCCACTCTTCTAAAGGGTACTAAAATATAGCTATTGTTTCGAAGAGTTCCTCATAGTGACTGGATGGAGTATCAGGAAACAAACCCAGCATTTGTTTCCCAACCTGTGAATCTCAACGTGTTTTCATCAGGCCTGCCATTCTCGTCTCAGCCTTCCCATTTTAGATTCGTTTTGTACTTGTCTGGAACTTGATTCCTCCACATAATCGCGTTTGCAAATGTTCCAGTGCAGCTGTAGGACTGCGGACATTTGGTTCCCCCTTACAGAATTTTAAAAGGCATTTGATGTATTTTAAGGCAGCAATTATATAAAATAACTATCATGAATATCCTGGGCTGGAGGTAAGCAAAAAGACAGAAGTGGAAACATTACAAGCAGATCTTAATATGCCTTAACATTTTATCTACCTCTTACATATATACCGATACTAGACGCCACAGCCAGCAGAGTGATTTCAGCCTTTGCAAAGTATCAGTTGAAAAGGAAACCAGGAACTAACATGCATGCGGTGGGATGATAAAATCTGACATTTCGTGAGAGTATCGATTACTAAATGTTCCTTTCCTCCAGCAGAATAAACAAAACGACTGTCCCATGTTTTTAGTTGGAATATTGCATTCCGTGTTGGTCGTTACAATATATAAAAAAGATGTTGAGACTCTAGAAAGAGGGCAGAGAAAAGCAGCAAAGATGTTAGAGGACTGAAGGCTAAAACGTGAACAACGGTTTCAGGAATTGGGTACGTCTAGTTTAATGAAAAGAAGGAATATTTGACATGATAGCAGTGTTCCAATAGCTGAAGGGCTGCCACAAAGAAGAGGGGATCAACCTATTTTCCAAAGCACCAGAAGGCAAGACAAAAAGCAATGGATGGAAACTAATCCAGGAGAAAATCAACCTAGAACCAAGGAGAAATGTCCTGACAGAACAATTATTCAGTGGAATGACTTGCCTCCAGAAGTTAGGTGCTCCAATACTGGAGGTTTTCAAGAAGAGACTGGACAATCATTTGTCTGAAATGTATAAGGTTTTCTGCTTGAGCAGGGGGCCGGATTAGAAGACCTTCAAGACCCCTTCCAACTGTTATTGTTATTCTGTTATATTTAGTTAGTCTACTCAGTCATAGTAAATATATAAAAGATGTTGATATCTAACAGTGCCATTTTTTTATTGACTTGGGCTAGAATTGGTTTGGCCAGTTTGTGAATCTCCTTGCAATCTTCAAGCGAAACTTCCTGAGCAAATTTATAAGCTCCTGAACAAAGTTAAGCTGCCTACTTTGCACATTTCTCCTCCTCCATTAATGACATTATGCTTTGGTCATTTCTCAAATAACTTTTATTAACAGATATAAAACGAGTAGTGATTAGCGGCCTGGGATTAAATCTGTTCTGTTTAACGAATCACCTCTGAAGACAATCGTCCAAGCTGTCAAATTTTTGTTCCTTTTTAAAATAAGCCAAATTGGACCCAGAGGTGGACTTGGAGCTACACTTAACTTTCTAAGTGCTATGATGTGGCCAAAAGGTGCTTTTTACCACTTTTTAATTTTGAAATTACACTTACAGCAATTCTGAGAAAGGACAGGGGTCTTTCTGCATGGTGGAAGGGCCAATTCCAGAATAGCTAGGAATAAACCCCAATTCACTTCCAGCAAGAATGGTGGCTACTAAGAGCTAATTCCATTATCTGGCTTTAAAAAAAAATGAGCCAAAGACATATATTAAATCAAATGGTACTCGGCTATTTATCAAACTTTGTGAAGTGGCATTTTTGCCATTAAGGAATGAGTAATAACTCGTAAGCAATAATGTCACTCAAAGATCCCTCAGCAGCTTATTTGAAGATATTTGTTTGGAACGATTCAAAGCTGGCTTTCTCCAAAATCTTCAAAAAGAGCTGCAGGTTTTCTGGTTTGTATCCCCCACCTGCAAAATTTTAATTACACCCCTAAGCCACTCATCGGCTTGATTCTCATGTTACTTTTTGATCTGCTTATATGTTTTTCCCCCATACAGCTGTTTTACTGTGTCCCCTCAATACTCTGTCTCATATTGAAATCTTGTATTTATTGGGTTATGAAGCACTGCACATTTTCACTGCATTTTCCTCAGGGGGGAAACAGCCAAACCCACCACAGTAAAAAGAAATATTATTTTACTAAAACAATGCAAAGACCGATGCTGTGAAAAGATAATAAAATGAATAAATAAATCAATGATTTTGGATTCAAAGCTGGTAAACTTGAAATAAAGTTGAATTCTGATAGTTGTTTTAATGCATTTAGATTATACCAAGCTAAGGAAATGCCTTCTTTCAGAATATATTGGCTTAGATCTGGTTTCTGTTCTCCATGAATTGTAGAATGGAATGGAATGGAGTGGGATGGGATGAGGTTGGGTGGGGTGGGGTGGAGTGGAATGGAATGGAATGGAACGGAACGGAACGGAACGGAACGGAATGGAATGGAACGGAATAGGACGGCATGGAACAGAACAGAACAGAACAGAACAGAACAGAGCATTCTTTATTGTTTTGTTAAGTGTGAGTGTCAACTCGCAAAGCATCCCTGGCCTGCTCTCAAGTTTCCATAGTCAACTTTCTCATCTGGTGTTGTGTCTTTGCTGGTTGTAGGAAAGAGAAGACAGTTATCACTAGTTGCTTTCCTTTCATCGCTGTCTATCACTAGATTGCCAAGATCTCCTAAGACTAAAGTAACTTACTAGAATTTTAGCAAGATGTTCTAGAACCTAGATAAAAGGGGATATTCTAACATTCTCCTTCTGATAATGCCATAAAACATTTTAAATGGAACTCATTCATGGCCATACTCTCACTGTTAGAAAATAAAATGCTGGCTCCATCTAAATGGTGGCTTGCTTAGCCAGTAGTGATTTAACACATTATGAAGATGACATTTCTGGCTTGATAGGAGTCCTGATACAGTTGCAAGAAAAAGTATGTGAACCCCTTGGGAGTACGTGGAGTTTTGCATGAATTGGTCATAAAATGTGCTCTGAACTTCATCTAAGTCACAACAATAAAAGAACACAGTCTGCTTAAAATAATACTACACAAACATTAGATGTTGCCATGGTTTAATTGAACATAACATGTAAACATTCACAGTGCAGGGAGGAAAAAGTATGTGAGCCCCTAGCCTAATGACTTCTCCAAGAGCTAATTGGAGCCAGGAGTGAGCCAACCTTGACTCCAATCAGTGTGATGATATTGGATGTGTTGCTGACTGCTGTCCTGCCCTTTAAAAACACACACCTGTTTTGGGTTTACTGGTTTCAAGAAGCACTGCCTGATGTGAACTATGCCTCGCAGAAAAGAGCTCTCAGAAGACCTACGATCAAGAATTGTTGACTTGCATGAAGCTGGAAAGGGTTACAAAAGTATATCCAAAAGCCTTGATGTTCATGTGTCCATGGTAAGACAGACTGCCTTCAAATGGAGAAAGTTTAGCACTGTTGCTACTCTCCCTAGGCGTGGTCATCCTGTAAAAATGACTGCAAGAGCACAGCGCAGAATGCTTCATGAGGTAAAAAGAATCCTAGAGTGTCAGCTAAAGTCCTACAGAAATGTCTGGCACATGCTAACATTTTTGTTGACACATCTACAATAAGAAAAACATTAAACAAGAATGGAGTACATGGGAGGACACCACAGAGGAAGCCATTGCTGTCCAAAAAAAATATTGCAGCACGTTTAAAGTTTGCAAAAGAGCACCTGGATGTTCCACAGCACTACTGGCAAAATATACTGTGGACAGATGAAACCAAAATTGAGTTGTTTGGGAAGAACACACAACACTGTGTGGAGAAAAAAAGGCACAGCACACCAACATCAAACCCTCATCCCCACTGTAAAACATGGCGGAGGGAGCATTGTGGTTTGGGGCTGCTTTGCTGCCTCAGGGCCTGGATGGATTGTTGTCATTGATGGGAAAATGAATTCCAGAGTTTATCAAGACATTTTGCAGGAAAATATACAACCATCTGTCTGCCAACTGAAGCTCCGCAGAGGATGGGTGATGCAACGGGACAATGACCCAAAGCATACAAGTATTTCAACAAAAAAATGGCTTCAATAGCACAGTATACGCCTTCTGGAGTGGCCCAGTCAGAGTCCTGACCTCAGCCCGATTGAAATGCTGTGGCATGACCTTAAGAGAGCGATTCACACCAGACATCCCAAGAATATTGCTACACTGAAACAGTTTTGTGAAGAGGAGTGGTCCAAAATTACTCCAGATCATTGTGCAGGTCTGATCTGCAACTACAGGAAACATTTGGTTGAGGTTATTGCTGCCAAAGGAGGGTCAACCAGTTATTAAGTCCAAAGGTTCACATACTTTTTCCTCCCTGCACTGTGAATGTTTACATGGTATGTTCAATTAAACCATGGCAACATCTAATGTTTGTGTAGTATTATTTTAAGCAGACTGTGTTCTTCTATTGTTGTGACCTAGATGAAGTTCAGAGCACATTTTATGACCAATTCATGCAAAACTCCACATAATCCCAAGGGGTTCACATACTTTTTCTTGCAACTGTATAAGAAGTCCTGCCTTGGGTTGGATTAGAAGACCTCCAAGGTCCCTTCCAGCCCTATGAGTCTATAGCTTTATGTTGACAAGAATTTTTTTGGGGGGAAAAGATAATTATTCCATCATGTGACTTCCTTGTTCCCATACCAAAGTGATGCCATTTTAGTCTAGTTTAATGAGCTTTTATGTGGGTTTTAACTTTTGCTACAGTTTCATGCCTGCATATCAAGATTGGACATGAAGATTCTAAATTGGATTTGGACATAGATGGGAGCAGATCTATCTGTAAAGCAGATCTACTTTATTTTACATAGCAGGCAGTATTGATGATGGCGATGTGGCCATTTACAATCCTTATTATAATTATATACGGTGTTACCAAAGTGACATTGTGCTGCATGATACAAGATACTATGTATAGTTTTAAAGGGAAAATGCTAGATCGCAGTGCTAAGAATTTCTCCTTGAAAAAGGCTACAGCCATGTACTCTCATTGAGTTTCCTTTATTAGAGTTCTTCAGCCAAATTTAATTTTGTCTAACTGCATTTTGGCATAGTGTATAGGATGCACATTAATAACGTAGCTGGATTGTAGAAAGATGCTAATTGATCCATTAAAAAGTGAATGTGCAGTTCTTGTAAAATGGTCTTTAGTCCCGAAGGTATCCATCAGTTCTAAATCACAAAACTTTTAAAGTGGTAGGGATGTTTTCCTAGCATAATGATGCATGGTGCAGTTATATTGGGAGTCCAAGATAAATTATCTCATTTGCAAACTTTCTCTGGCTTTTTATAGCAAACACTCATAGGTAAATGGAAAGAAATTGAAGTCTGCAGTGAAAACAAGTTTTGGAAGGACATTGCAAAACGTTACAATTACAATACAGACCTAACTGCACTATAAATCAGTTTTAGATTGATTGCTTTTTATGCAAGGTTATTGTTATTGTTTTGTTTTATTGTCACAAATAGACATTTGAATCAACTTCTGTAGGCTAATAACCTCCAGTTAGGTTGGGATTACAATTTTCAGAATTCACACCCAGTGGGGCAAAGGTTATGCGTATGAGGGCATCAACTCAGGAATGGGTAATTCAGTGGTGGGTTCCTCCCGGTTCGGCCCAGTTCTCCCGAGCCAGTAGCGGTGACGATATGATGTCACCGAACTAGTTCTGCCCCCCCGCCCCCTCTACCCGCCCCCCCGCATTATTCTTACCTTTTATTTGGCCCCACCCCCAATCTATTGCTGCCTCCTGAGTCCCAGCTGAAGGCTAGAGGGAAAAAAACTGTTTAAACTCTTGCGCGGGGCTTCAAAGGGCCGCCCTACAGCTGATCAGTGGTAAAAGAAAAGAAATGAGTAGACCGGTGCCTGCAAAAATACATTTATTTATTTTATTTATTTATTTCCAATTTATATACCGCCCTTCTCCCTGAGGACTCAGGGCGGTGTACAGCCAGACATAAAAAACATGAAATATAAATATTAAGACATTTAAAATATATATAATTTGGCTACAAAATTTAAAACTCACAGACCAATTAAAATATTAAAAATATTTAAAATTTCTTCTTAAGCCAGCCCGGCTTGTTGGAAAAAATGTGTTTTTAGGGCACGGCGGAAGGCACTGAGGTCATGAATTCTCCTAATCTCCGGGGGCAACTGGTTCCAGAGGGTGGGTGCCCCCACAGAGAAGGCTCTCCCCCTGGGGGTCACCAGCCTACATTGTTTGGCTGATGGCACCCTGAGGAGGCCCTCTCTGTGGGAGCGCACGGGTCGATGGGAGGTCATCGGTGACAGCAGGCGGTCTCGGAGATAACTAGGCCCTATGCCATGGAGCGCTTTAAAGGTGATCACCAACACCTTGAAGCGCACCCGGAAGACCAC
>WNWU01000002.1:3503363-3518202 GCA_012654045.1 Ptyas mucosa
CAGTGCCTGCAAAAATAAATGGGTAGACCAGTGCCTGCAAAAATAAATGGGTAGACCAGTGCCTGCAAAAATAAACGGGTAGATCGGTACAGCTCTGCAAGCAGTTAAAAGCCTGGTAGACCAGTACCTCTGCTAAATCCTAAAGAATTGTCACATGACCATCAAGCCACGCCCACAAAATAAGCCACGCCCACAGAACCGGTAGTAAAAAATTGTAGAACCCACCCCTGGGGTGATTTATGTATTACATTCTGAGAATTCTTTTTAAATAAGAGAGAAAAAAAATCAAGAAATATCTTCTAGTCCAACCCCCTGCTCAAGTAGGAGACGTCATACCATTTCAGACAAGTGGATGTCCAGCCTTTTCTTAAAAACCTCAAGTGATGAAGCTCCTGCAACTTCTGAAGGCCAGCTGTTCCACTGGTTAATTGTTCTCACTGTTAGGCAGTTTCTCCTTGATTCCGGTTATTTCTCTCCTTGATTAGTTTCCATCCATTGTTTCTTGTCTTGCCTTTTGGTGATTTGGAAAATAGGTTGACCCCCTCTTTTTTGTAGCAGCCTCTCAAAGATTGGAATAAAATCTTTCTTTTCTGTAGACTATCCATACCCAATTCTTGCAACTGTTCTTCATCTATAGATTGTAAAATCTACAATTTATAAGAGTAAAATCTCTGCAAACTTTCTGTCTGTGTGTGTGCCTACATGCAGGGATCAAAATTTCAAGAAACGTGAAGGTTATCAAAGATGGGATACCATTTTCTTCTGAATTTATCTTCTGTGTGGTGTATAAATTCCTGTTCCTGAGAACCAGCAGGCTACCTTCCTAGCTTTCTGGAAGGACCTTGAAGAGCTGGGTCTTCCTCCAGATGTTGGAAGTGAGACTAGAACCCAGTACAGTTGAAGGCAGATGTGTGGGGAGGTGTTGCCTTTGGGATACAGAAAATTTTGTTGCATTTTTGTTTTTTAGTTTGCTTTAGCTTTTATTTGGTTTGATTGTTCTTTTGTAAACCGCCTAGGATTAAGATGGATGGCTATATAAGTCAACTAACTAACTAACCAACTAACCAACTAACCAACTAAACTAACCAACTAACTACTTTTTAAAATATTCCTGACTGTGTTAACTTCACTTTTTCTGTCTCCTTCTATCCATATGGGGACGTCATGTTTGAATGCAGCCTTTGACTTTAAAATTAAACTTGGATTGGAAGAAAGGCCTTGATAGTTTACTATGCAATGGTGGCTTAATTTAGAGATGGCATGCCTGCACAATTAGACAGGGGCTCCGATGAGTTGATATGCTTCTTCCCATGACAGATCATGGCAGAAGAGGGTTAGGGTTATTGATTAAATGTCTAAATGAGAACTTTAACTTGGTTTTCCGTTGCCTCATATGCAAGGTCTTGCATTAGAAGCAGGTAAGTCATTTTATCCCTATATATTAAATACACATCTATGTGAACTGAGGCTATAGATGTCAAGTTTGTGTATTGGGTGATGGTATTATGATTATCTTTTGTCTTGTCACTCTTATCAGATTTCACAGTTTTGCTATTGTTAACATGAACCTGCATTGATACTTCTGCATATTATTCCTTGGGAGAACTGGAATAGACTGGTTTATCTCTGTCCCCTTGTATTCAATTCCATATAAAATCTTGGTAAATGAAATTCTTTACAAGAATAATGGTATGTATGCCAGCAAGAATCATAACATCTTTTCTTTGCAGAAATCTGCATATATACCAGGGTGGGTTCTACTTACCTTTACTACCGGTTCACAACAGGGCCGGGCGCGCACTCTTTTGCACATGCGCAGAAGTGTTCTGATGACATCAGGGTCAGTGGGCGGAGCCTCCTGCCGGTTTTATTACTGGTTCTATAGAACCGGTGCGAACCGGGGGCAACCCACCAATGATATACACATTGGATTTCCATATTGTTTTGGAATACAGGTAATCCTCGAATTACAAACATTCACTTAATGACCATTCAAAGTTACAACAGCACCGAAAAAACAACTTACAATTAACGTTCGTACTTATGACCGACACAGTACCCTACACTCATGTAATCAAGATTCAAGCACTCGGCACCCAGCATATATTATAATGGTTGCCGCATCCTTGAGTTATGTCAACGTTAATTGCAGCCTTCCTAGCTGGCTTCCAACAAGCAAAGTCAACGGGGGATGCTGGATTTGCTTAACGACATCATGGTTCACTTAACAACTGCAGTGATTTGCTAAATTATGGCTAAAAAAAAAGGGTTGTAAAACCAGGCATTTTGACAACTGCTTTGCTTGGAAACGGAAATCCTCATCCCAATTGTGGTCATAAATTGAGAATTACCAGTATAGCATACATAGTTTTCCAAAGTTTTGCAATCATAGTTCAAACACTTAATACAAGTCATGGGAGGAATGAGCAAGAGGTTGTTGTCTCATGGGCTTCCCATTTGCATGTCAGGTCATGATGAAAAAGAGGAAATTAGAGTTGATGGGCTTTTAATTTTCCTTATATTCCAGCCTCCCTTCCCACAGGTTGGAAACGAATGCCTGGAATTATAGCTTTACTTGGCATGGCTGAATTTAGGGGTGATCGGGTTCAAAAAGATTAAATATTGCTAGACTTCCATCCTTTGCAACTGGACTGTTTTAAAATTAACATCTAGAAATAACATTTTATTTCATTTCTTTATTAGATTTTTATTCTACCTTTATTATTTTATAAATAACTCAGGTAGCAAACATAGCAGTACTCCTTCCTTTGCCTATTTTTCCCACAACAGCCCTGTAAGGTAGGTTGGGCTGAGAGTGAGAAAGTGACTAGGGACTAGAACACACAGTCTCCTGGTGATTGGTCCAAAGTGACCCTGCCAGCTTTATTTATTTATTTATTTTATTAGTCATATTTCTATGCCGCCCACTCTCCGAGGACTCTGGGCGGCTTACACCAAAGACAGTATACTAAATAGCATATTGCCCCCAACAATCTGGGTTCTCATTTTATCCACTTCGGAAGGATGGAAGGCTGAGTCAACCTTGAGCCGGTGAGATTTGATCCGCTAATCTGCTGAACTAGCAGTCAGCTGAAGTAGCTGCAGTACTGCACTCTAACCACTGCACCACCTTGGCTCTTTCATGCCTAAGGCAGGACTAGAACACACAGTCTCCTAATGATTGGCCCAAAGTGACCCCGCCAGCTTTCATGCCTAAAGCGGGACTAGAACACACAGTCTCCTAATGATTGGCCCAAAGTGACCCCACCAGCTTTCAGGCGGGACTAGAACACACAGTCTCCTAATGATTGGCCCAAAGTGACCCTGCCAGCTTTCATGCCTAAGGCGGGACTAGAACACACAGTCTCCTAGAATTCACAATCTGCAGATTTCTAAGCCAACACCTACGCCACTACATCAGACAGGTCTACACCAGAATATCTTTACACTAGATAATACCTACTCCTACAGAGATATCTTGGGTAACCCCAATTAATATTATATTGTGTGTGTGTGTGTGTGTGTGTATGCAACTCTATGGGTGCTAGATGCACGAGAGGTATTGAACATTATTATCTCCTAACCCTGCTTACATAAAATACAGGATCTAGCTCAGCAGACAAAAAAAAACAAGGAAATCCACAATTCTGCCCAGCACTTCATTCTTTGCTTTCCCTTTTCTTGCCACCCTCCCTCCCACCCTATGATCCGGAGATGGAGTTTGCGCCTTACCTTTGCATTTCCTGGCTTTTGTCATTTTTAAGCCGGGGCTGTCAATGTTATTTAAATGCTGGGTTTCTTCTCCTAACCCTCCCAACCCCTTATTTAATGTTATTTTTAAATGACCTATCTTGTTAACCTTGGGAGGGACACCGCACTGGAGCTGGACACTATTCAAGTCATAATAGCTTGACAACTCACTCCCCGTGGACTGCTTTGCAGAGTCTGTCTGGATTTTTTTTTTTTTTTTTACAGCCACACTATTCACACTAGAGTCACAGCTAGTCCTTTTCTTTCCATCCCTGTATGGAATCTTATTCTGAGGGACAGTATTCACTAAGACCCTTTGAAACAATTAAAACAACCAAGTCCAAAAAGAAGGATCTGCTGCTATGCTAATTAAAACAAAGGGGATTTTTTTTTTTTTTGTATAAACTGGGCTTCCCCCTTTCTTTTTCCCTTACAGAAAGTGGGCAAACAAACACGGGGCTTGAGTTTTGTTTTCTGTTTTTGTTTTGCACCAGGTCCTATAAAAACCGCAGGGAGCTAAATTTTAAAATATAATTAAAGCAAATGCCCCTTAGTTTTTGCTCTGCGCTGTTTGCCAGATTTCATTCTTGCCGAATTTGCCAAACGTTTAACTTTTAAATATGGCGTGCCAAAGCTTGGTTTCAAATGCTGTCAGGCTTTCCGTGCTGCAAATGCCTCACGCTTGAGAGAAGAGCAACCTGCAAACTTTGCAAGTCCAGCAGGACTCTTTGGAATTAAAAAATAAATTAATTAATTAAAAATAAAAATCTTTTCTGGGTTTTTGATCCAGGTTGGGCAATCCAGCGGGTATTTTTTTCTTCCCCCAGAGGCTCACCGTGAATTGTGTTAAGAGAAGAAAAAGGCAATGAAGCCTGAAACGCTCGTTTTAGTAACAAAATACCCCCAGATGCGCAAGCTTGTTTCTAAGTCAAGGTGTTCTGTCAAAGTAAGGAGAAGTGTACAAAAATGCCTGGGGTGTACTCTCTCCTTTCTCTTTGACAGTAGTGGATTGTGTTAAAAAGGACAGGTGAGATTCATTCCTTTCATTGGCCCAACATTGCCTCTCTCCAATGTGATTTTCCATTTTGACTTCTAATTAATGTATGCTGCTGCTCCCGCTCTGGGTTATTTTATTAGTCACCGAACTTTTTTTTTTTTTTACAACTTGTTTCATCAGATTCCTTAATGTAGATTTATTAGTTCAACCCCATTTCTGGTAATCAAGAGGAAGCATAACTCAGTGCAAAAAGGGGCAGGGGGTGGGGGTCGGGAGCCAGGGGCAAAAGCATGAAGTGAAATTAGAAACCTTGAGACGGGGAAATAAAATCAACCTCTCCATCCCCATTAGAATTGAAATCATGCTAAAAGAAAACTTTCCTTAAACATGAGTTGGACTCCCACCAGAACTTTGAATGCTAGACAGCTTTGAACTTCAGTGGAGAAGGAGGGAGGGAAGGCTGGAAGGCTGGATTTGAATCCTAAGGTCCAAAAGCCGGCTTCCTTTCATTTCAAAAGAAAGTAACTATTTCTTGCTTGCTTTTCCTCCCCCCCCCTGCACTTCAAACCACTCAGAAGTCACCATTTCTGATGGCGTTGGCAAGTCTAAGGCTATTGTCTTCTTATAAGCAATCTGTGATCTGAGAACACTGTCATTTTTCTCTCTCCTTTCTGGAGAGTTTTTGCAGATGATCTGCACAATTGTTTACCTCTTTGGGCTTTTCAAAACCACAGCCTTAGATCTTCTTCATTGTATGGTTTCATAAGGCAATAGAAGCCTTTTGTTGTAGCTCAGTGTTTTTTTCCCATTGAATATGTTCCTGGAAAAAAAAAGAAGCTGGAATCTCTGATGAGAAAAATAGCATATTTCTGAAATAGATTTAAGGCAAATGTATTTATTTATTTCTATAATTTTTACACGACTCCTGCCCTTTTCAGGTCTGGGCAATGTAAAATACTTTCAATCATATTAGTAAGAAGCAATATTGGATAAAATGGCCATCCTTGGTTCCCCTTAGGCCTCAAAAGTATCCCAACGCCTTTTAAAAAGGAAGATTTCAAGAAGCTCCCCAAAATCCAGCGGCAAATCAGTAAATAGAAATGTTAAGGGCCTCCTGGAATCATGGGTCATCACTGGAGATTTTCACACAAAGGTTGAACATTTATCTGATGTGAGGATTATGAGCCGTGGTGGCGCAGTGGTTAGAATGCAGTACTATAGGCTACTTCTGCTGATTGCTGGTTGTCGGCAGTTCAATTCTGACCTACTCAAGAGTGACTCAACCTTCCATCCTTCCGGGGCCGGTAAAATGAAGACCCAATTCTTGGGGGCAATATGCTGTCTCTGTAAACTGCTTAGGGAGGGCTGTAAAGCACTGTGAAACGGTATATAAATCTAAGTGCTATTGTTATTGCTATTCCTTTCTGGGCTGCATTAAAAGTTCTCCAATATTCTTATTCTAAGCACAGGTAGACCACAATTGAGCTCAACATTTCTGTTGCTAAGTAAGACACTTGTCAAGTGAGTTTTGCCCTATTTTACGAACTTTCTTGCCGCAACTCAGGGGTGGGTTCCAATTTTTTTTACTACCGGTTCTGTGGGCGTGGCTTATTTTGTGGGCGTGGCTTGATGGTCATGTGACAATTATTTAGGATTTAGCAGAGGTACTGGTCTACCAGGCTTTTAACTGCTTGCAGAGCTGTACCGGTCTACTCATTTGTTTTTGGAGGCACCAGTCTACCCATTTGTTTTTGGAGGCACTGGTCTACCCATTTATTTTTGGAGGCACTGGTCTACCCATTTATTTTTGCAGGCACCGGACTACTCATTTGTTTTTGGAGGCACTGGTCTACCCATTTGTTTTTGGAGGCACCGGTCTACTCATTTGTTTTTGGAGGCATTGGTCTACCCATTTATTTTTGCAGGCACCAGTCTACTCATTTGTTTTTGGAGGCATCGGTCTACCACCACACTGCCTTTTAACACTGATCAGCTGTAGGGCGGCCCTTTGAAGTCCCGTGGCAAGAGTTTAAACAGTTTTTTTCCTTCTAGCCCATCAGCTGAGACTCAGGAGGCAGCAATAGATTGGGGGTGGGGCCAAATAAAAGGTAAGAATAACACGGGGGGGGCGGGGCGGGCAGAACCGGTTCGGTGATATCATATTGTCACCGCTACCAGCTCAGCGGAACCGGGCCGAACCAGGAGGAACCCACCACTGCCGCAACTATTAAGTGAATCACTGCAGTGGTTATGTTAGTAGCACAGTTGTGAAGTGAATCTGGTTTCCCCATTGAATTTGCTTGTCAGAAGTTTGCAAAAAGTGATCACTGTCCCTGGGACATTGCAACCATCATAAATGTGAGTCAGTTGCCAAGCATCCAAACGTAAATCACATGATCGTGGGGATGCTGCAACAGTCATAAGTGTGAAAAACAGTCATAAGTCACTTTTTCCAGTGCCGTTGTAACTTCGAATGGTCATTAAGTGAACTGTTTTAAGTCAAGGACTACCTGTATTGGGGACAGGGAATCTTTCTCTAATTTGAAGTGAAGCTGGAGGAGCACCTGTTATCTTTAGTATACAATCGTATTGCAACTTGTATTCCCAAACCTGCTAGTGTAAGCTAACGCAACAACATCTTAGTTTCTCAGTCACTCTCTTTTTCCACTTCTCTTCTGATTGGCCATAAGCCTAAATCCAGGATCTAAGATGGATGCCTAATTCTGTTTTAATCTGAATCCAGACATTCCACAAAACATCCACTTATTTGTTGAAGATGTTCCTATCATGTTCTGGCTAAAATATATTATGTTAATCACAGTACCTTTTGGTAAGTTCGTCCATGCACAGTTTGTACTTCTTTGTCCTTTCCCTCTGTTCCGTAATTAATTCTAGCTATAGGTGAATCCAGCAAATAAAAATGTTACTCTAACCGCTTTAGCAATTGATTATTTAAAATTGATGTGACGGTCCATAGGTTCAAGTCCATTTAGGAAATTCGTTTCCTTTCACTGAATTCTCTGAACGATGCCTCTTAGGTTCAGTTCTCCGTGTTCTCTCTTTCATGCTGAATAAGCAATTTTGGACAGCAGTTTTTCTGTCACTCCGTGATTGATAGCAAGCACAACTTCCAGGCATTGCGGACTTTTCATTGACCTCTGCTAACTGTAGGTACTGGATTTTAATTCTAAGTCACGTCCTACATCAGCAAGTTCTTCAGAGCTTTGAATTAAATAATGGAAGCTGTTGCAGCTTGCATTTAAGGTATTCTAATATAATTAGATTCCCTGTGTGGAGGGTGTACATATTCATCAGGGTGGACAATATTTTGGCCTTCAAAGTTCCACACAACACCAGATGGTAGGTCAAAAGTTTTGTATATGGGGGAGCCAGTATGATATAGCAGTGAAGATGTTGAATAAGGACTGGTGAGATCCAAGTCCAAGATCACCATCAGCTATGGATGCTCACGGTGTGATTTTGGACAATTATTTCTCTTGCTGCCCTTGTAGGGAAAACCTGGAGGAGGAAGCGCTGTTCACCTTGAGCTTCTGGAAGGAAGCCAGGATATAAATATAACAAGTAAATAAATGACTATACATTCACAAACAATGCATTTGCACACACACACACACACACACACACACACACACACACAGTACCTACATAGAGTAGTGGCCAAAATTGTGGAAACCTTTTGGGAAAAGTGTATTTTTGAGGTTTGATGGCTAATAACACCACTTTTTGTTTTTTGGAGTTTCGAGATTATCATATTCCACTGCTGGAATGGCCTGGGAATAACCCAGACCTTAACCCAATTGAAAATCTATGGAGCCGACTAAAGAAACTTGTTAGTCGGAAGCGACCCAGCAATAAAACCCAGTTAATAGAAGCAATCATTCAATCTTGGTTTCACATTATAACAGCTGCAGAACTAAAAGACTTGGTTCACTCCATGGGAAGACGTTGTAAGGCCATAATTCATGCTAAAGGTTACCCAACTAAGTATTAACTGATGTGATAATTTTTGTATATCTTGTTTTTTTCTACATGTTTCACTTTTCTTCTTTATACTGTAACTGCTATTCTAATAGCAAATCCTTCATAAAAGTTATTGCATTACATTTTTGATTAAATTATCTTTCCATTGATATATAATTTTATGGTAGTACTCAAAAAAAAGGTGGTGTTATTAGCTAGTTTTAGAAAATGCACTTTTCCCAAAAAGTTTCCACAATTTTGACCACTACTATACATATAGCCAGAAACAGTAGCTGGCCACTACTGTACATAAAGGCAGAAACCAGTGACTTTCCCTGCTGGGACAGAAAAATATATTCTGTTCCTTGCTCCACTCTCCAAACAGTTTGTGGGTGATCTGAGAAAGTCTGAGGTCCATCATGACTGGGAAAGAAGGTAGTGGGCTGAAAGTGTTGTCACCCTGAAGATCTCTCTTGAAATAATGGTTTTACTGCTGCTTCTTAGATTTCTGTTTCCACAGTACTGTTTCCACAACTGCATTGGGAAAGCAGTGATATCGTGCACTAGGATTGTTGAGAAGATGTTCCCCAACCAATAGAGACAAGGTCCATACGTCATATACTGTAATGGGAAGAAGGAACAACCTTGAGGAATAGGAGGAAGAGCAACCACACAATGGTCAGATAAAAGAAATCTGAGTCCAAGCCACATTTATAACCTGTAAGTATCTCAAAACTCAAATATGTTGGCCACCTAATGAGAAGGCAGGCTGACTGGGGAAGAGCCTAATGCTGAGAAAGATTGAGGGCAAAAGAAGAAGGGGACAACAGAGGATAAGGTGGCTGGCTGGAGTCACTGAAGCAGTAGGCGTGAGCTTAAATGGACTCCAGAGGATGGTAGAGGACAGGAAGGCCTGGAGGAATGTTGTCCATGGGGTCGTGATGGGTTGGACATGACTTCGCAACTAACAACAACAACAACAAAATATCTCAAGCAAGACTCAACCGCGTTCTCATGAAGATAAAAGAAGGGGAAGAGAAAAAGATTCAGACCTTCAAGATTCTGTTACCATAGCCTTATAATAAAAGGAGTATAGCTTATGTGATTTTGGTTTCTTACTCTGGTCTTCCTTGAAACACTGCCTTGCTGACATGTACATAGATTGTCCATAGTTACTGTATGTAAAATGAAAACTATGAGTCAATGAAATGTAGCCAATGTCACCATGTGTGAACTGCAGGATTGAGATGTCATTAAAAGCACATCTAACTTCTTTGAAGCCAACGCAGGGATTCTTCAATAATGCTTCTTTTGATCTTGAAAATTACATGCATGGGTCTCTTGTTGTAATTTTTAATGTGTGAAAGCAACAGTCTCTTTTAGTGGAAGGTATCAAACTTTAGGCACATAAATGTCGCATTTAGCCTTGCACCATGTGGAATTTGTGTCAGCTGCTGTTGACTTACTCTAAAAAGTACATTTTGACAAGGGACACTTGTCAAACCACCATATCCTATCACTGGCATAGCATTGTGTATCCTATGTCTCAGAAGAGTCATCATACTGTTCACTGTTATAATAAAACGATGTTTGTGTGGGTGCATCAGGGCAATAAAAATAATCAAAGGGTAATTTGTCAACGTTTCTTGCTGAAATTTTGAGCTTTTCAGATATACTCTGTCCCTTCTTATATACATAGCAATTTTCAGAAAATAGTTCCATCATTTAATAATTGTATACTACAAATAACACTGTTAAAATATGGAGGCTTTTCACCATACTAACAACACTAACAATAGTGAATATTAAAGGATTAACTACAAAATTTAATTGTAAGCATCATTTCTTGGAGTTACACAGAAGTCTTGTTCAGACACAAACATTTCATGTAGAATTGAAAAGTCCTCTACATTCTTTAGAGCAGGACAATCTCTCATCTCAAAAAATGCTACTTGCTGCTTTTGTAAAATCACCCTCATTTTAAATACACCATGAAAGATGGGAGGCAACTTATTCCTTGTCACATTTGTGGGCAGATTAATATAGTGAGAAATGAAGCTTGGCTAACAACAACAACAACAACAACAACTTGACATGGGCATGGCTTAAGAAAGGAACATCAAGAAAGAAATGGAAGGTTTAATACTTGCTGCTCAAAAACAAGCACTACAAACTAATGCCATGAAAGCGAAGATACAAAAATCCACTGACAATCCAAACTGCCGACTTTGCAACGACAAAGTTGAAACTGTTTCACACTTAATATGTGAGTGCAGCAAAATCGCGCAAACTGATTACAAAGCTAGACATGATGGAGTTGCTAAATTAATCCACTGGTCATTATGTAAAAAAAATACGACATACCTGTATCCGAAAAGTCATGGGAGCACAAAGTGGAAAAAGTTACCGAAAATGAGATGGTGAAGATCTTGTGGTACTTTTGAATACAGATGGATCATCATTTGGAATACAATGTGCCAGATATCATGGTTGTCGAGGGCCGAAGCATACAGTTTATTAATATCATTGTACTAGGAGATGCCAGAGTCGAAGAAAAAGAACTGGAAAAAATTACAAAATATCACGATCTGGCCATCGAAAGTACACGGCTATGGATGAAACATGTAACAGTGATACCCATTGTCATCGGGACACTTGGTCCCATGTCCGAGAATTTTACAAAACACATCAAGAAATTGCAGCTTCCTGCAATAACACCAGCAGAACTGCAAAAAACTGCCCTACTTGGAACATCATATATTTTAAGAAGATACTTAGTTGATACCTAGGACACTGTCAGCAACCTATATCAATCATTAGCACCAGTCACTTGTATTTGTGACACATTTTTAAATGTTCAGTTGACTGAGTTTATTGTTTAATGAAGAAAGTAAATAGATAATAATAATAGATTTCCTAGTATTTTGGAGAAGTGAGATCATCATCTTGTCCCAGTCCCCCAGTGAAAACTTCCAGGAATTACATAAAATTCTGAACATTTAAAAAGAAAATAAATACAACATACAACACATTTCACTTCCTAAATCCAACAAAACTATTATTCTTTCATCCTGTACGCTCTCAGGATGTGTATGACAGAACACAATGCTTGAGCAAGTTATCAGGGAGCTCTCTGTGGGAAGCACTGTCTGTGGCCTGGGCAGCTTACAGTTTGATTAGGTAAACTAACTTGGTGTGATATCCTCTTTAAAACTTTGTCTGTTAGCTGAGTGAGGCAAGCTGTGATTTTTTTTTTCAGCTGCTCTTACTCAAAATTGCCTCTTGGACAATGGGAGACCAATTTGGATGAGTTCCTGAGATACCAACAGTCTGTGAAGGACAAGAAGAAGGAGGGACAATAAGCAAACCGGTGAATAGTTTGTGAGAGTACCTTCTTTTTCCAATATTTTGAGTGTCAAAATATCCAGAAATGTTTTGCCTGATCAAGTTGAGAGCCAAATTATTGAGGAGGAGAAAAAGATCTATCTTCTATCTTCCCTTCCAAACAGGGATCCCATTTCTATGTGCAACCACTGTCTTAGGCTCCTACCATCTTCACACGATATTGCCTTTCTAGCTGAAGATATCTCTGTCCGACGATTTATTAAATGTGAATATATATATATATATATAGCTTTGTTTTTTGCTTTGCTTTGACTGGTCCGTTGCCAGTAAATAAGTCACCAAACCCTGGCTGAGTGTCATTTGATAGGAAAAGGCTGGGATCACAAGGAAGCCTTCTGTCTTTTAACAACAACAACAACAAAATTGCTGAGGTAAGCAGTGTCAGCCCCAGCTGCATCAACACGATGGCGAGAAGACAAACGAGAGCTTTCACTGCTGGATATGGGGAAGAGAGAGCCCACCGTGCTGAAAAGCCGCTCCATATTCCCGAAACAGCTGTCATAACTGAAACTGCCAGGGACGGCCTCTTAAAGGACCCCTTTTGATAAGGAGGATTTTCTCTCTCTAGCCTTTTCTTGCAGCATATAAACACTTTTGCAGCCATACGTCGTTCATTGGGGAGGTAGCTGGGAATTGAATCACTGCCGGCTTCCTTTTTTTTTTCTGGCTGCATTCCTAGCTGCCATGCTGGGGTTTGCTACTGTAGCCCCAAACCTCGTCTTCTAATGCTGTTCAGGGCATCTGCATGTCCTAATCATGGGCAGGGCACCTTCTGGCTCCTCAGATTTTGCTGAACTGCAAGTCCCAACAGAAACCACCCTGTCATGGTAGGTAGACGTTGGCAATACAGTTTAGCAATTTTGGAAGATCCATAGGTTCCCCATGCCTGTTTGAAAGTAAGAAGTTCCCTCCTAGAAATCCTAACATGTTTTACAGGTAGTCCTTGACTTACGACCATGGCAGAGTAAGGTGGTTATAAATGAGTCGTGCCCAATTTTACAGCCTTTTGTGCCATGGTTGTTAAGCAAATCCCCCGGTTGTTAAGTGAACCATGTGGTCATTAAGTGAATCTAGCTCTCCCCCATTGATTTTGCTTTTCAGAAGCTGGCTGGGAAGATTGCAAATGGAAATCACATGATCACATGATCCCAGGGACTGTCATAAATGTTACTTGCCAAGGACCTGAATTCTTATCGCATGACCATGGGGATGGGGATGGTCATACGTGCTAGGTTGTAAGTCATTTTTTTCAAGTTTGTCATAACTTTGAATAGTTGTGAGTTGGGAACTACCTGTATTTTTAAATCCATAGGGTTGTGAAAATGGTAATTGGGGCACATGTGTTTGTTTAAAACATTCTCTTCATTTACTCAAAGGCAAGCATACCTTTATTTTTATTTTGACTCTGCCATCGTACAGGGTGCGACCTATGGATTTGGTATTATTTGTTTTCATAATAACAAATATCCTAAATTTAATATTGTTCTCATAATAACATATATCCTAAATTTCCTCTTTCCTTTTAAACATGGTGTAAGTCAAGATTAAATAAGCTACCACTGTTTTTAATAATTTCAGGTAGAAAAGTAAGGACTCAAGCTGCATTAAGAGCTCTTGAAGGCTCTTGAGATCTGAAATTCTTGCCAAATTGGACAGGCCGGTCCAGAGTCTCTAACAGGAAAGGTGTGTGCTGGGTCGGTCAAAGTCAAACTTGCTTCCATTAATTTGTTCAGGTCCACCGATCTGATAAATCAAGGCAAGAAGGAATGAAGGCCGGGGAGGCGTGAGGGAGGAGGTATTTATCGGGGAAACAAGTCAGAGACAGGAGAAGCTATTGTATCACAGAGCCCGCCGGCTCCTTGTGCCTGTTGCCCAGGCAATGGCAGGGGGATTATGAGGAATGCTTGGAGACGGGAGTCTTCTTTTAGGCCTCAAAGATGGAGCAGAAGGGGGTGGATAGCTTTTGTCTATCTGTTTCTTCTTTTTCTCTATATATTCAACAGATTAGACAGGCGGGTTGCTGTGGCGACCACACGGAGGAAGTCTCCAGCACACCTGCACCACAACAAGGAGTTCTGCCAACGTGGAGCTGCCGAGTCCTGGAGGCAATTTCTAGCTGTGGGAAACACAGAAGGGGGAAGAAGTGGGAGGAGGACAGAGAGGGAGTGGTAGAGAGAGAGAACAAGAGAAATCAGGGCCTTTATCTTTCCAGGGCAACAAGCCTCTTCCTTGTTTACAAGGGTCCATTTTGTGCAGGCAAGATCAGAGTTGAGTCTCCAGCCTGGGTTTTGGCTATCAAAAGTTTGCTCTGTTTTTCAAGGGAGGCCCTATATAGCAAGCTGAAAAATGGGTAAAATAGAAAGTTAGTTCCTGTGAGGTGTGGGTGGAAGACATCTGCCTACCATGACACTCCCAGAGCAGGATTCGCTCGAGGTAGTTAATTGCACTGTGCAGGAAAGAGAGAGAGAGAGAAAATATACTTGGTTCCAGCTAGGAGAAGGGAAAGGCTCAGTAAAAGCAGGGAAAATATAAAGAGTACCTAAAGGCAAACGTGCCACCGTGGAATGCTTTGGCGTCCATCCAAATGTTACTCATGAATTGTTCAGCCCTGCACAGTGTCCTTGGCTCACCTTGCCTGGACAGCTCCTGCCTTTTAGCACTCTCTCTCTCTCTCTCTCTCTCTCTCTCTCTCTCTCTCTCTCTCTC
>WNWU01000002.1:3533487-3558422 GCA_012654045.1 Ptyas mucosa
ATTGGCCAAGTGTGATTGGACACACAAGGAATTTGTCTTGGTGCATATGCTCTCAGTATACATAAAATAAAGGTACATTCATCAAGAATCATAAGGTACAACACTTAATGATAGTCATAAGAAAGTGACAACAGGCCATGTTTTTATTCAGTGGTCAAAGCCTCACCTCAGCAGGCACAACAAACACTCAAGTAGCTAAGAGTTACTAGAGGACAGACAAACTCTTTAGTTAGATTTTAGTTAGAGAAGAGCCCATAAGACATTTGCAACTCAATCAAGACAAGAAGGATTGGGTGGAAACTCATCAGAGAAAGAATCAATGTGGAAATAAGGAAGAATTTCCTGACAGTGAGAAAAATTAATCAGCTCCTGGAGTTGGAGTGCTTCATCACTGGAGATTTTCAAGAAAAGATTCGACAACCATTTGTTAAAAAGTGACAAAAAGAAAAAAAGGAAATAAAAAAATATAAAAATCCATAAAGAATGAATAACAGAACAGAATAATAGAGTTGGAAGGGACCTTGGATGTCTTCTAGTCCAACCCCCTGCTCAGGCAGGAAGCCCTATATAATTTCAGACAAATAGTTGTCTCTTCTTAAAAACATCCACAACTTCTGAAGGCAAGTCGTTCCATTGATTAATTGTTCTGTCAGGAAATTTCTCCTTAGTTCTAGGTTGCTTCTTTCCTTGATTACCATATTTTTCGAAGTATAAGATGCACCGGAGTATAAGATGCACCTTAGTTTTTGGGGAGGAAAATAAGAAAAAAGCTGATTGGCAGGTGGATTGGCCTCCTGGAATACTCCCAATCAGCTGTTCCCAGAGGTGAATTTTAGCAACAGTTTCCTTGGTTGTAAACTCTGTGCCTTGTTTTGTTTTTTTGCTTTTTTTCCTGCCTCTGAAAGCCACCAAAACAGAGCTTCAGAAAAAAAAGCCTCTGAAGCTCTGTTTGGGGGCTTTTTTTCTGAAGCTCTGTTTGGGAGCTTCTTTTCTGAAGCTTCGTTTCTGATGCATTTTTCAGCCACTGAAACCTCCGTTTGAGAAGCTAGGCGGGGCTACATTCAGAGTATAAGACGCACCCAGATTTTCACCCTCTTTTTTGGCGGAAAAAGGTGTGTCTTATACTCCGAAAAATATGGTAGTTTCCATCCATTGCTTCATGTTCTGTCTTCAGGTGTTTTGGAGAATAGCTTGACTCCCACTTCTTTGTGGCAACCCCTGATTTTTTGCCTTCCAACTTTCTTCAGTATTGGTACAATATATAATAAAGTAACCTCTTACTCTAAATTAAAGCAAAACATCATACAAACTAAACTAAAATTATATAACAAAATAGCCATTTATTCTAAATTTAAGAATGTATTATATATATTAATAATAATAAAATAGTAATAAAAAAACCACAATATTTCTATAATCATGACAAATATAATCATCAAATTCTAAAATCAGAATTTCATTTTTATCTTTTTCAACCAAAAGTCCAGAAGTGACTTTTGGTTGAAAGTGATCTCCATGTAGAAACAAAGCTAGATAAACTTTTATCTTTCAAAGTAGCCAATTACCGGTATGTTATCTCTGCCGGTGACACTGATGTCACAATCCAGTCTTCATTTGTGGGAGTTTGTCTATCGTTCCACCTCTTTGCATATAAAAATCTCACTGCCATTTGTCATATATAAGAACAAAAGTCCCATGTTTTCTTTCATCTGCTTATCCGAGATGCTCAGAAGAAAAGTTCCCGTTTTCAATTTTACATCCATTTTTAATATTTTATGAATCAAGCTATGATGTATCTGATTGCAATATCACTTCGTCTTCTTACTTGTCCATGGGAAATGGGATAAAAGCTATCTTCACACTGATTACATTTCCAACACTTATTTGATATACCTTTATGCATCTTTGAAAATTTCTCAGGAATTAAATACCACAGATACAACATTTTATTATATAATAATCTTTCAAATTATAATTCAATTCTTGGCCTTTTGGCTAAGATCAAAGAATTACTATACCTTTTTATATGCAAGCAAGAACAAGAGAAAAGAGTCCATTATGTAGCTTTTGAAAGACTGCATGGGTTAAATGTGAAATGTCTTTATTTCTAAAATGCCTTTGGGCCATATAAGCCTCATAGGTACACTTAGAAAATAAAGTAGTGAACTGAGTAACTCAGGGCTAAATTTGGAAATGTATTCTACTGCTTCATTGAAGGAAGTGGGGGTGGGGGGAACCCTTCAAGTACATTAGAATAGTTGAGTTAAATGTGATAGTGTAGATCAGTCTTCTCTCTCTTAATAACTTCACAATGTGTGGACTTCAATTTCCCAAATCCTTGTTGGAGAATTCTGGAAGTTAAAGTACACACATTAGTTTATGAGGTTGAGAAAGACTGATATTGAGCATCCTTACCAGTGGTGAAATCCAATTTTTTTTACTACAGGTTCTGTGAGCGTGGCTTGGTGGGCGTGGTATGGCTTGGTGGGCGTGGCTTGGTGGGTGTGACAGGGGAAGGATACTGCAAAATCTCCATTCCCACCCCACTCCAGGGGAAGGATATTGCAAAATCTCCATTCCCACCCCAATCTGGGGACAGCCAGAGGTGGTATTTGCTGGTTCTCTGAACTAATCAAAATTTCCGTTGCCGATTCTCCGAACTGCTTAAAATTTCCGCTACCGGTTCTCCAGAACCTGTCAAAACCTGCTGGATTTCACCCCTGATCCTTACTACAGGTAGTCTTTGACTTATGGCCACAATTGAGCCCCAAATTTCTCTTGCTAAGTGAGACAGTTGTTAAGTGAGTTCTGCCCCATTTTACTACCTTTGACAAATGATTAAGTGAATCATTGTAATTGTTAAGTTAATAATATGGTTGTTAAGTGAACCTGGCTTCCCCATTGACTTTGGTTGTCAAAAGGTTGAAAACAAGTGATTACATGACCATAGGATACTGCAACAGTCATAAATATGAACCAGCTGCCAAGCATCCAATTTTTGATCGCGTGACCATAGGAATGCTGCAACATTCATACGTTTTAAAAATGGTCATAAATCACTTTTTGTAGTGCCGTTGTAACTTTGAACGGTCACTAAATGAACTGTTGTAAGTTGAGGACTACCTGTATGTGCTTCCTGTGTTGTCATAACCACCATGGCAGCTATTTTATAATTTAGCAAATCTTACCATCATGATAGAATTTTGGGATGTTTTCAAACTTCAAACTTCAAATGTACATAGTTGCCTCCTCCCCTCCAAAGCTTTTAAATATCAAACAAGATAATATATATTTTATAATATCTCACAATTGTCTTTAGTGGGAGATATTATCCAATATATAATATTATACAGACTTTATTGGCCAGCTAAACTCCTTCAATTAATATAAATAGGGTGTTGGATTAGGTTATTGGAGAACAGAATAGGAGGGAAGAAATTGATTACAAATATAGTCCTTGACTTATGACTGGTTGCTTAGTGATCATTCAAAGTTATGATGGATCTCCCCAGAGTTACTTATGACTGACCAGTCTTTGGCGTTTCAATGGCCATCTGCATTCCCTATGGTCACTGGTTGTATTTTGCACACTTGGACATTTACAGACATTTATAGTCCTGTGATCACGTGACCATGAGGTTTATGTTTTGTTTTGTTTTGTTTTTGCCAGAAATTATAAGTTCATTGAAAAAATAGTGAAAAATTACCTTAAACTGAAAAATAATATTACGATTGTAGCCTAGATATTGTGTGGAACTCACATGTTTGGACCACATAATGAAATATAATGCCAGTCCTTGCTTATTTCTATAGATTCTGTCATAATGTTATGTCCTTCGGCTAAGTATAATGGGACTCAGACATGACCTAATATCACCTGCACCCAACTGGATCCAAGATTTTGAGAATTGAGCTCAATAATTGCCAGGCAAATTCCTTCCCAATAACCCTCACTATTTATCCTGTACTTCTTCATCTTGCAGATGAATTTGGGGACATCTGTATAAAAGGATCATTGAATTTTCCTCAACATATTGGCATCTGATTTAAACCTATCGTATGGAAATTAAACAACCTCTAGAAACTTCTATTAAAAATGCATCCAATTGAAGAAGCGTCTTTTATTTGGATAAGCCAAGAGTATTTGCTCGCTTGTTTGTTTGTTTGTTTATTATTTATTATTCTTGACTCTCAACATTCATTTTGTTCCCATTGTATTAGAAGATACTTACCAATTTCACACCTTATTTCTGGAATAAGCTAATGTCTTAAAGATTGTATTGGAAATTGGGAGTTTTCCTATTTAAATCTCACTTCTGCCAGGAAGTCACCAAGCAACTCGACTAAGATGTTTTCTTAACCAGCTGTGTGCAATATTGGGGATAGGGAATAATAATAATAATACTGACTTAGTTAAGGCTGTTGAAATGGCCTTAATTTACTTCCTGACTCATTTGCATGCCATCTCAATCACCAAGGTAACTCTAGGCGACCTACATGATGAGATTAAAACAAGCATACAAGTAATAAAAATGACAAAACAGACACATAAACAAACCATTGATCGGAGAGGGTAATCAACTAAAGAAAATGATAACAATCAGGAATAAGCTAGCAGGGCGCAAACCACTTACTCCAGGCCCTGCAGGAAGAGCCAAGTTTTTGCAATTTTATGAAATCCTTAAAGTGTCAGGTCCATATAAACCTCGGGTCCTAGGGGTGTGTGATTTGTCTTTAAATACTTATTGCTACTACGCTTATATTAATTAATCTCATCACCCAAACTGATGCTTTTTATTTATCACCCGTTACCTTTCTTCTTCCATTTTATCCTGCAGTTTAGCTCTTCATGTCAGTGCTTGGGAATTTAAATGAGTTATGAAAATACAGGTTTAAAAAGCGCCTCGTCGAGTTTCTGAACAGTCCTTTTGAATGGCACGACATTTGCCTTTGCTATTCTAAGAGTGCCCAGCTTCTAAAGAGTCTAAACAGAAAAGAAGCCCCTTTAATGCAGAAGGCTTCACTTGGCCTGCCATCTGCTGAGAAAACGTGAAGCTCCCCAGCTACCAGGGAGAAACGGCATTATCATTTTATGGGCCTTGGTACTGCCATTTGAATAATAAAAGAACGCCAAGCCCCAGAACACTACGATTCCCGGGAGCAGAAATGACCGCGTCTTAGGCTAAGCCACAATTTGAGCAATTTACTATCATTTTCGAAGGCAAATGTGAGCGATCGGGAGAAAGTCCTTGTGTTGAGCTTGGATGTGCCAGCGGATAAATGCTTGGCACTTTCAAAGCTGCATTGCGGGGAAGCGTTTAGCTGCTCACTCCTGCCAGCTGATGTCTCTCTAAGCTCCATTGCCAAGAAGCAAAAACTGGAAGCAGGTGCAAGGCTAGAGGAACTGAATGTGGCCGGGTTGGGGTGGGGGGAGGTGTGGGTTGGGGTGGAAGGAAGAAAAGAACAAGAACAGAAGTTTGTTTGTTAAAATCCTGTGGCCTTCATTAAGGTTGAAACAATGGTTTACTTTAAACGCGGAGAATATTTCTCGTCTGATAGACCACTGCAACAAACCCAATCTGACAATCAATTGCATTTATCCCCCTGGACTGAAATCCTTGCCCCCCCCTCCACCCCCAAAGCTGCGGACTGCCTAACAGAATGTGCTCTGCTGATTATTATAACAGCTTTGCTTCGGAGGCAGAGAGCATCTGCTTCTTAATGGGCTCCCATCATCCCACACCATCAAACCATTATTTGGAAACATCCACCTCCCTCAGCCCAGGGCCTGGGAAAAGAGCCTCTTCCCCAACCAGTTCGGCCTCTTTCCCGTGCCATGTCACCAGTTCAGGCATTGTAGTATGCTGCTTCCTGATAAAACAGAAGGGAAGCATCCGTAATGCCAAGAATTTACATTCCCCTCAGCCACTCAAATGAGCTGCAGCCAAAAGCCTTCTCTGCCTGCTTTTATCCTCTGCTAAAATGGCACCTATTCAGGGGAGGAAGAAAGGACAGGTAGAGAGATCCTACTCATAAAAAGACAGGACACTGGGACTTGGAAACCAGTGTTGCAATATAGATTTATGGTGTGGCTGCCTTCCTCCAGATTAGTTTATTGAACCCACAACTCACCTCTGGCAGCCATATTCAGTGGGCACTAATCACATTCAGTCTTCAACAGCATGATCTGTGTGGTTGTTCTGTGTCAAGTTTCCTTCTTAAAGCTTATTTGTAGTTCTGTAAAGCTTGTTGTCAGTGGGTTGCAAACGCTAAACCCCCAGGAAAAATATAAAGCCAAGTGCCACTGCCATATATCTAACATTTGAATAGGGCAATAGGATGTATGGTAGTCTTGAGTCTACCATACATTAACATTTGAGTTAATGTCTCTTTCCTAGGCATTCAGATCTACAGAATTTGAGATATTAAATTTGCTGTAAACATATAGTACTTTGAGCTAATGCCACTATCTCCAAACTGCATCCATCAAAGGGATTTGATTACAAAAGGCAATCAATCGATAAGAATAGAGCTGGAAGGGACCTTGGAGGTCTTCTAGTTCAATCCCTGCTCAAGCAGGTCCCTATACCATTTCAGACAAATGGCTGTCCAATCTTTTCTTTAAAAAACCCTATGATGAAGCACTTACAATTTCTGAAAGCTAGCTGTAGCACTGGTTAATTGTTCTCACTGTTAGAAACTTTCTCCTTAATTCCAGGTTGCTTCTCTCCTTGTTTAGTTTCCATCCATTGATTCTTGTCCTGCCTTTGGGTGCTTTGGAAAATAAGTTGAGCCCCTCTTCTTTGTGGCAGCCCCTCAAATACTGGAATACTGCTATCAGGTCATCCCTAGTCCAGTGGTGGGTTGGCCCCAGTTCGCACCAGTTGTATACAACCGGTATTAAAACCGGCGGGAGGCTCCGCCCACTGACCCCGACGTCATCAGAATGCTTCTGCGCATGCGCAGAAGCTTCTGTGCATGTGCAGAAGAGCGCGTGGCCCCATTGCGAACCGGTAGTAAAGGTAAGTAGAACCCACCCCTGCCCTAGTCCTTCTTTTCTCTAGACTGGCCATTCCCAATTCGTCATATATTTTAATCTCCAGGCCTTTAATCATCTTTAGTTCCTCTTCTCTGCAATTCTTCCAAAGCCTCAACCTCTTTTTTGTAATGTAGTGACCAAAACTGGATGCAGTATTCCAGGTGTGGTCTTACTAAGGATTTATAAAGTAGTACTAAAACTTCACATATTCTACAGAAATGATCATCAGTCACTCATCTGGTCATTTATTCACTGTTATTTAGCAGATGCTTCTTGTTAGCCCTTCAAGGTAGACCAGATGATGTAGGCCAATACTATGTTTTTCTGTCCAGAATTGAGCTCTCTTTTATCTAACCATAATCTTGGTAGCCACTCTTCCTCAGGTCCCTGAAGGTCATTTTCTCTGCCCTGTACGCTTCTTCAATGGCTGGTCTCTGTATCCAGAGTCTTGATTTTGATAATTGAATGAAGAGAGTCTTTCACTTTGGTGATTAAGCACTTCATATGTTTATAAGGTGTGGGGCCATTCTGACTACACCTCACATAAGAACTTTGAGTTCCATAAGGAGTAATAAAATCCTGATTTGAAGGACAATGAAAGAGATAATTCCTCCCATTATTGTAGCCACCACCATCTGAGTCTACTGGCTGGGAGGAAATTCTTGTGTCTTTTTGACATAGAAGCTGGAAACCTTGTTTTGAAATGCAGAGGGCTCTTCTCCTTTTTGTGTTCTTCAACATGTCAAGTGTTTAACAATAGAGTATTTACCACAAACAGAATAGTAATAGATGGGAAAGAATGTTGAATTATAAAAATGAAGGGGAAAAAAAGGAAATTGTTTACCATTTGGGGGGCAGAGAAGATTTTTAACTTAAAATCACTTTTTTTGGAAATAAAAATATGTTGGTTATGACCAGGGGTGGGTTCTACTTATCTTTACTACCAGTTCGCAACAGGACCGCACATGCGCAGAAGCTTCCTGATGATGTCAGGGTCGGAGGGCGGAGCCCTCGGAACCGGTTCGAACCGGGAACAACCCACAACTGGTTATGGCATTGATTACTATTTAAAAGAAAAATATTACCACCTTTATAACACCCCACATTTGAAAGTCACACATACAGTAATGTGGAATTTTTCAGAGGCCCTTTTCAAAAGACCAAGGCTTGAGAGGTAGTAAACTGCAATGCTCTCTACATGGGGCTGCCCTTGAAGACCACCTGGAGGCTTCAGCTGGTGCAGAGTGTGGCTGCGCGAGTAGTGATGGGAGTGTCCTGACACTCTCATGTTACACCCCTCCTGCGGGACCTGCATCAGCTACCGGTTGCCCTCTGGGTGAGATTCAAGGTGCTGGTAATTACCTATAAAGCCCTATATGGCTTAGGCCCGGGGTACCTGGCGGACCATTTGCGGCCAGCAACAGCTCCCCATCACCCAGTGCACTCTCACAGGGAGGGCCTTCTTGGGGCCCTGTCGGCTAGACAGTGTCAGCTGGCAACTCCCAGGGAGCGGGCCTTCTCTGTGGGCGTGTCTACTCTGTGGAATCAGCTCCCCCTGGAGCTCCGGATGGCCCCTGACCTTCGCTCTTTTTGTCATGACCTCAAAACATGGCTATTTGGCCTGGCCGGATTGGACTGAAGGGTGTTTTTTAAAGGGGATTTTATTGGTTTTTATATTTGAATACTGTATTTTATGTGTTTTTTATCGTTGTGAGCCACCCTGAGTCCTTTGGGAGAGAGGGCGGCATACAAGTTTAATAAAATAAATAAATAAATAAATAAATAAATAAATAAATGTCTGCTTATCTTCTTCATATAAGGAAATACTTTTCAAAATCTTATTTATCAACTGTGGTTCCCTTTCTTTGATCTTCCCTCTTTTGGTTTAAGGGCGGAATCAATGATGACTTAAGGCTGGTTGGTGTAACAGCTTAATGATTATGTTTCCAATCTGTGTTGACCTGTATTTTTGTCAGCATATACGGGAAGGCTTTATCAGATCTTGAGACAAACTCTAGATCCAAGTCTGACACATTAGGCTTTTAGAAGAATTTATCGTATTTAGAATTACCACAGTTTCCTTGAAAAAAATGAATTTTCTTACTTTGGTTTGTCTGTGTCCTTACATCAGAGGTGGTCTTCAGCAGGTTCTGACCAGTTCTGGAGAACCGGTAGCAGAAATTTTGAGTAGTTTGGAGAACCGGTAAATACCACCTCTGACTGGACCTGCCCCCACCTATTCTCTGCCTCCCGAGTCCCAGCTGATCGGGAGGAAAAGGGGATTTTGCAGTAACCTTCCCCTGGAGTGGGGAGGGAATGGAGATTTTACAGTATCCTTCCCCTGGAGTGGGGTGGGAATGGAGATTTTACACTATCCTTCCCCTGCCACGCCCACCAAGCCACACCCACAGAACCACGCCACACCCATAGAACCGGTAGTAAAAAGTTTTGAATCCCACCACTGCCTTACATGATGTTAGAATGAGAAATAATTCTATTTTCTATTTTGCCGCTGAATCCTACTACCAAGCAGAAATAGGAGTAAGAATAGGCTTTGTCTAATGTTATTTCTTTTAACATTGCTTCAAGGTAAACGTTTTTGGCTGAATGACAGAGTTCTAAAAGACTATGAGGCACTCCATATTCAGTGTTTAATCCATATCCTTGTCAGCAAATGGGATGTGTTCCCTTTCAATGCTATTGCTCGTGATCACTGCTCTAGTGCTGCCATAATTCATCTGATTTTATTTCATGGCACCGGAAAGCATTTGAAATACTAAGCAATTTGCCAGGGTGTATTTTTGTCTATGGATGGATGCAAGTGGTTAAAAGCTCCGGACAATGAAGCTTCCAACACTATGTATCAGCAAAGCATGAGGACCAATAATATCATAATGAAACTGCTAATAGGTTTTCTACAAATGAACTGTCTACCAAACATACTAATAAGAAAGCAAATAATATAGTTATTTTAAAAAAGATAACATAGCCAGGTTCTATTAATGCAGACGTATTATGTATTATAACTGCTGTAAAGAGGATTGGGAGCTAGTCCTTTATATATATATCTTTTTTCTTTCTTCTGTCTCTTTTCTTTCTTATTATCAGTTTTTATTAAATTCTTTATTTTAAAAATATTGTTTTTATTCTGTAAAAAAATCTTCAATAAAAATTAATTTAAAAAAGAATTTTGTTCATTTCAAACATTAAGCACATAGAATCATTTATAGTAATGATGAGGAAGAAGTAGCTTTTCCGTCACCAACCTTGTAGTCTTAAAGACCTAGTTTCTACTGTATTCATACCAAATATTGTGTGCTGCTTGTGGAGAAACTTTTAAATAATAGTGTCAAAGGCCCTTTAGCAAAAACAAAAACAAAAAACGTTTGGACAAATGAAACTTCAGTTTGTCCTTTTCTTGAATGGGAATCATATTGCACTATTCTTTGAAAGGAAGAATGCACAAAAAGCCTAATGTCCATTTATTTTACACAAACCTGGTTTTCTTAAAATGTTTGCATTGTGCTACAGTGACTTTATTATTTTTCCTCACCTTTTCAAGAGATGCCACTGCCTTTTATCATAAGGTAGCATTTAACTTGCTTAATTTGTAATATGGTTAGGAAAGAATAGAAGGTCATGTTTTGGTACCCCCATGCAAGTAAGACTGGCAGATTTTGTACAATTAGCTTAACACAACATGTGAACCTAGCTAGTGACTGAATAGCCAGTTGCATAATTATCAGTCATCAATATGCTTTGCATTGGATGTTCATGTATTCCATCATATCTCATCTCTCTATCTCTCTTTGTATGCACGTTGCAGTAGAAGATGATTAATATATATAAAGCTCTAATCCAACTAATTGCAACCAAGCCTTAGTAACCTTAATCATCTTATCTTTAACTCTCATTATTATATGTCTTGTGTAGGCATCTATTTCCTAATTCTTCACTAAAGTTTGTGTGTGTGTGTGCATCCATACATAGCAAGAGAAAACACACATTTTCTTAAAGACAATCCTTTTGGTGGCAGAATGTTTCCATTCCCTTTTGAGGTGCTAGGAAACGTTTTCAATATATGATATGAGCACAGTATTAACTTTGCTGTGTGTTATTGTCAAAGCAATACCTAATAAGGAATCTTAACAAAAGAATGGGCAATGTACTTTAGCAGTCTATGGTGGATTATTGTTATGGGAGGATTAACTGCATTTATCTGTTCAAACCGAAGCCTTATGACATCTTAAAAGCTAACAAACATATTATGGATAACACTTGGCAACTGTAACTAAATAATCCAAAGGGTATTTTCACATAGTTTTAAATTTGGTTTCACATATCTCTCTGTCCCTCATGTTTTTTATTTTAAAATATGATAGAAAGAGAAAGAGAATGAATATCCTAACTAACGTGTTTCCCTGAAAATAAGCCCTCCCCAAAAATATTTAAATGCATGCGCAGCCAGTCCCTGCCATTTCCTCTGGTTAGGGTTAGAGAGACAGAGCTGGAAATCAGTCTGGACTACAGTCTGGACTACTGTAACACTGTCTACATGGGGCTCCCCTTGAAGAGCACTCGGAGGCTCCAACTGGTCCAGAATGCGGCCGCGCAGGTGATTATGGGGGCGACACGGCACACCCATGTAGCACTTCTCCTGTGCGAGCTGCACTGGCTCCTGGTGGTCTTCTGGGTGCGATTCAAGGTGCTGGTCACCACCTTTAAAGTGCTCCATGGCTTAGGACCGGGGTATATACGAGACCGCCTTCTGCCACCGATAGCCTCCCACCAGCCAATACGCTCCCACAGAGAGCGGCTCCTCAGGGTGCCATCAGCCAAACAATGCCAAATGGCGACAACCCAGGGGGAGAGCCTTCTATGTGGGGGCACCAGCCCTCTAGAATGAGCTGCCCCTAGAGGTTTGTATGATCCCCGACCTGCGTACCTTTCGCTGCGCCCTGAAAACCCTTTTGTTCCAACAAGCCGGGCTGGCCTAATATGAATTTTAAAATGGGTGTATGTTAGTTTTTAATTTTGTGGGCCAAATTTTTATATATTCATTTTTAAATTGTTTTAAAATTTTGTAAGTTTATATATGTTTTAATATGGCTGTACACCGCCCTGAGTCCTTTGGGAGAAGGGTGGTATAAAAGTTCAATAAAATCTAAATCTAAATCTAAATCTAAATCTACATCTACATCTACATCTACATCTACATCTACATCTACATCTACATCTACATCTACATCTAAATCTAAATCAGATAAGATGGCAAGAGGATCCCTGTCTTGCTCCAAGTGCCCCAAAATAATAAGACCTCCCGGAAAATAAGGCCAAGTGCTTATTTCGGGGTTCAAAAAAATATAAGACAGGGTCTTATATGGGGTATTTTGGTTATGATTTCATTTGAACCTTGACAAATACTTTTCCGCCCCTTTCAACATTACTTTCAAGGAAATTATATTAACTAATATTATATTAATTAAATATAATATAATTATATTAACCTCAACAGAAACAGATTGACTTCCCTAGGTCACAACTGATTTTTAAGGAGGTGCCTGAAATGTTATCCTTAGCCTGTGTATCTCTTTGTATGTATACAGGAAAAATATTTAGTTTCCTTTTTTTTGTCATGGGTGGGGGTGATGAAAGAAATAATTTTGCATCTGGAGCCCAAATTTCTTTTGAGGAAATAAATTTTATATATCTGAGGGGAAGAGTTTAAGTTGTATTTTTAAAAAAAGAAAAACAAAAAGAAGCAACCACAGAAAGTATCTCGAAGTGGCAATTGAGTTCCAATCCTCTAGGCCAGGGTTTCTAAATCTTGGCAACTGTAAGATGTATGAATTTCAACTCCCAGAATTCCCTGGTCAGATTTATGACCCTTAGAAATGCCACCCAGAGTTGGTTATAAGATTGGTGGCTATATAAATATTTTACATAAATAGATAGATGCCAGCAATTGGAACAGAGCATAATGCCTGGACATGAATTAAAAAAAAAGAAAGATGACTGCTTCACTGAACATTTTGCTCTGTAGTTCAGTTTTCCTTCTTTTGTAAGAAATGGTTTCTCCAAAGAGGTTTAACCCACTTCATTTTGTACCTTCTCTTATATTCATCTATGCTTTCACATATAGATGTGAATCACATATAGTCACGAACAATATTAACATTAGGAAATATTTCTTATCCTTCCTTTCTTACAAGAACAAATGTCCAATTGTGCATTACTCAAAATACTAGACAAAAGAAAGAAACTTCGCTGAGAGTCTGATTTTATACTTATTGAGACAATTTAAGGCAGCATAAAAGTTTTTTTTCCCCATTTCTGTGCTTTCACTTTGGCTTCCTACCAAAAGATAATATGGCTTTAATTCTGTACATTTTGTACAACGAGACTTGCTAATTTTGCATGTCAAATATTCTGAAAAAATGCCTTCTTTTACATTTATGTATGTTGAAAAGCTGATTTCTTTCTGTTCTCACATTGTAGAATTCCATCAAGACCTGGTGTTTGTAATATTTTTTTAAAAACTATTGGAGTGGGGTAGGGGTGGTGGTGGAGAATAGAACCCAAGGTATATTCTGTAGCAAACTGAAATGCTATGGACAAACCAAAAGAATGCAAACAGGATGTGTAAATTCTAAAGCGATAATTTTCTGTTAGCAAAGTTATGTAGAAGTGGAGTCATATTTTCAATAGAAGAGAAGCCAAAAGGAAATTTTTAAATGCTATATCAGAACATCCCATTAATGAAAGTGGCTATGTCAAAAAAGGTTTCATAATGCTATTGTTATATACAATAGTGGCCAAAATTGTGGAAACCTTTTGGGAGGTTTTATTTTCTAAAACTAGCTAATAACACCACTTCTTTTTGAGTAGTACCATAAATGGACTCCACAATATGGTAGAGGACAGGAAGCCCTGGAGGAACGTTGTCCATGGGGTCTCAATGGGTTGGACACAACTTCACAACTAACAACAACAACCATAAAATTATATATCAATGGAAAAATAATTTAATCAAGAATGTAATGCAATATTTTTTAGGAAGGATTTACTATTAAAATAGCTGTTACAGTATAAAGAAGAAAAGTGAAACACGTAGAAAAAAATGAGATATACAAAAAATATCACCATTGAAAAAATGAGATATACAAAAATTATCATATCAGTTAATACTTAGTTGGGTAACCTTTAGCATGAATTACGGCCTTACAATGTCTTTCCATGGAGTGAACCAAATCTTTTAGTTCTGTAGCTGTTATAATGTGAAACCAAGATTGAATGATTGCTTCTATTAACTGGGTTTTATTGCTGGGTCACTTCTGACTAATAGACTAGACTAGACTAGACTAGACTAGACTAGAATTCTTTATTGGCCAAGTGTGATTAGACACACAAGGAATTTGTCTTGGTGCATACGCTCTCGGTGTACATAAAAGAAAAGATACATTTGTCAAGAATCATAAGGTACAACACTTAATGATAGTCATAGGGAAACAGTCAATATAAATCTTAAGGATACCAGCAACAAGGTTACAGTCATACAGTCATAAGTGGGAGGAGATGGGTGATAGGAACGATGAGAAGATTAATAGTAATGCAGACTTAGTAACTAATTTGACAGTGTTTAGGGAATTATTTGTTTAGCAGAGTGATGGTGTTTGGGAAAAAAACTGTTCTTGTGTCTAGTTGTTCTGATGTGCAGTGCTCTATAGCATTGTTTTGAGGGTAAGAGTTGAAACAGTTTGTCCAGCATGCGAGAGGTTTGTAAATATTTTCACAGCCCTCTTTTTGACTCGTGCAGTATACAGATCCTCAGTGGAAGGCAGGTTGGTAGTAATTGTTTTTTCTGCAGTTATTAATTACAAATACAAATACAAAATTACCTTTTACTTTGTGGTTACAAAAACAAAGTCTCTTTTTTCTCTTATCTGTTTTTTTTCTAATCATAACAGTCATAAATTCATTTTTTTCCTGTTTCACACAAAAAAAAATCTACAGGGAATTTCCAGTCACCGATGACAATAAAAATTGTCTAATCAAGGAAGACAGTTTAGCCATCTCAGCAAATTCCATCATCTTCACCAACTAAGACAGTGGTGACGTTAATATTATTCTGACTTTTATAAAGATTTCTAGTTTTTTTAATGATACAATGAATGTGGTTTTATACAATTACTTCATTACAATCTGAACTGCAATAAACATTGCAAATGCCCTGTTCGTTTACTGATATTTTACTATTTCATCTGCTATATTTCCCTTTCCCTTTTTCTTTTGGTAGCCATTTCCCCCCTCAAATTTTTAATAATAAATCAAATAAATCATTACAACATTGATGTAGATGGAAAGCTGAAAGGAGATAAGGTTAAGAAAATTACTTACTGAACAGAATTGTTTTTTTCAGGAAAGGGGAAAATTTCGATTTGACACTCCTATTCTCCTATTGGTCAGCTAGAGGGAGTCTTAATTAGTTCATGATTTTTCCTACCCGTTCTCAGCAAACTGAATCTAGCAGAAAAAAAGACAATCAATGGTATGTTTCAAACCAGTTTAGACTGATAGCAATGGCTAGCCCTGATTGAAAATTGTCTCTTATGATAGTGCCCATCTTTTCCAATATATAAGCCCAATACTTCTATAGACTGGATCGATAAAGAAATGAATTGGTGAACAACAGTGTTCATTGCATTCTATACTAATCAAATAAAAATTAAAAGTATTTAGAAAGGCAGATCCAATCAAGAACTTTAACATATGTGTTTCACATTCGCATAATGTGCAGTGTTTCGTCAAACTTTGACGGAAGGCCAAAATCCTCCTGTAATATAAGTAGGTTAGTATATTAAACCTACAGACTTAATGTGCAGAATTTTATACACTGTTGAAACTAATATGAATCCTGTAGGGCTATGAACTACAGAATGATGCATCATTTCTCACTGAAGCTAACCTTTGATAATTCCTCTAATTCAAATTAAAAGTAGACATTTTGTTTTGGAGTTTTCTAGTACTGATATTATCACAATGGTAAATTCAAATTACTTAAAACAAGAGCTGTCAGCATTGCTGACTTAATCTGTATTCATTTAAAAGCCAGCAATATGTCTCATTTCAGAAGAGAACTAGATTTTTCCTTTTTAATACTGAAAATGATTCAATAATGGTTCCAAGTACTGTCCAATCCAAAATTGTTTTTGGCTCTTCCTTAGCCACAAAAAGGCTGTCCAAACCAATTTCATTCATATTTTATTTTAATAAGACCCAAACAACAACAAGCAAGTCACTTGGAGGCTTAAAACCTGGAAAAGCTTCTCAAACTCCCCATTAAATGAGAACTGTTGATTTGAAATGAACAAAATGCAATTTGGTTTATCTATATACTCCATTGAACACTTTTTAATATGCTAATTAAATTTGTATAGACCTCTTGGAAAAAGTGACTGTTGGTCACAAAACACAACAATTGGATAAAATGAATAAAAATACAAATGTAAAAATGGCATATATAAAAAAATGTAAAAATCTACGTTTAGATTATAGTATAAAAATAAATATATAGACAAAAAGAGGATAAAAATGGCTACCTCAACAATGGAGCCATCTAATCTTGTTTTTTGCATTTCTATTTCCTTGCCTTTATTTTAATGAAAAAATCTAAGTGTTGTGAACAAAATGGTCAATAAAGTTTTATCCTTAACTTTGAACCTATCTTTTTATTTTCTCATAAATGTAAGCCCAGATTTGAGACCAGAATGAACGGATGTTTCTGCTTTGCATTACGGAAAATGAGTTTCAAATCTGGAGAAAAATCTATTTAAACCTATTCATTTAAGACTAAAAAATGAATATATTTTTTCTCCAGTATTAAATTTATGTCAAGTTAATACATAAATTTAAATTGGTTTTAGAAAGCTTATGTGTACAGACAGAAATTTGAAAACATTGACAGAATTATAGCAGGGACCCTCAGCATAGATTTTTATTGTACACAGATGTTATAGTTTATAAATAGACCATAAATTTCTATGCTTAATCATGTCTAATGAATAAATAAGTTTGGTATCCTGTCTGATTATTCTATAATTCGAATGAATTGGATTTGATGTCATTGGTCCACATGAAAATTTTTACAGGAGTTGGAGGTTTAAGTTCTGTGCTTATTATTTACTCTGAAATGAGAATTCCCAGGAATTTTTCACAATGGGCAAATTTGAAATAATCTCATTTTAAGGTACATGAAATAGGATTGAGAAAGATAGTCTAGAATTCCTTAAAATATTGATTAAGATGAATTTAACTCCAGAGTTACATTTTGACAAACTTCCTCCATTTGTTTCATCACATTTTGTTACATTTTTAAATGAATTTCCAGGACATTTACCGGTAATAATTTCTCATAGCAATGACATATTGTGATATTTTTATTGTACAATTATAATTACCTGTTGGGAAAGGTGAAATAACCTTCAATATTTCCTATTTATTGATGGTATTTGGCTTTCAACATCACAATATTATTACCTAGGATCAACTCAATTCTAAAGAAATAATTTAAAAATCGTTTACATAATTTTTTAAAGGTTTTATTTCCCTCAGAATACTTCTTGGTAGTTTATTATTTTCCACTTTTGTTATTCCATCTTTTTTCACCAGAAGCTATTGTTGTTTTTGGAAGTGATGGAGGAACTAAAATATGTTTCTTAAGCAAGTTCATCTTTTTAAAAATAAGAATTTATTTATTTACTTATTACATGTATATCCTGCCACAGCCTGAATTGTCAGTTGGTAGTTTGACATGTTATTTTCATAATCTTTGAAATATGTGGTTATAATGGAATTTAGAGATGACTGGAGAAAATATGGAAGGGCTAGTAAGGTGGGAAAGGAACGAATCATTAGGGAGGGACTTAGTGAAGCAATTACACAGTCTGAAGATTGCAGCAAACATGTGAAAGAAACCAGTAGTGGAATTCAATTTTTTCTTACTACCTGTTCTGTGGGCGTGGCTTGGTAGGCGTGACAGGGGAAGAATACTACAAAATCTCCATTCCCACCCCACTCCAGGGGAAGGATACTTCAAAATCTCCATTCCCACCCCACTCCAGGGGAAGGATACTGCCCACTCCAGGGGAGGGATACTTCAAAATCTCCTTTCCCACCCCACTCCAGGGGAAGGATATTGCCCACTCCAGGGGAAGGATACTGCAAAATCTCCATTCCCACCCCACTCCAGGAGAAGAATACTGCCCACTCCAGGGGAAAAGATATTGCAAAATCTCCATTCTCACCCCACTCCAGGGGAAGCATACTGCCCACTCCTGGGGGAAGGATACTGCAAATTCCCCATTCTTTCCCCACTCCTGGAGAAAAGATATTGCAAAATCTCCATTCCCACCCCACTCTGGGGCCAGCCAGAGATGGTATTTGCCAGTTCTCCAAAGTACTCGAAATTTCCGCTACTGCTTCTCCAGAACCTGTCAGAACCCTGAAAGAAACTCAAAATAACCACATCTTAATTTTTTTAAAAGTATAAGATGGGCAGAGAAATTCTTTCAAGCTTGATATCAATCTTTTGGACTAGGTCACACCAAGAGACAGACAGTACAGGATTTCAG
The DNA here is from genome assembly GCA_012654045.1 of Ptyas mucosa. NCBI lineage: Eukaryota > Metazoa > Chordata > Lepidosauria > Squamata > Colubridae > Ptyas > Ptyas mucosa. The sequence goes on from WNWU01000002.1 coordinate 3,552,157, forward strand.
AAATGCTACCTATAGAGCTTGATAACAAAATTACAAAAGACTGTCTCATCTTTGTCCCATCTTGTAAGGGACAAAATTACAGCAGAGTTATTTTCAGTTTCTTTCTCATACTTGCTTCAATCTCCATACTTTTCCCAAGGTCATATCTGAATTATTTTACAACACTTGAATTTACCGTCCAAGTAAATTAGTGCAGGGTTACTTTAAATAATATGAAATCTTATTCTGGATGGAATATCTGCTTATAAGGTTTGGACTTGTCTTACTGTTTTCATATTTCAGACTTTTATAATTTATAAAGACCCTGGATAGACCAAAGCATATATGTTCTTCTTGGCTGTATCCCTGTTATTTTGAATCTATCAAGACATCAACAACTGCACAGTTGAATAAAGAATTTTTCAGCAAAGAGACAGGAGAGACGGTTTTCAGCCAGTATGATTGTAAAACATTTTTCTGTTTTTAATTTAATTTCAAGGGCCTTTTTTTGTTTTGCATTTTTATTATGAGTGTTGTCAGAACAGTACATTTTTAATACTATTGTGGATATAATTTTTCTTTCTTTAATTCATTCGATACAGTAAATTTTAAAAATTGAATGTTAAATTTAGAATGCTTTCAATAAATATTTTGAATTTTCAATAATAACAGCCTATTTTATTGAATTATATTCAGTCTGGTTTATTTTCTTTACCCCTCCTTCACTTCCTTTTCTCATATATTTGATTGGTTCTTATCAGTTTGTTGATATCAGCATGAAGATTTCCTTCCGTCCTTCCTTCCTTTGATTAAAGGGAAACAGGAAGATGAACTTCCTGTTTTTCTTTGTTTTTCTTTGTTTTTCATACTTAATCACGTTCTTTAGAAATTTATTTATTTATTTATTAGAATTTGTCAAACAAAAATGAGAACAAGAATAAAAGAATAAAAATACAATGACAGGGACGATAGGCATATCAGTGCACTTATGCACGTCCCCTCTACTGACCACTTAAGTATGATGTAAGGTCCATGGAAGTCAATTTGTGACTGAAATTGTGAAAATTTGTAGCTGAAACAACTGAATCAGGTAGAGCATTCCAGACTTTGACAACTCTATTACAGAAATCATATTTTTTACAGTCAACTTTAGAACGATTTACATTGAGTTTAAAGCGGTGGTTAGCCCACGCATTATTGCGATTAAAACAAAAAAGGTCATTTACAAGTAAAACATTATTACGTATAATTTTGTATGCAATACCTAGGTCTGACCGCAAGTGACACAGTTCTAAGTTATCCAAACTGAAAATTTCGAGCCTCATAGCATAGGGAATTCTATTGTGTACAGAAGAGTGCAAGACTTTTCTCGTGAAATACTTCTGAACCCATTCAAATCTACAATAGGTCACCCTAAATTAATGGGCAATTTGAACTTCATCCTATGCTTATCAAAATTCTATTATTTATATATCATAGTTCTCTTTTTGTCTTTGCATTTGTAACATCCAGAGATGTTCAATGATTCACCATATTTATTAGTCTTTTCCTATCCTCTTCATTTTTCCTTCAATTTTTTTCCCAATAGACAAAGAGAATTAAGGATAATACAATGAAATGGAGAAAACAATTAATGCAATAATTTGTCTTTAACGAAAACAGAGTTAATTCCCATTAGTGCTTCACACTAAAAATATTTTTCCAGATATAGAAAATTTGCATCTTATCCTGATTTAGTAACTAAAGTAACAATATAGCACTTCTGAAGTTTGTTCCCGAAAGTATATTTTCCAGTTCTCTTTGCCGTCCCAAAATTGCACTGATAAATTTAGTCTTTTTTGGAAAATTTTCTCCATGGTACAATCACTAATACTAATTATACATGAAGCACGTATAATAAGGACCCTGTTGGGACAAGTGTATGTATTAATAAGGGACATGTAATTATATCCAATCAACATAGGCTGAAAGCGTATCCACTTAAATGAAAGAAGTTAATCAAGATTGACATTATAAATTGAAAGGAAGATAAAGGCTGATTCTAGATAGTATGTAAAAGCTAATGCATATACATTATTATAAGAAGTAGTACAAAAGGAAATTTTTATAATTATCTCCTCTTATTGATGTTATTTTAATGACATTTAAAGTCAATACTGGATCTATAAAGTAATTGTGAATTTACTTGTTTTCTTAAAAAAATAATAATCCTGTTGTGTGGTGGGTGGAGTGAAGAGGCAAAGGTGCAAGTGTGACTTCAGCTCTTTATTGCTACAAGGAAACTCCAGCAAAGCCTGTCTGGCAGCTTGCCCCTTTATAGGGACTGCCAGACAAATCGACCAATCAGTTCAAACTATTCTTCCTGGCTGGATGGCGGACCTGAGTGAAGCCTTCCTTTATTCGGCTTCACTCTGTTTATTGATGAGTATTCAACACCTCCATTATAAAAGCAATTTGTTTCCAGCAAGAGGACACCTAACTATTCTGTCAGGACCACACAAAGCAGAGTCGCTGGGATTTAAATTTAAATAATAGTATGCTGATATCATACGACATCCTTAATTTTTAGAAAGAACTCAATGCATATGAAAACCAACACCAGCTAAAGAACTGGCGGCTGTGATTTCACATTATTGTGTATACAATAATAATAATCAAAATCATCATAAGTCAATTGCAAAAGGCAGTTTTACATGGAACAGCTTATATCCTGTGATGTTACCTTTAATAATATTAAACAGAAACATCTGCCTATTTCAGGTCCTTGGGATTCCATAGGTGGATAACAATGTCAAATCCATTTGGACATTTGGCTGACTGTTGTGACCAACAATAACAATAACAATAGTTCTAACTAAGATTTCTAGGTTCAAATTTCTAGATTCTATCATATCGCAAGACCTAAAATGGACACCTAACATCAAAAACGTCATCAAAATAGCACAACAAAGAATGTTCTTTCTGGGCCAACTCAGGAAGCTCAAACAACCCAAGGAGCTACTGATCCAGTTCTACAGAGGATCAGTAGAGTCTGTCATCTGCACCTCCATAAGTTCTGCAACCCAACAAGACAGACACAGACTTCAGAGGATAATTAGAACAGCAGAAAAAACAATTATTACCAACCTGCCTTCCATTGAGAACCTGTATACTGCACGAGTCAAAAAGAGGACTGTGAAAATATTTACAGACCCCTCGCATCCTGGACATAAACTTTTTCAACTTCTACCCTCAAAGCGGGTAGCGTTCTGGTGTGCAGTATAGAGCACTGCACACCAGAACAACTAGACACAAGAACATTTTTTTCCCGAACGCCATCATTCTGCTAAACAAATAATTCCCTCAAACTGTCACACTATTCATTAAGGCTGCATTACTATTACTATTAGTCTTCTCACGGTTTCTATCACCTATCTCCTCCCACTTATGACTGCATGACTGTAACTTTGTTGCTTGTATCCTTATGATTTATATTGATATTGATTGTTTCCTGATTTGTACCCTTATTTGTACCCTATGACTATTATTGTGTTGTACCTTATGATTCTTGACGAATGTATCTTGTCTTTTTATGTACACTGAGAGCATATGCACCAAAGACAAATTCCTTATGTGTCCAATCACGCTTGGCCAATAAAGAATTCTATTCTGTTCTGTTCTATTCTAAGAATAGTTAGGTGCCCTGTTTGCTGGAAACAAACTTTTATAATGGAGGATATATATTTTTTTTGAAGAAAGCATGTACATTCATAATTATTTTCTTTACGCTAATACATTAGGGCTAGTCATTGTCCCAGGGCATTCATCAAGATACAATCATGGTTTAAGTTTGCAACAACTACCTAACAACTGCTTAACAACATGGTATAGGACTGATACAGCAAGCAAAGAAATTGTTTAAATGAATTTGAATGTTACAGTTATCAATACAGACTCTATTGGCTGAGTCACATCCTGTGAATATTTATTTGCTCTCAACCAATAAAATATCCTTTTCTACTATAATGCCATTCTGAGAAACACTCTTTTCTGAGATATATTATGGTTTAGATAGGTGCTGAAAATGTTTTAATCATTTCAGCATTTTGATATCATACGATGACACTGCTGGAATGCTTGTATCGGTACAGTTGTGTTAATAACAGAATAACAGAGTTAGAAGGGACCTTGGAGATCTTCTAGTCTAACCCCCTGCTCAAGCAGGAGACCCTATACCAGTGATGGCTAACTTTTTTGCCATCACGTGCCAGGAAGGGTGGGGTGGGGGAGGTTTGCATGCGTGTGTGGCCACACCCATAATTCTATGTGCCCTGCCCCGCACATTCGCACGCGACCCCTGCTCCTGGCACGCGATGGCCCAGTAGGCCCGTTTTTCTTACTCACCTGGCTCCAGATCCTCTCTATGCATCTGGGGAGGGCAAAAACAGTCTTCCCCCCTTTCGGTTAGACAGGAAGTGACTTTTTTTTGCTGTCCCCAGCCCCCAGAGTCTCCTAGAGAGGCTGAGAGCTGAGCCGGCGTGCCAAGCGACATGGTTCCGTGTGCCACCTGTGGCACGCATGCCATAGGTTCGCCATCACGGCCCTATATCATTCCAGACAAATAGCTGTTCAATTTCTTTTTAAAAATCTCTAGGGATGGAGCAGCCACAACTTTTGGAGGCAAGTCATTCCACTGATTATTGTTGTTACTTCAATTGTAACGTTGTTTTACACAACCTTTTGCCTGTTTTGTGCCATTAATGTATTTTACCATCTGGAACTGCCTTATATGATAGATCCATACTATTTAAAAAATAAATAGTACAAATAATAATAATACAAAAATAATAAGTTCTTTTGGGTTATCTTACATGGCTTAAATAAATACTTATAAATAAATATCTAAATATTGAATCTATTAGATAAACAAGGAATAATTTAAAGGAAAAACAATCTTAACAAGGGAAGGGAGATTAAAAGGAAGTATCAGGTGAATATCAACATCAAGTAGCTCCCGAACTCTGATGTTGGGATAGTGGCTGCAATTTAATTCAGAAAAGTTAATGGAAAAGACAATTGAGTTTCATTTGCTAAACAACATACTTAAAGATCCCAATTGTGCTAATTGAGAACTAGGAACCATCTTGGGAAAATAGTGACTGTAATATAACTATAGGAAAAGAATGTAAAAAGGGGATACATAACATTAAAAAAAAATTGTTAATAATTCTTAAAATCGCTGTTGGAATTCTATTTTGCCTGTCCAAGTACATTATCTTACAAACTCTGATATATAACCTTCTGTTCCATTTACAGCTTCAACCAGAAGGTTCCAAAGACATATGCCAGTGGCAGGCCAAACATGTAAAAATTATTACAGAGAGACAAAGTTATTGAAACATTCTGATGACATGGCCAGCATAAAAGATTGAAAACTCATGAAGTACTCTCGTTCAATTAGTGGAGCAGGAGATGTTATTGCTTCACTGAGGTGACTAGTCTGTTCTCTGTTAAATGGTAAGAAGAAAATGAATTCCATAAAATTCTATGACAGCAGCTATATCAGAGATGTGAATTTTAGTCACTTGTGCTGAAATGGGCCGGACAAATGAGGACCCGGTTTGTGGGGGCAATAAGCTGACTTTGTATAAATATACAAAAGTATGAAGGCTATTGCTTAATGCATTGTAAGCCGCCCTGAGTCTCCGGAGAAGGGCGGCATATAAATATAAATAGAAAAATAAAAATAAAAAAACATTTACTACAGTCAAAGAGAAGGAAGTCAGTTCTGAAGAAATTACTAAGCCTTCTAATTAAAAGGAAAGTTAACCTGCTTTCAGTCATTTAGGAACCCAGACTTAATAAAGCAGGCTCTTTTAGTTAATTATTTTAACTATCACTACCTTCAGATATTATTTTATAAAAAGGTATTGCTGTTTATTCCTGCAAACAATGCATTTTTCCTTACACAGCAAATACTACAAAATGTTCAGTTCGTGCTACATCTAAAAAAGTCTTCCCTCTTTTTTTAATGTTTAAAGGAACAAGTTTAATCTAGTAGTTAAGGCAGTAGTCTAGAAACCAGGAGACTGTGAGTTCTAGCCCCATCTTAGGCAAGAAAGCTAGCTGGGTGATTTTGGGCCAGTCATTCTCTCTCAGTCCAACTCACCTCACAGAATTGTTGTCGTGGGGAAAATAGGAGAAAGGAGTAACTTAACTTATTGCCACCTTAACTTATTTATAAAAAATAATAAAGGTGGGAGATAGATAGATAGATAGATAGATAGATAGATAGATAGATAGATAGA
>WNWU01000002.1:3558432-3590626 GCA_012654045.1 Ptyas mucosa
AGATAGATAGATAGATAGATAGATAGATAGATAGATAGATAGATAGATAAAGTGAGTGAGTGAGTGAGTGAGTGGATGGATGGATGGATGGATGGATGGATGTACTTCTGAGCCAAAATGCATATTTGGGCATTATCAGGTATGTTCCCTTTCTAAACATATTGCTTCAATCAAATTTAGTATAGAGGTTAAAATATTAGAAGGAGATATAATGGTTCAAATCCACATGTAACTTTGTGGAAATTTTGTGGATAATTTTCTACTCATCACTCTCTCAGTTCATCTTACGGAGTTGCTGTATTGAGAATAAAATGAAAGGAAACTCCAGGGTACTCAGTATTGAGCTCTGAGCAAAGAGCAAAAAGGCCAAACATAAATGCACTGCAAAAATAAAATAGTAGCACAATACAGATTCACAACAACATTCACTTGGAAGAATGAATTCAGTGGAGCTTGCTCTCAGATAAGTAAGCATAAATTCACAATGACAATTTGGTGGAATGGAGGGCTTCTCTCCATTGTTTCCTTTATTTTAATCCATGAATCTTCTAGGCTTCCTTTCCACTGGGACAAATGGAAAAAGAAGCTACTTTATTTCTGTCCCTAATCTGGACTAGTAATAATAGAATAATAGATGTAAAATGCTCAATCTGCCAGTCATGGTGCTTTAAACAGTTATTATTGTAAGAGCATCAGTTGCAAAGAATCATGGACAACAAAAGTAATCATAATAAAATATTTGTCTGCTTCTCAACTTTGTTTTCTGTTGACCTTATGAAAATGGCTTTTGTTTTTACCTGTGCTTCCAAAGCCCCTGAAATTGGAGTACGAATTATGATCTGTATTTAAATTAGAGTATAAATTATATAATATATATATTTTAAATGATTTTGTTCTCTCATGCAATGCATCCTAAGTAGTTTTACAAGTTAAGATGCTTGTACCTTGCTTAAATGCAGTTAATATAGAGGGTAAACTCTAGACTAGGATAGATTGTCCAAGAAGATATTTAATAGGTGCAGTTGATCAGACCACTTGAACACTTGACCATAAATTTACCTGATCAAAATTTACTTGCCCTGATTATTTTTTTACCCTAATGCTATAGTAATTATGCCTTTTCACAATCTATTTAATAAACACTTCCTATTGGTGGATGTATGTCTGGTGCATGATTTGCAATATCCCAGGCTTGGATATCCAGCAGAACGTAGCATCTACAGCAGGGTTTCAAATTTTTTTACTAACGGTTCTGTGGGCGTGGCTTGGTGGGCGTGGCTTGGTGGTGTGGCAGGGGAAGGATACTGTAAAATATCCATTCCCACCCCACTCCAGGGGAAGGATACTGTAAAATCTCCACTCCCACCCCACTCCAGGGAAAGGTTACTGCAAAATACCCATTTCCTCCCGATCAGTTGGGACTTGGGAGGCAGAGAATAGATGAGGGCAGGGCCAGTCAGAATGTTTACTACCGGTTCTCTGAACTACTCAAAATTTCCACTACCGGTTCTCCAGAACTGGTCAGAACCTGCTGAAACCCACCTCTGATCTACAGACTAAAAATTGGAAGTCTCAGGATGCACATGGGAGTGACAGAAACTTCTACCAGTATGTTGAGCTGATTAAGTACTATTGTTGTTTCATAGAGTAATTAACAATATCAAGTGGAGACTTGGCAGATTATTTTTTGCAACGATGAGTATCATTGCTTAATAATAGGCAAACAGAAAGATACCTTATCAATGGCTTTTTGTTTTGCAAGACCAAATACAGCAGAAACAAATATACTAATGGTGACACAATGAAGAAGTAAACAGATTCAAAGAATAAGGGAATAGAATCTGTCAGATTCCCAGATCAAGATAAGTCTCTTTTGAGTCTCAGATAATTCATGGCTATGGAAATGTAGTTTTCTTGCCACTGATATGGAAGTGGCTTGCCAGCGGCATGCCGCCTTCTCAGAGGTTTTTTCAACTTCCAAGTCTAGCCCATAGTTCTCAGATGTTCTGAGAATAAATACATCATGTGAATGAATTGTGATATAAACCAATATTTCTCAATCTTGGCAAGTCCACACACCTTAATGTTGCTAAGATTGAGAAACACTGGTATAAACAATATGCCACCTTCTTTCTACAGTAAGTGATAGATGACATAGATAGATAAACAGACAGATAGACAAATAAAAATCTTTACCAGCAAAGCAATAGAGGTCATTTTAAACTCCTAGCCCAAAATAAGAGGCTACCCCCTAGGCCCGTTTGATGATAGGGGTCTCTAAGGCATTTAATAAATCTATCAGACAGAGATAACCTTTCTCCATAAGCCTCCTTTCTTGGCAGAAGAGTAGATAGAAAAGGCAAACAAGCAGCATTTAAGTATTCATCAGTGGTGAAAGAAATTCTATCAATAATATTCCTATCAAAAAGTTTTCCTTAAAATTTGCCAGAATACTCCAAAATACCCTGTTTTCCCCAAAATAAGACATCCCCTGATAATAAGCCCAATCGGGCTTTTGAGTGCATGGCAATAAGGCCAAGCGCTTATTTCAGGGTTCAAAAAAATATAAGACAGGATCTTATTTTGGGGGAAACACAGTATAATCTACAGGTAGCAAAAATTATAACTATGCTGAAAAAGGAGCAGTCCTCAAAGTTCTGGCCCAGCACATTTGCAACCACATGATTGTGAGCTGGGGAATGGCAACTGTCTTCACTTACAATGGTTGCATTGTCCCATGGATACCTGATCGTCTTTTGCAACCATTCCTCTTGGCTTCCTACAAGCAAAGCCAATGAGGAATCTGGCAGGGAAGGTTGCAAGTCACTTCAGTTAGTCACTTGCAGCAGCCACCTGCCATAATTGTGCCACTCGTGCACCCTTTCGCACTTGGCAAAACTATTCCCAGACTGCCCCTCACTTGCCTGCTGGTCTGCTTGTGAACCATCTGGGACTTGCTGAACCACTCACAGTCCTTGGTTAAGAATGGCAAAAGCGAATGACAAGATCGCAGTTGGTAAGCAATGTGGTCATAGGACATCATGCTTTAAGACTGCATCACTTAATAACAGAAATTTTGCTCTCAATTACTGTTATTATCCAAGGACTACTGGTATGATATAGATAGATAGATAGATAGATAGATAGATAGATAGATAGATAGATAGAGATATAGATATATCACCAGTACTCCATAGCCTTATGAGTATCTTCAGTGTGTAGTCAAAAAAGTCAAAGTGGCAGCCATGAAACATAAAACCTGGTAAAACTTTGATCAGCCTGCCTTGGCCACTATCTAGATTTTTTTGGCCACAAGCTGCAGACAGTCCTGCTTAGCCTTTTGCACCTTAAGTTTTAACAAACACTATGTTGATTTGTGAGAGATGCAAAATATCCGCCTTAAAAAAAGAGAGACTTCGGTTGCAGCATTCTGTTATTTTTATATTTATGGTAAATTCTAAAAGTTAAAATTTTGAAGACCAACGAATTTCATGTAAAGTACATCTGAGTCCAATCTGCAGCATGTTTCCTGGTGGGCTGAGAAGCATTGCGCTTGATTGCACTCTGAATATTTCTGTGGCGACAAATATGTGTGGCATTCTATGCAAACTCCGTGCTTTAGAATGCCTCTTTGGCAACCACATTGCTCTGCCTCGACAGGCATATTGGGTGGAAAGAATTTATTAAGCAATATTTCAAAATCAGAGATAACCTCAACCGTCTCCTCACTTCCATATCTTCACACATAGATTCTGTGTTCGTTTGTGCAAAGACTCAACCATGTAAGGGGGGTGGAATTAGAGTGGAAAGGAGAAATTTAAAAGGGAAAGGAGCATACTGTGAACTGCTTATATTCATCTCATGGGTTCATTTATATTTTTCTCTGTTATATATTTAACAGAAAAAGCAGTAGTGTTAACAAGGCAGGCATTTTGTGCATTAAAGTAGTTCTGGCTGGAATACTTCTGACAAATTCATTGTAAACTTAACAGGTTTCTGACAGGGCATGTTTTAGATTTACAATTCAGAAAATTACCGCAGTTATTGTTTTGGTACAAAGACTGATTATAGCATGGTTAAGAAGTGAAATATGCCTCTCAAGTTGATGTTAATTGAGTGAATATTATTAATGGGATGTAGGAAGGAAATGCTGATGAATGGCACCATTGAATAGTACATACTTTACATATCTATCAACTAAATTTGAGACCTTATTATACTAATTTTCAACTATTTTGAGATTTTAAGCCCTTCCAGGAAGAAAGAGGAATACGTGGAGGTGGATTCAACTTGAAACCTTGATTAAAGTGCCCCTTTGAGGCTGCACTGTGAAATGTCGTGATTGGAAATTGCCAGAGGCTCAGCCTATCAGAGAGCATTAACAAAGAAGCTCCTTCATTGTCCTTTTGTAATTTTCTATGCCTGAGCATAGAATTTGTAAATTTCTGACTGCACTTCCAGCAAAGTAAAGCAGCCAGAAAAAGTGAAGCAGCTCATTTTGTGGCATGGAGGAATAGCACCTCACTTTTTCGTGTTGAGGGACATTTAAGAATCAGGAATCAGGAATCAGAATAAAGTGATCCATGAAGGAAATTGGAGCTGCTTCATATACTGTAGGCCCAGGACACTGTGCTCCTATTGTCTTCTGATGTCATGCCCATGTAGGTATCCAGGATTTGTATAAGTCATATAGAATTTTTATAGCATGTTTGTAATTTGGTCATCCCAATTTTAGCATAAACCAAAAAATTTATTTTGAAACCTTTGTTTTTTGGCATATATGGATTCCATTTTAGTGCCCATTATACAAAATGGTGTTTGTTTGTGCTTTAGATATGATCCATTGCCCTATCCCGAATCAATGATTTTGCTCATAGACTTAATACAACTAATACAAATTATTTAATTTAATTTAAGCCTATAAAGCTTGAGTGATGTAATATCAATATCAGGCATATTCTGAATGTAAATATGGGTGGCATCCAGAACCCAGTTAACCTTGCGTGATCCCTTAATATTACAGTGCTGTCAATCTTTGCTATCACTGACACTAAATATATGTTCATAAACCTGTCATTCTGACAAATGGGTTTTTCTAGGGCTGAGAGCCTGACTTTTGTTGAGAACTCTGGAATATAAACGGGTAGGAAGTACCCTGAGTGACGGTTCTAATACATTCAATTCTAATACGGTTCTAATTCAAAACATAAATTAGGTATGGCCTACTATCTTTCTGTGTATGCCTTATTAAAACTTTGCATGGCCATTTGGCTTCTAAAAATCATCTAGAGGCAAACTCCTTGTTTATTAATTGGTGTGTAAAATTGCTGCATTGTTTTATAAATAATTCTCTTTAGATTCAGTCCTTTGTCTTGAAGACACAGCCGATAAGGTTCCCAGTCAGGGAGTCCAGGCCTCAATAAGATGTGAGGAAGCTAAAAAATAATCCTCTGCAGTCTTTAGTCTGGTCTTCGTGTGGCTATTCAGAATAAGATTCTGTACCAGTGTTCTCCAGTTATCCAGGAACTGAATTTCCAACAACTATGTAAGAATGCTCAGAATTTTAGTCTCCGTATGAATGGAGGGGCCCAGTTTAGGGAAGATGACTTACACCTTCTGTGGTCTATGTTTTGGAACAAGGCCTTGTTGTTGTTCCCATTCATTCAAGGCAACATGACGTCCATCTAAATAAATTAAAAAGTTTCCATGTAAGAAAACTGCATATCATGTTACCTATGACAAGTATGCAGGCCCACTGAAATAAAATCAGCATAATTCGCAGATCAAAATTTGCATGCTTTCTTTTAGAATAGAAAGATTGGAAAAGTTACTGAGAATAAAGGTTGGTGGAATTGCCGTCGAGGGTTGCTTTTCTCAAAATAAAATAACGTTCCAGATTAAAATTTATTAGGAACAATTGCCTAACGTATATCATACTTCTTTCCATAGTCACTGTGTTAATCGCATGTCAATTTGATAGCTAAATAAGACACCACCTGATGGTTCTTGACAAACTGCATTCCTATGAACTTCTGTAAGCCCATTATATAGCTCATTTCCTTTTTCACTTCACAGTTTACAAAGCTTTGCAAGCTTTGCTAAATAAATGTAATTCAGTGTTTGCTTTATTATACAGTTACCAATTTCAGCGGAATGGCAACTTCAGCGGCTGAAAGACCCACTCTCAATCACTCCAAACCATCTCATCTTCATTCACTATTTATGGTGCTAGAACAGACAGACTCAGGCTGGCCTTCCTGTATAAATGGCACTGTAGAGAGAGAAGTGAAGGTGAAGGCATGTTTGTTTAAATTAAATGCTATAACAGATGGAATGAAGTCAGGGGAAACATCAGCTTCGGAAGCACGCTTTGTATTGCCCTGCTAATTCTCTGTCTAAACATTGGGCGACAAACCCCAAATTCTCCTCACCCACACTGAATTCAAAAGTGGAACAGCCCAATACCATAATTACATAAGGCAATTCTACTGACTCTACAATTTGGCCTTAAAAAAGAGGCAAGGTGCACAGTGAGGGATATTTCACCGTGCCTGACTGTTTTCTAGGAAAAGGAGCATTTACAATGAGAAAAGGTAAAAAGGGCAAAGCAGAAGAAAAAATTATTTACTCCTGACCCCATGAAACTAGATTGGTTACATCGTTAGAATAATAAAACAAACCATTAAAAATACACTGTACAGCTGTAAGCGTTAGAAAGTGCTGCTTTTAGAAAATTGTGTTTAACAGTGGAAACTAGGGCAGGGACGTCTATCTCAGTCTCGGAGAATTTTGTGCTAAATGCCCCTCTTCTTGCTGGCATTCTAGTAAGGAGACGTAAGGCTGCATACTTGATTTGGGATAGGCCCTGCCCTACTTTTATAGGGCTTGCTATTCATTTCAAGCCTCCAGACTCCTTGAGCAGCTGCTGTTTACAACTGACCTATTCTTGGAGAATGACAAAGAGCCCTTTCTTTCTCCATTCTCACAGGTGGAATATTTCTGCATTCCACTTCAATTATGTCTTGGGCACTGCTGGAAACAAGAAAGGTGCTGAGTTGCTTACATACCTGGCCCAAGCTGTGCAGTTCTGAATCCTGACAAGCTGGTTAAGATTCGGCAAAGGAGCCAGGAATAATTTCTCTCTCACACACACACATACACACACACCATTTCCCCCCCCCCCTTGTCAAACTACAAATAAAACCCGCCAGCTGCTCAATGCACTGGTAAATGCTTGGAGAAAACTTTGCAGGACGAATGGGGCGCCTTCATGCGCCATGCCCTTTCTTGTACAATCACGTCGCGCTGTACATGAGACTGTGGGATGGGTTGGGGGAGAAACAATGCAGATTTCAATTTTGGTAATGTATAATGCAGTTGGGATGGAGCAAAAGAGCATGACCATGACAATTTATCTCCAGTAGATAAATGTTGGAACAGCAGGTATGTCATAAAGCATAAAACGTGTGGGGAAAAAATCCTCGTGGTATTTTTCTCATTTTCATTAATGCATTGTGTCTGCCTCTGAGAGATTCCCGGGAGACCCAGGGCCTATAGCTTTGAGGTGTTACCTCTGACCCAGATAACGTCAAAACGTCTGAATGTATGGGATGCTGCCTTTAAAAAGAGCATCCCTAATGCAATGTAAATGTAAACTGTGGCAGAAATTCCAGTGGAGCAAAAGAGGCCTCATATTTTCTAAAACCATATACATGTCAATAGGCCATTATTCTCTTATGTTTAAATGTAATTGCAGCAGTACTTGGAACAGAGCTTGGAAATCATAAAATAGACCAAGCGCAGTTACCGAATTTTCCAAAAAAAATTTATACAGTACCTCCCTCCCTGCCTTTCTCTCTCCCCCCCCCCCCCCCACTTCTGAACAAAAGAAGAATAGAAAACTGGAGGGCCAAAAAGGCAGCGGAGGGGAGGAGGAGAGTAAGCAATGATTAAAGGGAAGTTTACCCCAGTCTTTCCCAAACTGGCTCTCCCCAGATGTAGATGGCCAGGATTTCCATCAGATCTGGCTAGCAGATATGTGCACTGAAATATTTTGGATGGCATCAGATTGAAGAAATCCAATTTATTTCCATTTTCAATTAAAAAGACTGATTTTAAAAAAATGATTTCAGGGATTAGGAAACCTACCTACCTACCTACCTACTTCCTTCCTTCCTTCCTTCCTTCCTTCCTTCCTCTCTCTCTTTCTTTTTCTTTTTTTTTGTTTTTTTGTCTTTCTGTCTTTCTGTCTCACTAGTTTTGTATGACAAATTATTTCCATATAATTAAGATTATTCATAATTGTTTTCTCCAATGGACTCTGTCTTCCATTTCCCAATTGCTTTTCAAACAACTGTTTCTTATAAATCTGTGGCCGACGTTATTTTGCCAGAATCTTTTTTTGCTCATGCGAATTGCGGCTGCAGCCACCTTTTTTTTTAAAAAAAAATAAATTTCTCTGATGCGTAATGCAGCCGTTATCACTCGTACTGCTACGATTTAAGGTATCATTATTTCATTGCGGTTGCCTCTTTCCACTTGGGAGAAGTCCAAGAAACAGCTCCTATGATTGAAAACAATGCAGATTAATATTGCAGTAGTGTTGAGCTGTGGTATCCGTTTACTTCTTTTCTTTCACACCCCTCCCTCTTCCTCTTCTCCCCTTTTGCCCCATCTTTTCCAATCTACTGCTTTCTACAAATAAATCCTCGTGGTTCAGTTACTAATATGGGGAAACATATTAATAGAAAGGAAGATTTTTGACAGTAACCAATTAAATTGCAGTCTCTGGACTTAAACCCAATATAGAGAGCCTTTTTGAATAGTAACAGGATGGTGAGGGAACAGGACCCACTTGGAGGGGCCAGAATTCAATAAACTAGTGCATAGCAACTAATCTGGCATTTCATCACAGGCTGCTGTTTCATAGACGGATTATTGTTTTACAGAAAGGCTTGGCACCCAATTGTATAGAGGGAGCAGCGGTGGCTGTGTGGTCTTATTTGATGTACATGGGCTCTCTTGGTTAGATGGAAGAAATGAGGCCATTTTATCCCGCTCTCAGAACCTTCATCTTTGTTCAACTTACATCCTGGCCTAAGCATTAATTCCAGGATTATCCAACTCCCAACAAATTAAAGTGCTGTCACTAAAACCCTGAGGATAGGCAAAGCTATAAAATTAACTTTACTGTAACTTTGAAAGTTTATATACATGTGTGTATTTCTGTGTGTGTATTCATGCATACAGACAAAATTAGTCTTCTCAAGACTTAGAGCCTATAGTAGTTGATTAGCCCCTGCAGTACGGAAAATTAAATTCTGTGGTTGAGACCCAGCGTGCTTGGCTGATTTAATAATGCTATGGCCATCATCCAACAGCTGACAACCAAGAACTTTCTGTTCTTTACTCCCTCGTGCAACACCTGAAAATCCCGGGGCGAATCAAACAGCAAATTAAATCTTTTTTTTTTAAACCCTCACCTGCAGTGCCTGTATAAGAAACTAATTTTAATGCTTTTAGGCTGAAGTCATTGGGATACAAGCCCAAAATAAGAATGACAAAAGTAAGTTCCTAAAGCACCTTTCCAGGGTGTTTAACACTCTCCCCCCCCAAAAAAACCTGCTCCTGTTGTGCTTTGCAGCTTAGCTTGTGTGATTCCTACTCAGAGGAGGCCAAGAAGTTCCATAAAAGCAATAAACACCGAATGTCGGCGAACGAACTTTCATGGGTTACTAGAGAACTATTCCTGCTAAAATGGCATATCATCTGCAGTGTTTTTAGTAGTTGGTGTATGTCTTTTTTTAAAACTATGTTGTATTATCTTTACATTACTTGATGGTCAGATAAGGCCCCAAAGGTCTGAGTTAAGCCCTTTTCCTTCAAAAGTACTCTCCTCATCTTCCTCCTCCTCTCTTATTTCTTCAAACAAGTAAAAGTTGTTAGACTTGAGGTTAAATTAGGTGGCTGGAATGTGACCCACAACTTTTTAAATCCCAAACTGTTTTTTTAAAATATTCAGTTACAACTTATTTCTTTCCTCAACTATAATACTAGCTGAATTGTTGTATTGAAATAACCCTAGGGATAAAAGTCCAAATAAAAATATAGGATGATATAAGTAAGGTATTGAAAAATAAAATGTTCTTTCTCCATACTTTATTATACATGCAGATACAATGGTCACTCAAAAAGAAGAAAAAAACTTTAGTAGAGGGTGATGTTGAGGTGAAAAGGGATATACGTTGGTTTGAGGTGTGTTACTGTGTGGAAAATACTCACTCAACATTCTTGTGGCTTCCATAAGGTATTTTTTTAAATGCTTTACATCTAATCCAAGGGACCTTTCATAGAAAGAAAACTCCAACCTTGAGTCAGGAGCTATTTTATGTTCTTGAGAAAATACTGAATTACTTCCTAAGAAAAATACCCTGTTGTTTGGTCTACAGCATGGCAATTTTCCTTTTTTCCCCAAGGAAAGTCATGTTCTTGAATAGAAACGGGAACATTTTGTTCTGATACTTATATACTTCTTTGAAAAACTTTACATTTCTAGTCATGTGATAAACTGTATTATTAATTGTTATGGAGTATGTTTTTAGGCTGCTCCAACTAAGACTGTTGGAGCATATTTTGATCCTTAAATATTATTAGGAACAGTGACCTTATGAAATATTGAGTGAATATAATATTGACTCGCAATTTTCTGTATTAAATAATTTTATTTTGGTGACTGGCAAAGACCAGAAAGATGTATTGAAGCATATTTTGCATTTGATTTCCCTAGTCAAAATGCTGAATCCTATATTTTCAATTCACTACTGAATACTTTGGAATATATTTTTTTAATTTATTTATTCGTCAAGAAGATATTTGGTAATAAGTATAAGCATGGATTGGATACATAAAATAGATACAAATAGAAGAAACATTAGGACAGGGACGGTAGGCCCGCTGAAGCGCTTATGCATGCCCCTTACAGACTTCTTAGGAATGGGGTGAGGTCAACAGTAGACGGTCTTAGGTTAAAATTTTGGGGGGTTTGGAATTAAACCACAGAGTCAGGTAGTGCATTCCAGGCATTGACCACTCTGTTGCTGAAGTCATATTTTCTGCAATCAAGTTTGGTGCGGTTTACCTTAAGTTTGTATCTATTGTGTGCTCCTGTTGTGGTTGAAGCTGAAGTAGTCATTGACAGGTAGGACATTGTAGCAGATAATTTTATGAGCTATGCTTAGGTCATGCTAAAGGTGGCGTAGTTCTATGTTTTCTAAGCCCAGAATTTCAAGTCTGGTGGCATAAGGTATGAAGAATATAAAGGAAGTGTATCAGTAAAAGTGTGAAAGTTAAAAGAGAAATATTTTGCTACCCTTTCTGAAGGAAGTGGGCATGAATGGCAATATTACATTATTAGAATACTTGAAAGAAGGTTATGTTATGGATCTCTGGACATGTGAAAGAAATCTGCCATGGATTTCTAAAAAAACACATTTGTGAGATCTGCCAAAATGAGCTCTTCCAGATATCCCCACAGCAAGCCTAAATGGACTCTTCTTCTGTTACTTTTCCAAAAGAAATTTGTTTCTAGAAATGTACCTGAAAAAGAATACACTTGTCTTAAAATGACATACAAAAAGAGAGCTAAAATCAGACACATTTATCTTAAAACCTTTACAGCCAGACTAAGAAAACACCTTGAGGGAGATTTGTTTTAAAAGCACTTGGATGGGAATTTATTAAAAATTGCATACGTTAGAAAGCTTTTTACACAGAGTCTCCATATGTTAGGGAAGGACGTAGCTTTTGTATAAATGCAGGAAAAAAAGATAGATCAAACTATATTGAGTGGCACGTAATATTTCCTTCATATTTGCTCATATTGTTAATGGTGAATCCAGCTTGGGATTTGCAATAAAAACTTATTGGCCAACCTGCTCATTACTAAACTTAGCCTGATGATTAATTCTATCCTGTTGACATCATCGTTGTGGTGAAATGGAATATTATAATTCCTTTCCTACGAAGGAGAAATGGGCACAAAAAGTGAGTGACACGAGTTTGAATCACGGGAACAGTTGAGGGGAAAGCCAAGGGCTTGAATCCCATTTTCCCCCCCTGAATCTCCATCCTGTGAGCTTGTAAAAACTGCATGTCTTTCCATTTTAATCTTTAATTGGCCTCAATGCTTGTGTTATTTTTATAAGGAAAACAAGGGGGACATTTTTCACGGTTCTATTCAAGCATGTTATGTCCAACTTAGATGGTGTCCTTTGAGTTTGTCCAGTCAGCTTTTCCTTCCTTAAGTTTAGACTTAATGGCAACACCAGTTTTCCTGCCAGTTGAATAGCTGAAGTTAGACGTACTCTCAAAGGTGTTTGTTAGTGCAGTCATTTCTCAAACTCTCAGACCTGCCAGTAATGCTGTTTTCACAAGGGTGATTTGCATTAATTTTGGAATGATGTCCAGTATGTGTCTGCAACTTAAAATGTGCTTGCTCTGAATGAAGTAGACGCTGAGCCTCTTAAGAATTCACCCATAATTAGATACACTCTGGCTCCTCTAAATGTTATCCAAAGCCTAACTATCTGATGCTTAAATTGAAAAAGCTCATTAACTTTAAATAATGCTACAGCAAGCAGGGAAAAACTCAGTGGAAATAGTAGATTGGCTATGAAGTGTTTGTTGAGTCTGAGCCTATTAATCTGAAGTTGACTGCACATTTGTGCAGCTTTGGATTTTTTTTTTTTTTTGTAATGGACATTTATACCATAGTTTGGATTCTGCTAATTTATTGCATGTTGAATGTTAACTCTGTGTTTGGAAGTAGAGAGAATGAAATTAAATCCTGCCTTTGATAAGAAAGGGAGGTACCAAGCAGTGAGCAGAAATACTTTCCCAGATGTTATTACTTTGGACTTTTTTAAAAGTACATTTGCTGCTGGGAAAGATAGTCTGAACGAAGACATTACAACTTCTATACTGTTAACAAAATATTCCTACATTTTTAGATCGCTGAACCTTTCTAGCAAGAATGCAATATGTTATTACCTTAAACTTTCTATTGTGTGAACATGTTTAATTTTTTTTATCACTAAGCCTTATTTCCCAATTGGGATATACAATGGAGGGTAAATGCCAGTATGTTGTTTTTATAATAAATTTACACATTAGTAAAAACATTAGTAACCAAGAAGATGATATTTAGAAAAATCTTTCCATTTCCACCAAAGTTCAGTTTTTAAATCTAGTGTAGAACTAAATTTAGTTCTACAAAAGGCCAAATTAGATGTGACAATATAAAGATATAAACAGAAGCAAGCAAAGCTTGAAGAAGGAGGCTGGAGAAATGTAATTCCCTTCCTGTTATAATCCTGATCAAAGACACTTCTCTAAACTATTGATAATAATAATGAGGTTTGTGGTTTTTTTTGCTGAAATACAAATGGCTGTTTTTAGGACTAGAAAAAGATAATTTTTATTCCAGAGATGAAAGACAAACTCTTTTTTCCTTCCCATTTCACATACTGAAGCTAATTGGATCCAACACTATCTTCCATCAAACCTAAAGCAACAAATTACATTGGGAAAACACTGAGAAGATAAATAGGAGTAATAACTAAGAGTCTGCAACAGTCATCTTTTGCAGTGCTAGTACTCCCCAAAGTAATTAATACATTCTTTACTTTAGTTATTTATTAAATTTGTATATTGTTTGACTCCCAACTACTCTGTGGTATTCACAAGTTTTAAAAAAGCATTAAAAATTACAAGTACACGAGAATGAACAAGAATAAAATATGGCAAAACGGGCAGGAACAAAAAAAGGGAGACTTGCCTATTACTTCTGTGCCACTTTTCTACATCAAAAACAAGCAGTTGTCTCTAACAGCAGGAGCCAACTCAAGCAAAATAGTGGCTGCTGGTTTAAATTTAAAAGAAGCAATCCCTGAAGGTTAATGTTTGTAAACCAGAAATGAGATAATAGTACCCAGATGCTACCAGTAGAATGGAATTGTTAGCTAGGGAATATAACTTAGAATCAAATAGCAATAGCACTTAGGCTTATATACCACCCCATAGTGCTTTACAGCACTCTCTGGGTGGTTCACAATGTCAGCATATTACTCCCAACAGCCTGGGTCCTCATTTTACCATCCTTGGAAGGATGGAAGGTGAAGTCAACCTTGATCCCTGACAGGATTGAACTCAAGACTATGGGCAGAGTTTGCCTGCAATACTGCATTTTAACCACTCTACCACCAATGCTGTATATAGAAACCTCTCTACAGTCTGCATATCTGTGTTCCAAATTGAAGGTGAGTGGACTTCAACTCACAGAATTCTCATCAATAGCTATGCTGGCTGTGGAATTCTGGGAGTTGAAGTCCGTATACCTAGAAATTGCCAAGGTTGGGAAACCATGATGTATGTTGTTCTGTAAATTGTTGTCAATGGCCAGTTACAGCAGTAAAAGTCAGCCTGTTCTCGCCACATCCTTTTTTGACTGTGCCATGAAAGGATACACCCTGAATGGCAACCATAGTGGCAAGAATACATATTTTCTGAACATTTCCTCTGCCTCCAGTAAAAGGAAATAGCAGGAACTGGCTTGTGGAAAGAAGACATTAAGGGAAATTATTGTGGGAAAACATGAATTAAGTAATTACAGTTTATGCAATGATGCCTACCACTTACTCTCCTCTCCAAAACAAGATAGAGTGAGTGCTAGTAATATGTTACCTCTTGTTGGC
Organism: Ptyas mucosa; assembly: GCA_012654045.1. Lineage (NCBI taxonomy): Eukaryota > Metazoa > Chordata > Lepidosauria > Squamata > Colubridae > Ptyas > Ptyas mucosa. Next base: position 3,573,183 of record WNWU01000002.1, read on the forward strand.
ATTTTCAGTTTATCTTCTTCATGTCTTTGAACTGTCAACAAGAGCTCACCTTTTTTGTTTTTTGAAAAAAAAATGCAAAGTATTGTATGTGCTCAATCCTACCTGGAAGACTTACTTATGGAGAGGTCTCTTATATTTCCCTCATTTTTTTTTTTTTAGTTGAGGCCCAAATGGTGAAGCAACAGGGTGTAATATCACCGCAACTTGGAGGGAAACATTCATCTAACAGTTTTGCCTGGAGGAAAAAGCTGTCACTAATAAGGCCAAGCATCATCCCGCCCTTAGCATAACATGTGCTGAAAACGTAATGCGAGCAAAGATGGACAGAATCCTGTAGAAAATGCTGACTTGAGAGAAAGCTTCTGATAGACAGAGAAGCAATTTTTCTGACTAGTTACTAATTAGCTCTCTGAAACGACATGGCCTTTTCAGACAAATCTTTCCATCTAAATTGCTCCAAGCATTGCGTGAGATGGATTTACTTATATAAATAGTCAAACTGGTTTTGGGGGTTTTCTTTTTAATGTACATTTATTAATATACGTTCACTTCAATGGAAGAGGTTTTATGCTTTCTAAAATAGCTCCAGGGAATTATTTTTGACAGGACAGAGGAGATTTATATTCACAAAGAATGTTTGTTTTTCCTAAATTTAAATGATCCCTTTGAACACATTCAAGCATAGGTGCCATTAAAGACCCATTTCAAAGTTTGCCTCAGTGACTATATAGACAGGAGGGACCCCAAAAAAATCCTGCTGGCTGTTACCCCATCAGTGGCCTCCGGACAATATCTAAATGACGCTATATTAGTGTATATTATGAACTAGGATCGGCAAGATTGTGACTGTGATTCCAAGTGTGCCAAGTGTGAGAACTTTCTTGGCTTCTATTAGACTTTCTTTGACTACTTGATTTTAATTATTAAAAAAAAAAAAAGCTGATATACCGTAAAGCAAAATGTCCACCTTCAGGATCTTTATTTACAATACAAAAGCATTCTAAGACGGTAATAGTGCTATATGTTGCAATCTGGGTTTTTGTTTAAAAAATTGGATACCTGCCCAGAATAAGATTGGTTAGGATGATGGAGGTACAATCATAATAGCTAGTTCATTCGGTTTTTTTGTGGTAAATGGCACTTTACAACGAAGCCTAGGACAGGAAATTCCAGATTTGTTTACTAGGCCCAAAAGATGCTTTTCTGGCTATTGGTCTTGTCTGTTTAAGGGTTTTTCAAATATTATACAACTAGAGTGTGTAAGTGCATATTTGATTGGTTAGTGACAGCCTATATAAGTAAACCAGCTTTCCTTCTAAGAAAAACCTGAAGTGATAATCACTGTTTGATACTTTGGCCTCATCTTAAACACAGTGGGTTGCTTAAAACACATTGAATGGCAACTCTAAATAGTAATTTTTAAAAAATAACGTATTTATGGCAGCTTCAGATACCATATTTATAATTTCTTGCATGGAATTACAAGAGTAAATAAATAATTAAAGAAGATTTAATTTTGTGGATGTGTGCTAGAAATGGTTACAACAGTACATTTCTGTAGGTATTGTTTTTTTTGTTTTATAATAATATGGAACAAACTGGGAGACAAGGATGAGGTGATTTGAAGCCAGAGGCCATAAATTTATGAAGTGTCTTGAATTTTGTTTTCTTGAGATCAATTGCTAAAGGTTGAACAGTAGCTTTTTGTCATTTAGCCCATTTTTATATTTCAGGAAGCAAAAAAAAGGAAGTTATATATTTAATTGCATGAGATCCAATCCAATTACACAATTATGTTGTGATTATTTATAACCCTTTTGTAGTTCTGCTCATAAATACTTTAAATTAATCTTTTTGAAGCCTTCTGTAAGTAAAATCTTGGTTTTAGGTGCAAACAAAGTATCTTTTTGGGGAAAAAAGGAATCAATGAAATGGTATGTCCAGAAAATTGAAAACTGTCTGAAGATGAGAAATACAGAACGATCCATTCATCTCTGATAAAAAACAACCAACATTGGTAAACTAGGTGGCAAAATGTAGCACTTAGGTATTTCAATTCAGTTGATTGTGGGATCATTGGATAATTGCAGAATCATTTATGTAATTTGTGAGTATCTTAAGAAGCTCATTTTCCTCATTTTTTAACCAGCTAAAATATATTAGCAAAATGTAGAATAAGCTAGAAAAATAAATCTGAGACATTCTTCATAATTTTGATAGGTCACTATAGAAGATTCTGAAAAAGGAAGAAAATTATGAGAGAAAAATGCACAAACTTGGCAACTTTTAAGATTTGTGGATTTCAGTTCCCAGAATTCCATGGCTACCATGATGGCTAGGAAATTCTGGGAGCTGAAGTTCATACAACTGAAAGTTGCCAAATTTGAAAAAACAGTGGCTTAGACAAACAGTGTTTGTTTGGGCATTTTCTGATAAACCATTGTTATAGGTTACCTGGCCACTTACCATGAGCCATGATGTGTTAGGAATGCAGCCTATAGTAATACAGTTTTGCTTACTCTTAACTTGATGAGGATTATTGGTAAACATATAAACATCTGAATTTCTAAGATAAAAGTTAGAGAAAGAATTTCCCTCAAGTGGTATAATCCTGTATATATTTGCTCAGCAGTAAGATTGCTCATCCCAATCAAACTGATTAGAACTGGAGGCTTAATAATCTTCCTAGGAAATAGACTAAATGATTAGACAAAAATATTCTACTCTCTTACCTTCTAGGTTTATGTAGCATAGTATAAATAATGCTGTCATTATCCATATTTTTCAGTATATGAAATCTTGTTTACGTTTTAACTTTTCTTTAGATTCATGCTTGGCAGCCATTTCAAAATCCCAGCAATGATTTTTTTTCTTTTTGTTTATACCATTTTTCCTCCCTCATGGAACTTGACTTCATAAATATTATATTGTTTAGTTTGTCTATTTTCAACTTTTGTGAAATTTAATTTCATAGTATTTCCTATTTAGCGTACTTTGTTTCTCCATCTGTGACTCATTCTTTGAAATATTATTTCTGGTATTTTTCATCTGTAATAGATTATTGGATGATGCTTATGGACAGATTTTATATCAATATGTTATCAACCAGTCATGCAGCAGTGTCTAAAGCATTGGAACTTTCCAAAGCATTCATATCTTCCAAAGTGATGAAAGCAGTTTTACGGCATTATGATGCAAGTCCTGACCTTTTGTTAACGCATGCAGTATCAATACATAATTCGGCCTGTCGCCCCGCCCGGACTTGCTACAAAGGAAACGACTTCACACCTTGCGAAGGATTAGCCAGAACTCTTTACTGAATCACAAAAGCGAGCAAACGACAAGGGGAACAAACCGGAAAATTGAATAAAGTCAGCGTTACCGGAGTTAGCCACAGAGCGCTATATATAGGAACTTATTATAACATTTAACCCAACATCCGGTGAATAAAAGAACATCTGGGAACTTTCCCCCCTCCACAGCTGTTTGGCGAAGCTTCGCCTCTGTTCACGTCACAGAGGCGTGGCATATGGAAACGTTGACCGCCAAGCTCCTCTGCTGTAGCCTCCACTGCTGTTGGGCGTCGTTGTGGCCGGCCCCTCTTGCTAAGTGTCGCTGGAAGTCTGACACCTCTGGCTGCGTTCTGGCTCTCTCAACCTCCGTCCCTCCCCGTAAACGATGACGAGCCCGTTCTCGGCTCGACAACATATATGAAAAGGGCAGCGTATTCACAGAACTTCACATTAATGCAATGCACACTGTTACGTTAGGATATTGTTATGTTATATTTTATGATACAATTGTGTGTTTGCATGATAGGTTCCTGAGATCCAGGTATGTATTTGGTGCATATGAAATAGGGGGAAGCCATTTTCAAAGAAATCAATCTTGTGATGTTTGTAGACTATATAGACTATGGCTACACTCATTTCCTAATTTAATTTTCAAGAAAAATCCTGGAACAATTGGACAATTAAGACTTAGGGTACCATCAATGGTTTTCTTCAGTTACAGGAGATGACTAGGTGGCTCAGTGATTAAGACACTGAGCTTGTTGATCAGAAAGGTCGGCAGTTCGGTGGTTCGAATCCCTAGTACACGTCTCCTGCGTGAGCAGTGGTTGGACTAGATGACCTCCAAGGTCCCTTCCAACTCTGTTACTGTGCGACCACACCTCACCAGTCAAATCCCTAGTGCCGCATAATGGAGTGAGCTCCCGTTACTTGTCCCAGCTTCTGCCAAGCTAGCAGTTCGAAAGCCTGTAAAGGTAACAGCGTTCTGTGTGCCTTTGGCATTTAGTCATGCCGGCCACATGACCATGGAGATATTTTCAGACAGTGCTGGCTCTTCGGTTTTGAAACGGAGATGAGCACCTAGAGTCAGGAACAACAAGCACATATGTGCAAGGGGAACCTTTACCCTTACCTTTAACTAGTCTTGCCTGATCTTGAACAAGCAAAGCAGGGTAAGACTGGGTTAGTTTAGACAAGTGAGATCACCAGGTCATTCCAAGGTGAAAATCTAAAGTGGGAAGTCAACAATATATCTTGAAAGAAGACAATGGCAGACTGCTTTCATACATGTGCAAACTTTCCAGAAGTTGAGCTTGCCTTAAAGAAATCTTCAAAATGTACATGATGATCTGAGTTCACTGATCATGTAAACTGTGACTGAGTATTAAACCAACACAGCCCTCATCTTACTTTTCCTCATTTTCTTCCATTGGATGTTGGCTGCAGCATTTTGATTCAGATCTTCATCAATAACAGTTTACCATCATATTTAAATTATTATTTTGGAATCTTTTAAAACAAAAACTCAACTATGGTTTATTAATAACCCGACACTTAACATCAGTTCTCAGTTTTAAGTATGATGAGAAATTGATGGGAGGACCTAAAAGAAATTGAACCCTTCATTTAACAGGAAGAGGCAACACAACATATGGAATCCAGAATTAGTTCATGGCTTAATAAATTACAGTTTATCATTCAAGAATGCTGTGCTGAAATCAGGCAAACATGAGTTTATCCCAAAGCCCAGATTTTATACACAGGTAATCCTTGACGTATGACCACAATTGAACACCAAATGTACATTGCAAATTAAGGCAGTTATTGAGTTTTGCCCCACTTTATGAACTCTTTTGCCACAGTTGTTACGTGAATCACTGCAGTTATTAAGCAAATCATGCAGTTGTTAAGTAACACCCCCAATGAAAGAAGACTCTGAGGCTCGAAGTTCCTCAAAGTTCTATTTTCTTTCTTTACTTTATTGTCATTGTACATGCATAAACAGTATACCCATACAACGAAATTCACTTAACTCCCAAAGACCAGGTCCAACACACATAATAATCCCCAAACACACTCCTACCCACCACAATTCCCCACCCCCAAGCCACCCAAACATCCATACAACAGACCAAGTAATACTCACTGTATTACTGTAATGTAATGGTGGTCCTTTAGTTCATTGTTGAGTGCAATTATAGCTCTGGGATAAAAACTATTCAGAAAACGTGTGGTCCGAGTTTTAATTATTCTGTATGTTCTGCCAGAAGGCAACAGTCCAAAAAGATTGTAAGCAGAATGGGAAGAGTCTCTGAGAATGTTATGCAACTTCCTCAAACAGCGAGATTCGAAGATGTCGTCCAGGGCTGGTAGCTGGAGTCCGATGATATTCTGGGCAGTTTTAATGGTTCTCTGTAGAGCTTTTTTGTCTGCTACAGAGCTGCTCCCATACCATGCAAGAATGTCGTATATCAGGACACTCTCAATGGTGCGGCGATAGTAGGGCAGAAGTAGATGCTGAGATAGATTTATCTTCCTGAGCATTCTCAGGAAGTACAGTATTTTACAGTAGTACACTATTTTATTAGAGATGTTAAAGTGGCACATCTGGGAAAACCCAAACCTGAAATCTTCCAGGTTTTCCCCACCCATAGAAAAGTCCAGGTCCCTGCCCAGCACCCACATGTCCATCACATGGCCCAATCAATGCACTGTCCCTACTGGAGATGCCTCCCAGTCACACCTCTCCAGATGCAGGGCAAGATGTCCTTGACTCTCAGAGAAAAGAATGTTATTATGACTATATACCTCCCCTGCTCCATACAATCCCCCCTCCCAGTTCCCCACAGCATTAAATGTGGCAGGCCTGAAGATCCAATGCAAAGATGGCTTCCAGGCCTGACAGCAACTGTCATAGATACATGCAGTTGCCATGTGTCCTAATTTTAATCATGTGACCATGGGGTTGCTACAAGTTTCAAAAGCAGTCATTTTTTCAGTGCTGTTGTAATTTTGAACAGTCACTAAACAAATGGTTTAAGTCGAGAACGACCTGCAATATGCAAAAACCTATCCCACTGCTCACGATGAGTGCTTGCAACTGTTTCCGAAGCACTAACTTAGTTAAAGCATGTTAATTTCAGTGTATGTCACTTAAAGCAGTATTTCAGTATTGCATAATAATTAAATCCACTAAATTCACAAATGGCCAAGACAATAGGCATAGGGACCAACTCATTAGCCCTGTAGCAGAAATCAGCTTCCCCGAAGAATATGCCAGTGTGCACAGTTGTAGGGAAAAAAAATCTGTTCACAGTTCTCTTTCTCCCACACAGGTGCAGTCCCACATGTGCATAATTTCATGCCAGATTGGAGTCTTTACAACACAGCAGTAAACAGCCTTGCTGCGTACCTTTTAAATGTCATTGGCTGTGTTGTGTGGCAGCTCTCGCTTTGCTGCTGATTGCTCCAGATTAGAACCAGTCAGTCACTATAAACTTGGCAGCTGTAGATTCCAGATGTACAACCCCTGGAAGAAATGACTCTTTCTAGCAGTGTCAGTTGGCTATCACTTTTCCTTTTCCTGTGTTTTTTCTTTCTTTCTTTCTTTTTTGTTTCAACAGATCTGGTGCGGTGGCTCTGTGCATCATGCCAACATTATCCACTTCCACATCATTTCCCTTTGGCAGTAGGGAACTTACTCACTGTGACATGGTTTTGATGTGGGAAATGAACAAATTGCATACAATAACTGCATTCTCTTATGGTGCTGTGTATTTAGCTCTTCAAAGCTGTTGACAGCCTTGGGTCTCCTTGTTGTGAAATCGGCAGATCTTAAAGCTTGATCTGCAAGCGCCTAGAAGGCTCAGTCTTGACTTTCATGAATCATTTAATAGGGAGGCTAATTTTTAAAAGCACATAACTGTTGTTTTCCTAAAATTATCTACATGTATCAATGCTTTATAGAGAGTTAGAGGATTCAACAGTATGAAAGTTAATGTTTAGCATTTTTGTAGCTCATTTTATGCATTCGGAGATCATTAGCTCATGATTCAATAATCCTACAAGACTGATCAGCATTGCTGTACGTAGGCGTACTGCAATTGAAAGCTTCAGAATAAAACAGGCATAGGCAACATATTCTCCCTGGGTACTAATATGCCCCAAAGATCAATCAGTTCCTGCTCCTCTTATCTTTAACTTTTTTAAAAAAGAAGCTTTTTGGTGTAATTTGTTGTAGTGGTTAATGTACTGGTCTATAAACCAGGAGACTGTGAGTTCTAATGACATCTTAAGCATGAAAGCTAGCCAGTAATTCTTCTCTCAGCCTAACCCATCTGACAGAGTTTTGGTTGTGGGGAAAATAGGAGGAGGAAGGAGTATTAGGTATGTTTGCTGCCTTGAGTTACCTTTAAGGTAAAAAAACAGGATTAAAAAAAATAAAGAACAAATAAGGAAGAATTATCTTTATTTAGTCCAGCACTTTGTTTGGAAATGTGCCAATATGCCCAGAGAAAAAGAAACATAATCTGGGAGGGAAGGATGTGAAAGAAAGCAACTCCCTCTCCCCACTTTGCTATGTGATAAATTGGTGTTACAAAACTCCAACAATCACTCTAGCAGCCATTTTGTGAGAAAGCTAACTTCCCATCCTCACATCATTTTTTTCTATTAATCTCAAGTTCTGGAAAATACAGAGGCTATTTTGTGAATTCATGGCTAGAGATGAGATTGTAGTTATCCAGCCAGTGCTGCGTTGGCCTTTCTCATAAAATGGACTTCAAAAATCTGCAGCAGTGGATCGGAAGTGAAATGCCATCAGGAGGCTGTGAAAGTGATTCAGTTTGTTTATCCTTGGTATCTGACTCAGAAAAGGCCTTTAAAGTGTTGAATCAATGCCTGCATTCAGTAACCAAGCAGGTGCGGGGCTATATATCAAAACCTAAAAATGACAAAAAAGCTACTAGGTAGGACGATTTGTGCCTGGAGACTGGTTTGAATCTCTCCTTGCAAGGCTTCCCTCCCCCTCCCCTTCCATCTTTATTGCTCGACAGTGTGGTAACCGATTTTGCTTGGTTTCCTTGTTTAATTTTTGGACTGTACTGTCAGTTGGTTCTGCTGACTTTATATTATCACTGCTTTTGATGATGTTCCTAGATATTTTATGGTGAAGAAAGAAGAAATCCAAAATATTTCAGTGGTGATCTGTCAGCTTCGGGTCCCAATTCAATATGCTAGTGCTTATTTAAAGGGTTTGGGACCCAGGTTTTTGAGGGGATGTCTACTTCCATCTAAACTGCTTATAGTATTTCTAGCACCTTTCTGATTTGAAGGACAGCCAAGGAAGGCTGTTAGCTACGGCACTTTCAGAAAGAAGCTGAGCCACTCAGGTCCATATTTTGGGTGCTACATAAAAAAACAGATGGAGTTTTTAAAACACTTTAGTTTTGCTTAGCAGTGTTTATATATTATGTTTAATTTCTATTTATTGTTTTACTTAGAAATAAAGCTTCACAACACTTTAACATGGCCATTGGATGAGTACCCATAAACATTTAAGTGCATTACTGCAGTGACATGTTGCAGTTCAAACAAAGCCCTTTGTTATATCCCTGGGCCAGGGTAAAATGCTACTGGTTTGCACCAGTTCAGGCAAATCGGTAGTGATTAAAACTACCGGTTCGGGTGAACCGGTAGTAAAAAAAAACCTACCGGTTCAGGCAAACTGGTAGTAAAAAAAAGCTACCAGTTTGGGTGAACCAGTAGTTTAAAAAAGCTACCTGTTCATCTGAACTGGTGTTTCCAATGATCAGCTGTGCTACACGGTTTATATTCACTAGAAAGCAGGAAATTCTGCTTTCTAGCAAAGCTAAATCGCGTGGCACAGCTGTCCCCCCCTCACTGTTCTACTTACCTTCCCAAGCATCCTTTTTCTGTGTGAAGCGCGCATTTGGTGTGCAGTGTGCATGCGTGCTCAGTGTGCTTTTGGCGTGCACTGTGCATGTGCGCACTGCGCATGCATGGGCAGCAAAATGGTGGCAATCCACAGAGGATTTTACCATTGCCTTGGCTGCATTATTCCTCTTCCTCTCCTACCTGATTTCTTGTTTTTCCCCACAGCTAACAAGCATATTTTATTGCTACTAGGCTCCTGCCACCCTTCAGGGATTTTCTTACAAACCTTCATATTCCCTTGAGCTTGTTGATACAGCCATGTCTATTTCAGCTACATATGGAGAAAAAAGTGAGCCATTTCCTCATAGCCAAACTAAAATGCTATCCACCCACCAGGAAATGATAACATTAACTCACCCATTACAAATCTTTATCCTGGCTGTTTAAGCTTGTTGCCAAATTGTATTGTCCTTATTGAAAGTTTACAGCATACTTTAAGGCAGGGATGGGTAACTAAGGCCCCTTTACCACCTATGGACTTCAATTCCCAGAATTCCTGAGCTGGCCATGCCAGGTCAGGAATTCTGGGAGTTGAAGTCCACAGTTTGTAAAGGAGCTACAGTTGCCCACCCCTGCTTTAAGGAATGGGGCTAGGGTATTCCCTTGGCTTTGTTCATCTCCTTTACCAAATTATACTAAAAACACTGAGGAAATATCTACCACTCCCTCTCCTTAATGTAGGCTAGTAGTGGGGCTGGAGGAAGATGCAAATTTTGATGAATGGCTAGACCAGCTGACTGATGGTAAGGAAAGGTCTGCGTAGTGAAACAGCAGAATGGCAGCTAGGTTTCATCTGCTGCTTCACCCCTCCCAGCACTGGTCTAATTGAGCTTCTTCTGAACGTGGGTTTAGTGCCACTTCATAAAAGCATTATAATTGTATACAAAGCCAAGTAGCAGCTGACCGGCATTATGGAATACCAGCTGGTACTGAGGAAACGGCTCTCCCACTGCATCACAGAACTCCTTCACAATTTAGCAGTTAATTGGTCTCTTTTTTTGTAATGATTGATATGTGAGGTGACCTTGGAAGACAGGAGGGAGAGCAGCAGACTGGACAACCGGTGTGTAAAAGGTATCTCAGGCTACAGAAGGATGGAGGGCATGGGAAGGGACCCTCCCTCGTTTCCACCAAAAGAGCAAAAGGAAACGAGGAAAGAAATACTTTCAGCCTTGCAAGATTCTGTTAATCATGTAACCTTACAATAAGGACAGTTAGTATTCCTGGTTCGGACTGCCTCGCAAGGTTAACATTTTTATACACTGGTTTATCAGTCTTTTGAAAAAAATGCTAAACCTGTCTTCAAAAGCAATTGAACCAACAGTTGATTGATGGGGAGTGGGTGGGGCAATGCAGTAGAAAGGCAGAGAAAAAAAGGCTTTCTTTGACTTATTCCCCATGATAGGTCAGTGAAACAGATCATGTTGTATTCAGAACAAAAACTGTTGAGAAAGGAAAACACTTTTAACACTGGAACAGCTAAACATATCATGAGGCTGCCTCCTATATGAGTTGGAGATCAGAGAAAAGCGACATCTTAAGGACATAGAGGAAAACAATTGCCAGAACATGTTTGTGCCATCTATCTATATATATAAAAGTGAAAACCACTTGCCAGAATCACGAAATCTCCAGAACCGTAAAGCCTACAAACTTGAAATTTGCCACGTATGTTCCTCTTGGCTTCTAGGTACTCACTAAGAAAGGATTTTTTGAAATGACCATCAGAGCATTAGTATTTCCTATATTATTATAACACACTCTGATGCTAAAGAGTTCTACTCCCCCTCCCCTCCTCAAAAGAAATCTGTTCCAAATGCAAAATACAAACAGAGGAGAGGAGTTTCACTTTCAGTTTTACTTTCACAGCAGCAAGCAGCTTTACTACAGAACAGTTGAGCTAAGCCATGCCCAGCTTCCTTCCTGTCTCCTTCTTGCTCACACAGCAATACTGTTTGAGTTTCCAAACACCCCTCAACTCTCTCACACACTGACAGGATGCTAGCAAGATAAATACCTATGGATGCTGCGGGCTGAGACATTCTGCTCCCCCCCCCTCTGTTCCAACTGCCAGTTGCATTATATTAACACACTCTGATGCTACAGAGTTACACATTCTACATAAAGTTTCAGGCTGTAAGTGTCAATTTATCAAGCCCGAGAACATAGTTTCGTAGCGAAGCACAGGCGTCCAGCTAGTTTAGGTATAAGTAAGAAAAATCTCTTAGATAATTGTGATCATTAGTACATTGCAGTTACTACAGTTGACCACAAATGGAATGCTACTGTTCTAGATTTTGAATATTCTGCTCCATCTTATCGCTGTATTCCCTTTGATGGCCAACATTATTTCATTGTCAATAGGTTTACCAATCACCTTGAGCTCCATTTCTTTTCTTTAGGATTTGTTCTTAAACTTTCTCTGATTTGTCTACTTACCTTGTCTCCTGAATAGTTGTTTTGACTATGTGGTGTTGTTTTGACTATGCAAACAATAGTATTCAAAGGATTGAAATGGAAGTAGAATATGGAATTATGTCTACTATTTGAAGTATGTACTACAGACTATGCGGATTAACAAATTTATTGTAAGAGTATTGCTTGGGTTTTCTTTTGTATTTCATAAGTCAAGCACTAAAAGAAAGCAGTAAATATTTCATAATTTGGCCATAATCCAACACAAAGATCTATATTCTTACAGCTGCAGTCTTGTCTTGCAGTCTTGCACTTATTTGGCACTATAAAGTCACTTGAACACAGCTGGTCTTGCTTTTGAGTTATCCTTCGCAGGATTGTATTGCACATCTTTTGATTTGAAAAAGCTTTAGTGTGCTTTCTTTTGAAAATACATTGCCTTTGAAACTCTTACTGCTTCCTTCATGTTCTTCACATCTTTCAAAAGGTGTTCTCATAACTTTTGTCTGGAGAAAAAAGAATCCGCAAGGAGATTCTCTAGAACACAGATCAAAATGCAGACTTCCATCTTGCGGCTGAATTCTGTACCGTGCACAGGATACCTTTGGAAACCTTGAAGATGACATAATCATTAGGACTGCTAAATGCATTCATAGCACACAATTTTCCTTAGCCGTGTGCAATTATAATTTGGGCTGCAGCCCAGTAGAAAAATATTGAAACAATCATGTCTAATAGATTATTTTCTTAAAGCTACTTTTTATAACATGTTACTTACTTTTTACTATTCAATAGTAACATTTAATATTTACTTTAGGATTGTATTTCCACCTGAAACTATATTCTGCAATATACAATCCAAAAACAGAATACAGATAATGTGACTCTGTTTGTTACCACTGTTCTTTAAGATGGATGGTTGCTAACTTAGGGTTTATAGAAGTTTGTGGCCAATTTATTTTTTCAAGTGGCAAGCATATATTTTGAAAGGCAGATTTTTTTTAAAAAAAAAGAAAGAACAGAAAAGAATACAAATGTATTATCTTACATTATCTTCTCTTCTAACCTGATTTTTTACAGTGTTTTTAGTTGCATCACATTAGCTGAGCCCAGCACATCCAATTAGAACTGAACTGAAAATTATTTACTATATTACAGCTTTTTGGTGGTATAAGATTTTGAATATGAAAACAACAGGGAAGTCTGCAGAGCTTTCATCAGCCACTCCTATTTCATTCTCTTACCTCTGTATTTTTTCATCCCTAGCTGAGAAAAACTCAACCATCAGGATGTATCAGCTTGCCCAATTGGAGTGTATTATTAACATAGATTCTGAGGGAATCTGGTCACACCCACAAAGTATTTTGCAATTTAGTCCATATTCCAGATTAAAAGCTATGAGACTTAATTATGCCCCACAGGTAGGTAGTTTTGCTGTCAATAGCTCCCTCTATACTGTTTTTCACTTTAGGATAGAGGTTATCCCTGGTCAGAGACATTTTTAAAAGAAATTTTATTTTAGAAAACTAGTCTCTTCCCCCTTAAGCTCCCTGATATTCTCTCCTATTTAAATAAGTACTACAAACTTGTTTTTAAATTAAAAAATAGTAATGAGAAATTGGAATGCAGAAAAGGTGCCAGCTCACTTTTATGTCTAAAAATATCTTTTGGCTCAACATAGATTTCATAGCTGTTCCGAGAAAATAAAAATGGTGTGCGATTGCAGCCCAGTGCTTTATTTGAAAGTACAGGTAGTCCTCAACTTACAACCACAATTGAGCCCAAAATTTCTCTTGTTAAGTGAGACATTTGAGTTTTGCCCCATTTTCTTGCCACAGTTGTTAAGTGGATCCGTGCAGTTGTTAGGAACACGGTTGTTAAGTGAATCTAGCTTCTCCATTGACTTTGTTTGACCTGGGGCACTGCAATGGTCATAAATGAGTCAGTTGCCAAGTGTCTGAATTTTGATCATGTGACTATGGGGATGCCGCAATGGTTAAGTGTAAGAAATGGTCATAAGTCATTTTTTTGAATGCCGTTTTAACTTTGAACGGTCACTAAACAAACTGTTGTAAGTCAAGGGCTACCTGTATATCTATTTATTTAGAAAAAGCATGTATCTAAGTCTACTGAGGCTGCCCACTGGGAAAAGAGAGATTTGAGCTAGTAGATTTGTTTGTTTGTTTGTTCGTTTATATGTGATGCCACTGCACTCATCTATAAGGCGACTCTTATCCATTGCTTTTTGGTCAATGGGCATAATCTGATTGGTGACACCCACTTTGGGTGGAGGAAAAGAATGTCTCACCCAGGTCAGCCCTTTTGTAAGAGTACTCACAATATGTCCCAAAGGTGCTTTTTCAAGAGGCAGATGGACTTTCTGGTTTTTCTTTGAAGACATTTTGCTTCTCAACCAAGAAGCTTCTTCAGCTCTGACTGGATGGTGGGAGTCAGAGCTGAAGAAGCTTCTTGGATGAGAAACAAAATGTCTTCAAAGACAAACCAGAAAGTCCAGTTGCCCCTTGAAAAAGCACCTTTGGGACAACCATGACTTGGATGACTGAGAATCTCCATAGACATTTATTCACAATATGCTCTCCAAATTCCAAACATATCTACCAGCCTCCAAATTCTACATATCCCTGATACAGATACATAACATTTGCTATTTATCCATATCAGAACAGGGTACTGAAAGAATGACAAGCAGCCTTTGGGAACAAGACAGGTCACAAAATTAAATCCGATAGATAGATACGCACACACGTACATTTAAAAGTATGTCTACTTGGTCTTTTACAGAGAAGGCAGCTTCATAAACCTAATAGTCTAAGACTGAGAATGATCAGGCTGAGAGAAAGAATTATGAGAAATAGTTTTTCCCTCTTTGAGATACATCCATCCTTGCAAACATATATTTGTTTATCTAATAGGGACTGGAAATAGAGTTTCACCGTGGAGAAAGGGCCTTCAAACCCAGATTTACTTCGAACAACAGGACTCGGAAACGGGCCTTTGAAGAGTACAATTCTGTATATGCTAGTGACTGCAAGTGAGTTAAATTAGATAAGAGCCTTTGTTCTGTTATGCTACAGGGGAAAAAATTGTTCACCCATTTGAACTACTGTCTACACAGATAATGTTTTTATCATTACAGTATTTTGACTGTATGATAGTTTCACTTTCCATCTATTGCAGGTCTAGTCAGTGAAGTAACGAGGTTAGAAAATAGCAGTCAGGGACCCTCTGTACATCGTGGGCCAATGAATCTTTCCTCAGAAAAATGGTCATCGGCGGCATATCACCGCTTACACGAAGAGACTAAGCCTGAAGTTCAGAGAATGCAGTGAAATATTCTTATGCTTTTAGCGGATGGAATGGGAGGCAAGCAGAAGGAGACATTAGGCCGCAATCCAAAAGAATTGAATGAAAGCACAAAGGAAAACCACATGTGTGGATTTGCAGTGTTTGCCATAGCTGCTCATAGCATAGCCAAACCATTTTGCTCTTTGGGGAGCTACAGAGACAGGTCCAGGCTATACATTTTGGAAGGAGAAGGAGGCTAATGTAGTCGGCTTTCTATCAATTGTGCGTTAGTCCTCCTGATGCAATTATCTGTTTCACTGTGGGAACAGAGTTCTTCTGCTTAGAACAAGATAATCTTCAAGTATGCATAGTCCCACAAGAGACTCCTAAATTCTCTGAATCAGGCGTCTATCTATAGCTTTCTATCCATAACATGGCAACATTTTCTTTTATTTTTGTGCTATTGTACATTCACCTTTTTTTCTATATCAGATAGGTGGGAGAAATCAGTTGGTTATATAAAAGAGGGAGAAAAACCCCCGAAGGCTCAAAATTAATCCAACTGAATCAAGCAGGGAATTCCAGTGATGATTTTTAAGAAAGTAGGTGATGGGAATTTAAAAAACAAAAAAAGATTGAAATTTGGGCTTGGCTGAAAAATACCAAATCACTTAAGTCAGAGCTGCAAGGTTTGTTTCTAAAAACATGATTATGAATAACGGCAAATACTTTCTCTCTTATTCCCCCATTTAGCTTTTTAAATTGTTTTGGAGACATGTGATTGGTGGAATGATGGCTGATACGCAAGATTACCTGTAGGCTTTTCTTTTTTATTCTACAAACTTTTTTAAAAGTAAAGTATAGGTAGTAGCAATCATAGAGCAAAATGGCTATAAACAACCGTCAAACAAATGAGAAAAAACTGGGAATGGTCCAGTCTCTAAAAGACTTCCCAAAAGATAGCATTTGCTACAATGGAAACAACAACAACAAACAACATGAGAATGTGCAAAGCTTAAACCAGAACGGCAAACTATCGCTTGTATCGGTTGTTCTCGAATCCAAATTATTTTGAGCTGGATTTTATTTTTAAAAACTGAAATGACAAGCAGCTTTAAATGAGAGGGTAGGTGTATGTCAGATTCTTGGCAAACTGTTCATACTGCAGCTTTTGGGTGGTTACAAGAAAGAGATTGAAAAAGAAAGAGAATACATTTCTAAAAATACCTTATTCCAACCACAAAATTATGTGAATCTTAGTTATATCACTGTGGTACAATAGCAGGAACAAAGTGTGCTATGTGTAAGTTTGTGTATGCCTTTTATTTGAGTGAAGCATGATATTGTACACATATATTGAAAGGATTTGTGCTTTACTGCTTCGGTTTTGTTATTCACATTGTATAGGCACAATGAATCATTCTTCGGTGAAGGGTAGCTTTGTAAAAAATCATCAAGGATCTTGTAGTACTGTATCCTGAAGTCTAAAACATTTATTATGGAATAGGCTTCTGTGGATATAGTGCACTTCAGCAGTGCACATTCTATTGCAGCGGTCCCCAACCTTTGTGGCTTGGTGGCCCGACTGGGGGGAAAGGGGAACCAGGCTGCACAAGCAGCGGGCATGCACATACGTGTATGCGCACACAGTTCAGTTGCAGGTTGAGCTGCATACCCATGCGTGCTGTCCCACCACTTGCACGAGTTGAGTCGCCTGTGTGTGTGCATGCCAGCCCGTCTCTCGCATGGCCCCGTTCTGAATCGGCCACCGTCCGGTAGTGGCCCATGGCCAAGGGGTTGTATTCTATTGTACTTAGAGAAGACTATTAACTACATATTTATGGTTGTAGGACAGAGGGATAGAAAAGTAAAAGGAAATTATAGTTACATAAAATATATGAAGTGCATACACTGAAAGTTACCCATAGACAATAATTGGTTTTAGATATGACACACACAGATGAACTGATTAGTACAGATAGAGTGATAAAGAATATTTTCAATTCCATGGGAACCACTCCCTTGTACTTTCCAAATGAAAAACACACAAACATTTCTTTCTCATGCTTGCTTCCAGAATTACTGGACCATCTGGAATGTTGCCTGAAATATTATAGTACTTTTTGGTAACCTAAAGGATTGTTTAAGGGGGAAAAAAAAGCCTCCATGCTAAGTATGATACCATGAGATGAAAGAATAAGATTTATCTACATAATGCTACTTCTTTGGAAGTCACTTGATTTTTTAAAAAATTAACAAGAAACATTCCTACAGTGAAATTGCTGTTGTTGTTGTTGTCTTCTTTGGATTGCTATCTAATGATTAACTGTGCAAAACATGTTATGCTTTTTTAAAAAAAGTTGGTTATTAAACAAAATGTTAAAGCAACTGCCAATAAAACTGAAAAGCTCAAAGAAGCAAAAAGAAGAAGAAGAAGAAGAAGAAGAAGAAGAAGAAGAAGAAGAAGAAGAAGAA
>WNWU01000002.1:3590636-3619493 GCA_012654045.1 Ptyas mucosa
AAGAAGAAGAAGAAGAAGAAGAAGAAGAAGAAGAAGAAGAAGAAGAAAACAGAAAATTGAAAAATGCGTGGCAGCTAAATGTCACTATGTACTGGGTGATGGTTATTAGGGAAATGTGCCTTGAGCAGGCCTCAGCAACATTTTTTTTAATCTCCTAAAAGTTGCCAAATTAATCTTGAAATGTGCTCTCTCTGCTTCTTAAAATGTCCTTTTCTTGTGCTTTATTCCACAGGAAGAGTTCATTCCAATCAATAGCAGCACAAGTGAATGCTAACAGGTTTGCTTTTTCTCTTTCTGTACAGGTGACACAAGTTAAGAAAAAGGAGAAACTTTCAAAGTGGTTATGACCAAGAAAATGTTTCTTTGTTGTTACTTCCTTAAGAATATGTTTATCTAGAACAGGGGTCCTATCCAACCTTGGCAACTTTAAGACCTGTGGACTTCAACTCCCAGAATTCCTCAGCCAAAAATGCTGTCTGGAGAATTCTGGAGTTGAAGTCCACAGGTCTTAAAGTTGCCATGGTTGGAGACTCCTGATCTAGAACATAGCTTTGGGGGGAAGAACCAGGGATGGGCTGCTGGGGAGTTGCAGGGGTTCAGGAGAACCTCTAGCTAAGATTCTGTGCAGTTCGGAGAACCCCCAACTGGCCCGCCCCGCCCCTCCTAGGAGTCCCCACATGGCTTGTTTTGGATCCAGGTAAGTGCAGGGTGCACACTGAGGCTAGGGGAGAGCGAAATACAGGCCTACCGGAAGTTCGGAAAGGCTGGAAATGGGCCCGTTTCCAGCCTCCAGAGGGCCTCTGGAGCCTGGGGAGGCCTTTTTTGCCCTCCCGGAGGCTCGAAGAAAGCCTCTGGAGCCAGGGGAGGGCAAAAACGCCTCCCCATGCCGTGGTGCAGGAGGCCGACTAGGCCATGCCCACCATGCCCACACCCACCCAGCAACCAGGCATAGAACCCCTTGCTAAAATTTTTGAAGCCCACTCCTGGGAAGAACTTAGCTGTAGATAATGATGTGGGAGTGGATTCTTATTTTTCACTGTACCTCATCTTTCTGGAGCAGAATTTATTTTCACCATCCTCTTTTATATGATGTCTCCTTCCCTGTTTATCCTTTTATCTCTGGTTTGTATCTTGCTTGCAATGTACCCTGTTTCCCCAAAAATAAGACAGCCCCCAAAAATAAGCCCAATCAGGCTTTTGACCGCGTGTGCTAAAATACCCCCCCCCCCTGAAAATAAGCCCTCTGCAAAAATATTTAAACGCATGCGCAGCCACTCCCCACCATTTCTTTTTGCTAAGGAGACAGAGTTGGAAATCAGATAAGACAGCAAGAGGAGCCCCGTTTTGCTCCATGCACCCCAAAATAATAAGACCTCCCCAAAAATAAGGCCAAGCGTTTATTTCGGGGTTCAAAAAAATATAAGACAGTGTCTTATTTTCGGGAAAACACGGTAGTGAATATATTACTGTTTTTGCTGGTCTTGTAAAAAGTGAGATTTTCTTTCAAATGAAAGAAGAGAGGCTTATTTAACAGATACTAGATACAGTCTCATTGCAGACTGGAGTCTAAACAATGAATGGTTGGCATAAGACAATTGCAGATTCAACATGGCTACAATGGCGGTTCTGTGTAACTTCTGTGGGTTAGTTATTGGCCTTACACATAGCTTTAGACAAAATGCTTTTTAAAATGTGTGTCACAACAAAAAATAAAATCTAAGTAAAATGGGTTAGTTTAACTGTGTATTTGTTTGTGTGTTGTGTGTGAGTGTGTATATATTCACACGCACACAAACACACACACAAATACACAGACATACATATAGTATATGTGTCTATCTACATTTCTATACATGTTACTCATTGGCAGAGATTGCTATGTATAGTTATGCTGTTTGCTTCATAATATTTTAATGAATTTCCCCCCTCAAGATAGCAACAAAAGTGGAAAAATAGAAGATTCTTAAAGAGGGAAAAGATGGTCCAACTATTACAAGCTGGGAAAAGAAGCTCTTAAGTGGAATGGCAACAACGCTGCTAATATATTGTGCCAATTAAAGTCTTGAAATAAATAACAAACTACTTAATGTGTGTTGTAAATGTCATGCTGATTTAAGTGTTGTTATGCATAGATTACATCTCTTTGGAGGATTAATGCTGAGGTACTCAGAGGACTTCAAAAAACTTTACTTTGCTGAAGACTAGCAGTAAACAGTGGAAGATTGATAATGGTGGGAGAGCTCAGTGTTTTAACACTAATCATCTACAAGCCCTATATGGGATATTTACCTCCCGTATCTTGGTATCTCCCCAGCAACCAGAACAAAAAGCCTACACCATAATAATCCCCTTGAACTTTCCAGCATGCCTTTACAATTAATCAATTAATCAATCAGTCTTATGAAATTTCACTATAGGAATCTGAGACAGAACTGCATTTGTTCTTGAGTCTTGTGTAAATTGGATTCCTTTTTTTCTAGTAATTTTCTCCCATTTTCCTTTTAATACAATATTATTAGTACTCATATCTGTACTTTATCTATACTTCTGACCTTACTGAAATCAGCTTGTATCAATATAAGAAACCATTGTTCTTGGGTTTTCAGCCTGAAAAGAGAAGACACGTAAGAAATGTGGAATGGAAGGGAACAGAAAAGAAGAAAAATCAGTTCTTCAAAGCCAGAATAAATTGATGAACTCTATGTTGACATTTATATTAGTTTGGGCCAAACCAGTCTTCTCTTGCCAGAGTTCTTAAATAGCAATTCCATGCCCTTGATCCCCTAGCTGATGGAAGAAGCCAGAATATGCTATCCATCTACCCTCTAGCCTTAAAGCAACTCCATTGGGTTCAATATATCCCCTGTTGAAACTGGAAAAAAAAATTCAAGAGAAACAATTCTTAAACCTTTATGACCACGGCTCTGGGTTCCTTCTTGGATTCAAGGCAATTGGCTGATTTCCCTTCAATTTCTTTAGAAGGAGCAGCAAGCCAAATGAAGTAAACACTTTCTACTTACGACTACTTGGTTGAAATGGAAACTACTACAGGAGAATTTGGAATCTACAATTTGGAATCCTCAACTACAGGAGCTGGAATCACCCAGGAATGTAATGTGAAGGGATTTTTGTGAGGATCAGGTTCCAGCTTTGTAGACCATTTGGAGCCAGAGCATAGTATCTCCAAGAGTTGCAACATTTATCATGGAAAGAAGTGGGCTAGCCGCCCAGAGTCCCTTGGGAGTTGGGCGGCATAGAAATGTGACAAAATAAAATAAATAATAAATAAATGACTTCATTGCTGTTCTTGTTTGGAGTACTGGTCTCAAGTCAGGAGAGGTTGATTATCCAGTCATATCCAGTTTATTTTTTAATCATTTATTACATGTACCGTATTTTTAGGACCATAAGAAGCACTGGACTATAAGACACATCTATATTTAGAGGAAGAAAACAAGAAAAAAAAGTTTTTGGCCTCTGTGCATTGCGTTTTCACCCTCCACGGCCCCCAGAAGCACTTTGCATGCCAAAAACAGGCCCATTTTTGGCCTCCTAAACCCTCCACGTGTCCCATTTTTGCCAAAAATGCACCAATTTTTGGCTTGCAGAGTGCTTCTGGGGGCTGGGAAGGGCGAAAATGCGCCATGCAGAGGGTTCGTGCCATGCGGAGACCGCATTCAGTCTATAAGATGCACTGAAATTTTCACCCACTTTTGGGGGGGGGAAGTGCGTCTTATATTCTAAAAAATATGATAGGAGCCTGGTTTAGCTCAGCAGACTAAAATGCATAGTGATCAACACCAGCTGTCTGCAATTACTTTAAGTTCGAATCTCACCAGGCTCAAGGTTGACTCAGCCTTCCATCCTTTCTAAGGTAGGTTAAATGAGGACCCAGTTTGTGGGGGCAATAAGCTGACTTTGTATAAACATACAAAAGTATGAAGGCTATTGCTTAACACATTGTAAGCCGCCCTGAGTCTCTGGAGAAGGGCGGCATATAAATAATTTTTTAAAAAAACTGGATCCCAAAGTTCTGTTAAGAAATATGGTCCCTACATGAGTCACATCCAATTTTATGACTTTTTAAAAATCTCAGTCACTATGAGTTAACACATCTGGTTTGCTCCATTAATTTGCTTGTTGGAATTCCCCCTGGGAAGATTGCATATAGTGATCGTATGACCTTAAGGATGCTATGATGTTTGTAAGTGCGAGGACTTGCTGTATGTCACTTTTTTCATTGCTGTAACTTTAGTTGTAGACTTTCAATTATTTCCTGTTCAAAGGGATTGATCAAGCTTATGCTTTCTTAAGGCATTTGTAAACCTTTGGCTGGCAGTTGTATCTTGCAATTCATGTTAAGACAGCTTCATGGGAATCAAAAAAAAGTCAGGATGTGAGAGTCACAATCACACAATTGAAAGCCCACCCTTTTAACATATATGTTGTATCCCTGGGTAGCTTATAATAATAAAATGCAAAAAATCTATAAGTTGTTAAACATTCTAATTCGTGAGTTAGTGAAGTAGGCACTGCATGATGTGTGATACAAAGAGAATCCTTGAATTTGTTTGAATCTGCTTTAATGGTTTCCCCTAAACATTTAGGGAGAAAAAACTATTCATTCCAAGTTCAGCTGACTATTAGTACAGTATACTTCTCCAGTGTAGTATCTGGAGATGTACAATTATGTCTTCTAACATTTGTAGTAGGTCAAGAAAGTCTGCAATACTGAATTGCAAATTCAGATGAAGAAACTTCAGTTTTTTATAGGCGCAGCAGACAGAAAAAAAACAAGCAAACAAATGGAACACATATATCTTTTTTTTAAAGCTACTTTTTAGAACTTGGCACTCATTTATAAATAAATGAAGTAATATTTTAAAACTATATATGCAATGGCTAAGTTAAAATATCTGTTTTATAGCTTAAAGTTATTGAGATATTTTTGCTGTTTCCTCTTCTTTCTGCTATATGCAAAACATTATTTTTCATTATCCATTAGGGAAGAACTGTGGATTTCCTCACTTCCGAAACAGGATGACTTAAGATATAATGGCCTCTTATTTGAGAAACCAAAAGCTCTTGGGAATACAGAAAGAACTGCATGCTTCTTTGGTTCTTGACCAATGTGTTCAAAGTGGTGAGATTTTCATGGCTTTGGGATTAAAATGAGATACCAGCAGGAACTATATGTATACCTGTGCATGATCTAGGAGTAACTAACACGAGAACCAGTTGAAGGCAGCTTATTTAGGTTGGATATGAATAGTCCCACGCAGAGATTTCAGGTAGGGAAGGGGAATAAGACTTTGGATCAGAGGTGGGTTTCAGCAGATTCTGACCAGTTCTGGAGAACTGGTAGTGGAAATTTTGAGTAGTTCGGAGAACTGGTAGTAAAAATTCTGACTGGCCCCACCCCCATCTATTCTCTGCCTCCCAAGTCCCAGCTGATCGGGAGGAAATGGGGATTCCCTTTTTTCCCCCTGTAGAATTGTTGTGCCCATTGTCCCTACAATCAGCAAACATAATTACTGCTCGATGAGCAAATATTCATAAATTCAGCCCGCCATCCCCATCTTTATATACTACACACCAATGCCTGCTTTTCTCATTGTGAAGACATATTGGAAAGCACCAATTAATGTTAAGTGAATTGCTGCAGTTGTTAAGTTAGGAACATGGTTGTTAAGTGAATCTGTCTTCCCATTAACTTTGCTTGTCGGAAGGTGGCAAAAGGTGATTACATGTCCCTGGGACACTGCAACTGTCATAAATACGAGTCAGTTGTCAACTGTCTCAATTTTGATCATGTTACCACGGGGATGCTGCAACGGTCATAAGTGTGAAAACAGGTCATAAGTCACTTTTTTCAGTGCCGTTGCAACTTCAAACGGTCATTAAATGAACTGTTGTAAATGGAGGACTACCTGTACATGCCTTATCTTTTTGCATTTACAGCGTAGTCGTGCCAGATCTGGAAACGCTGATGCAGTTGCTTTTCAAAGTCAGCTTTCTTCTCTAGGAAGTCAAACTTCTGGTAATGCTTAATGAGTTCATTGTTTCAGCTTCTTTTCCGTGCCATTGTATGGCTGTGTCAGGTTGTTAGTTTCGTTTTGCTTTGTTTTAACGGCTAGCACAATTTGGCAGCTGGGCATCAAGGCAGAGTTAAATATAATGATGGTGTGATTATTCACAGCTGTACAGTTGTGCAGGTATGCAATCAAAAATAGCTGTAGAAAGGAAATGGAGAAAAAAAGGAAGTCACTACTGATTTTCTTCCCACTAAGAAGCAGATTTTCTTTGCTGCTGCTTAAGGTCAGGGGAGAATGTTGTAAAATGAGCTTCTCTAGCTGAAAATTACTTCCAAGGGTAATAGTTAACAAGTCTGAAATGCTTATGGAAAAAGTGTTACTCCTGTTTAACCAACAACATTCAGCGTTGTAGAGGATTGCATTCTTTCCAGCTGGAACATCCGATTCCAAATATTTAGGTTAGGAAGGATAGCATTATGGTGAATGAGATTATCAAGTCTGGAGAAGTTTTTTTCGCATGTGATCGGAAGATAAAAGCAAGGAAGTAGTTCTTCAGTGTCTTCAGCTTTCTTATTTTAGCCCTGTAGCCTGAACAAAGGTCAAGGATTATTGGAAAAATGATATCAAACTTCATGAAGATTAGAATACAGTCTATTTTTTGGGTATTATTTACACAGCTTGCTGCAAAGATTATTCTCAGCATTTTATATTTATACAATAGGAACTGAATACAATAGGAAACCAATAGGTCAAATATTTAATATAAATATGCATAATAAATATATAAATATAGTCATCTAGCATAGCTCCATGGTGAGATAGGCAGCAAACAAATTTAACAAACAAACAAATAAAAGAAACATGTAGGTAGTTATTTTCTGTCCATTTTGAAAAAAAGGTGACTTTCTGCAGATCTGCAGATCATTTTTTATTCACTTTCTCTATTTTTTTTTAAAAAAAACATTTTTGTCCCCACAACATTTCAGTTCTTTGGTCTTTCTGTTCAGCTTTTTTCAGTCTCATACAGCTGGCTTGCCAACTGCCTCATTTAACAACGGATGACTTGAAATTACAATGGTGTAAACAAAAGAGCTTTGTGACAAATCCTCAGCATCCCACAATCACAGGATAGCCATTCAGGGGCTCCGCAACCGGCACACGCTCACAACCGTTGCAACATTCTGCATCATGTGATTGGCTTTTGTGTGCTTTACCGTTGGCTTGAGACAAGCAAAGATAATAGAGAAGGCAAACGTAAAGTCGTAAATTGTGATCATGTGGTGATTCACTTAATGACCAATGCTGGTCTCAGTTGTGGTCACTAAGTGAGGACTACTTGTACTTTTGTCCTGATAAAACTTGTGACTGAGACTAGAGGTAGCTTTCTGGCAAAAATTAAATGGCAGTATTGTCTTATGAAATGTACCCTGTTTCCCCCAAATTAAGACATCCCCTCATAATAAGCCCAATCAGGCTTTTGAGCACATGGCAATAAGGCCAAGCGCTTATTTCAGGGTTCAAAAAAATATAAGACAGGGTCTTATTTTTGGGGAAACACAGCATTTTCAGTGACAATCAAAAACTATGACAAAAAGTGGGCTAAATATGGAGAGTGATAAAACAATGAAAATGCCCACAACTTAATATCTGTTTTATATTACACATATTATGAATATGCCATTCATTAAAAAAAATCATAGGATTTCCTGACCTCCATGTTTCCTCAAATGTGCAAGTTATTTGCTTTAAAAAAAATCTCAAAAATTCTTAGTGAAAACTATTGCCTAAATCACTATGTTTTGTTTCTCTTGAAGTTTTACATGTGTTAAGTAAGCAAAGAAGAAGCAAGGGCAAAATTTTTTTGATGGTACCTGGCTTTCTTGATTTTTTGGACAGTTTATTTATTTAGAATATGGCATATCATACATTGACTAGCAATATATAGTAACATTTCACCTAGATTAGTAAAACACTATAAAATATAAATGTTAAAAAGATCTATGTTCAAATACCAATGTTTAGGCCATCTAACTATGGAAGGGCAGCATCATTTATATTTTTTTAAAAAATCAAATACTGGTCCGGTATATTGCTTCAATTTACAGGCACTCACAATGTGACAGTTTGATGTGGGGCCCTATAGTTGCACTGAGGGGAAGATACTAGGCCTTATTTATACAGAGAGCTCTGACAAACACTGTATGGGGTACAAATCCTATTCAGGATTGTTCATTGCTGAAGTGGTAGTTCAAAGCCTGGCACCAATTGTAAGTCTTCCTATGTCTGGGCATTCAGCGACCCATTTGGCTTTTCCATTGGGAATTGAGTTCAAGTTGTTGGGCAGATGTTCCTGGATTTCAGTCTTCTGGATGATAAGCGAGGAAGGTCAGCATGCAGTGGTAGGAATGAATTGTTCATAGTTTTTTTGTATTCTCTCACTAGTGCATCTTGCCTTCGTAAAGCTGGTAGTGCTAGATAGCTCAGAACAGGAAGCCAGCAAGTCAGAGTGGTTTTAATACATCCGCTAATAATTCTCATGGTATCGTTGAGTCTGGCATCTAACTTACTAGTATGGCGGCTGTTAAGCCATAGAGAGGCACAGTATTCTGCGGCGGAGTAGACCAACCCTAGGACTGATGACCTGAGGGTGGACAGTATGCTTTTTAAAGGAAGATGATCATAAACTATCATCATCAGGACTGGGTGAGAAGGTAATGGCACAGAAGCTTAACAGCCACAAATGCTATTCATCCATTTGAAAACAAAGGTTAAAAACATGCAAATCTTCACATTGGTGGGAATGTGTGTTAATATGAACATTAGTCGATGTGTCCTGGGCTGCCATATTCTCCTGAGCCTGCATTGATGGTCACGATATGAAGAATGCCAGCCATTCTGAAGACTTCCTGTTGACCATGTAGCCTCAAAGGTTCTTTTTTCCCCCTTTTTGTCTTAAAAGATTGACTAGAGAGACAAACAACCCTGTAAATCATACATTTGGCACAGCATATAATTTAGTCCTGTCTATATCTGTAACTAAAATGTTACTTTTAGTGAATGTAAGTGGAGATTTTCTTCCTTTTACAATAATGTTATTATGTGGCATGTCATTCTACACTTTCCTAAAACCTTGTATATTGCAGTAAAAACACAGCTGTGGGAAGGAAATACAGAAACCAGAACACCCATGATAGCAACGTCTTGGCTGTTTCACTCTGGATCGAGTGGAAGAAAAAAGTTTGTTGTAATTGTGTTAATTTGGTGATCAAAACACAGATCAACTGTCATGATCTATTTTTCTAAAAATTGTGGGGTATTATTTAAAAACTCTCAACAAAAGCAGTAAAGTGAAGTTATACATCGACACATTGGCCAGGGTAATAACAAATGCATAGTTATCAATGGAAAATAATCTTTATTTGGAAAATTAAGTGGGAAATTAGTTTTTAGTAAAATTCCAGTAGATATTTGCTAACCTAAAAGAATGATGTTGAATAAAACTAATTTCTGATTATCATTTCATATCCAGTACTGTAAATTTTCACTGTTTAAAAATAGAAAATTAAAAATAGTTTATTTTTAAAAAATGGTTACTAGAAATATCAGAACTCCATCAATGTATTTACAACCTGATATAACTGCACAGGTAAATGCATCTCTACTGAAGCTTTATTGCTAGAACATGACCGAACGTAGCTTGATCTTTTTTATCTTGAAAAAGCACACTGGTTAGTTCTTAAATGAAGACTACCAGTGGAAATCCTAAGACACCAGAAAGCAAAAACACAACAAGCAAAAACCCGTCCACTGTCAAGAGAAGTCAGTGACAAGTCACATCCTATTTTTGCTAAGAAAACAGCAAAGACATAAGATCCCAAGGAGTGAAAAATCAAGTCAAGAGACTCATTTTTAACTATCAAACATGAATTGTACCTGAGTTGGAAGCTTCTGGAGAAAGCATCCAGAAAAATACTACTGTGGGGAAATCTTAATGGATTGCAGTGCTTAGCTCCATCCTTAACATGCATTTCATTTTCCTATCAACATGCATTTCATATTAAGAGGTAGTCCTTGACAGGGGTGGGTTCTACTTACCTTTACTACCTGTTTGCAATGGGGCCGCATGCTTGCGCTTCTGCGCATGCGCAGAAGCTTCCTGATGATGTCGGGGTCGGTGGGCGGAGCCTCCCACCGGTTTTACTACTGGTTCTATAGAACCGGTCCGAACCAGGGGCAACCCACCACTGGTCCTCAACTTACAATTGTTAATTTAGTGATTGCTCAAAGTTACAGCGACACTGAAAAGTGACTTACGATCATTTTTGACACTTGCGACTGTTGCAGCAGCCCTATGGTGACATGATCAAAATTTTGACACTTGACAACTTGTTCATATTTATGATAATTGCAGTGTCTTGGGGATCACGTGATCACCTTTTACAAAATCACCTTCTGACCAGCAAAATCAATGAGAAAGCCAGATTCACTCAATAACCATGTTACTAACTTAACAACTGCGGTGATTCACTTAACAACTGTATCAAAAAGTTGGTGAAACAGGGCAAAATTCACTTAACAAATGTCTCCCTTAGCAACAGAAATTTTGGGCTCAATTGGGGTTGTACGTGGAGGGCAACCTGTAGTTGAATGTCATGTTTTCTGACTATTGTCTGCACATGTTTTCTATAACTTTGAAAATGAAGGCAGTAGAGGTAGATACTATAGCTAAACATGACAGTACATATTTATGTTTATTTTGTAAAATGCTGTATCTGTATAATTCCACCAAAATTTTAAAAAGATGCATGGAAATATGAGAACAATAATATGGGAAGACTATGATCTTTCCCCCCCATCTCTGGTACAAAGCAGAAGGAGGAATTTGATGACTGGAGAACTGGAACTCTAAATGTATTGAGAAAAAAGAGTCTGAACCAAGAATTCCCATGAAGTAGGAATGGGAAAATAGAAGAGGGAAACTACAAGTCTGCCTAAATGTGTTGATCTATTTATTAAACCAAATCAAGAGGACCACTGGTGAGACTGCTTAACACAAAATTCCAAAACTTAAGCTACTCTGCTCATAATCACTAACAACATGTCACAAAGGTAATGCATGCTTACCTTAGCTTAACCAGGCTGCCTTTAATGATTCCAAAGCTAAATTACATATTGTGTGTGTACCAAAAAGCAAACAGCCATGAAATTAAGATGATTTCCGTAAAGAAAGTTTATTATAAATCTAAACAAAAGTCTTTTGCAGTGGCAGGCTTCCCCACTTTGTCAACCATGAACTGTCAACTACAGCTAAAACCAACCCTTTATAGCCACTCTACCATTTCCCTGGACCCCCAATTAAACTATGTCTATCCAGTGGTGGGTTTCTACCAGTTTGCACTGGTTTGGGAGAATCGGTAGTGGCGGCAGCAGGAGGCTCTGCCCACCCGCTTACGCATCATCATGGATGCTCTGCGTATGAGCAGAAGTGCCACGTGCAAGCGAAGCGAGTGCATGCACACTAACAGTTCCAAACCAGTAGCAAAGGTAAGTGAAACCCACACTGTGTCTATCTAACATACCTATATATCTGGGGAAGTCCCTGGCCAAAAATAGTAGGGTCAAGATAAAAAATTATATTTATTGAACAAATAACTGATTAAACGTAACTATTCTCTGTTATACAAACCACTCTGCCAGACAAAGAGACATAGAGATACACCATCTCCTCTTTCCTTCTAGCAGAAACGGGAGGGAAAGCAAATAAAAAAGGTAAGAAGAAGATACGAGAGGAAAGCGAAAACTGGATAGAGTTTTGATAAGGGTTGTGATAACTGAGCCTGAAAGAAAAGAAAACCTTATGTAGGGTTTTACAAGTGGGTTAAATTCACCAGGAAACCACTCCACTCAAACAACAGCTAATCCTCATGCTAGTCTTCAAAGATATCCACACTTCATAGCAGTGATGCTTACAGCCATTGCTACAGTTGTTCATTCCTGTTTCTAGCAGTTTTTGCTCTTACTGGTGATGTTGGACTATCCTTATTCACAGGCCGTTACTTTAAAGAAGTGTCTTTCTATTGGTAGGGTATATACATTTGCTGATCATTAATTAGTCCAGAGATTAGGGGTCCCAGAGGAAATGAAATAGGGAATTGCAAATTACTAAATTTGTTTATCTTTGGTGTGATGAAAGTTGGACAATCGTATCATTTTCTTTTCTAGTTATTCTTACTTCTCTCTTTAGCGCTTTCTTTTCTTTCTTATTTTTCCCTGCACTTTTTTACTTTTTCCCCTATTCTTTTTTCCCCTTTAAGCTTAGTGTGTATTATTATTTTTTCTATGTTTCTATTATATTTTACTATTATAATCCAAATTCTTAATAAAAGATATGTGTGTGTGTTGTGATGGAATGTAGTGCGGAGGGTAGGTTCCCCTTGAGGGAGGGGTGCATTCCAGGGGACTAATATTTACCTCAGGCCTAATATCGTGTGTGAGAGAAAGAGGACAAAGACAGCTCCTCCCTAATAGTTGACATATTGTCTACCACATACTATCTACCATAGTATGTGGTAGATGCAGATAATAAGATAATAAGAATCCTCAGCCTGGTAAAATTTTGTCTATAGGTTTGAAACAATAAAGAAGTCAGCTTGGAAGAATTGCAACCTGTCATTCTTGGTTTTGGGACAGATACACACGTACGTTATACATTTGTGCAGTTGCTGGGGGAAGGGGAGCTTGAATTGTACTATGGTAGGGAGAATAGGGATATGGTGGCTCAGTGGCTAAGATGCTGAGCTTGTTGATCGAAAGGTCGGCAATTCAGCGGTTCGAATAGTGCCGCGTAACGGGGTGAGTTCCCGTTACTTGTCCCAGCTTCTGTCAACCTAGCAGTTCAAAAGCACATAAAAATGCAAGTAGAAAAATACCTTTGCAGTAGTGGATTTCAAATTTGTTTGCTACTGGTTTGCTTGCGCGAACACTCAAGTGCGACACTTCTGCGCATGCAGAAATGGAGATGAGCACCGCCCCCTAGAGTCGGGAATGACTAGCACATACGTATGAGGGGAACCTTTACCTTTACCTTTAAGGAGAAAGATGCTTTTACTTCCTTCTCCTATCCCATGATAACAGTATAGCTAGATTCCCTCCTTTGTGCCAAGCAAAACAGGAACCATGCAAAGGCAAACTTCGTAACTATATATGTGACATTTAATTTGGTTCTTAGCGACAAAATAACTCATAAAAAAGAGGCAGTTGGAAGTTTATGACCAGAGTCAATAAACAGAATCAAAGGATCTGAATCCCCGGAAGTGAATAAGAGAGGAAAAAATGGTGAAGAGCACACTTATCACCTATTTCTAGAAGATATCTCAAGGTGAATTTAGTTACTTAGTGAAGACATGTAGGGAAACCAAATTCTGTAGGATAGCTCTACAGAGATTTTAGGTCAGATTGGGCCATACAAGAATATAATGTTATAAAAAACAACCATAAAAAGAGAGAGTCAGTGCGCTTTGTAGTTTATTGCATAATGTCAAATATCCTTCTCTCCCCCCCCCTCTCTCTTTCTCCCCCTCCCTCCCTCCCTCTCCACAGTTTTCAGAAAGAAGGTTAATTCCTTTGAAACCAAGGTGTCCAAACTGGAGATGTTCAAACAACCAAAAAGAAACTTAGCAAGGACTTTCTACTATGTAATATCCACATTGCATTCCCACATGACCTTTCCTTTCCTATCAGGGAAAATGAAAATTTTGGGGAAGGAAGGCATCACATTGAGGGTAAGAGAGATGTTCTTGTAGAATGGACCCAATCCTTTTGTAATGAATTCATTTCCCTTTGTACTGTGCATCCTTTGAGAGGGAGGTTTTCTCTCTGTGGGTGATTTGATCATTAGAAACAGATGTGTTTGTGATGGATATGTAAATGATGCAAAGGTTGCACACATCATGCTCCATCTAAGTAGAGTAGCAGATGGGGTTGGCCATCTGGACAGGTAGAGCAGTGGGGTCTTAATACATGAATGAGACTGTCATATCAGGTAGATATATCTAGACATTTTTGGGTATTGGACAACATTTTGGTACAACTGATTATAAAAGAGAGATGGGCTCCACTTGAACTGTAGTCGAACCAGACTGCTGGTGCATAAAATCAAAAAGCAGCAAAATAGTTTTTTAACCGATCCTGAGAAAAATTCACAGGTTCTCAACAGCACACAGCTCTGAAGGGTGTAGACTTTTCAGGAAATAGTATAATGTATGGGACCAAGGGATATTGTGGCACAGTGGCTAAGACGCTGAGCTTGTCGATCGAAAGGTCAGCAGTTCGAATCCCTAGTGCCGCATAATAGCTCCCGTTACTTGTCCCAGCTTCTGCCAACCTAGCAGTTCGAAAGCACTTAAAAAATGCAAGTAGAAAAATAGGGACCACCTTTGGTGGGAAGGTAACAGCGTTCTGTGCGCCTTTGGCATTTAGTCATTCTGACCACATGACCAGGGAGACGTCTTCGGACAGCACTTGCTCTTCAGCTTTGAAATGGAGATGAGCACCGCCCCCTAGAGTCGGGAACGACTAGCACATATGTGCGAGGAGAACTTTTACCATTACCTATGGGACCAATGTTGGAAAAAGAGGTAGTAATATCAATCAGAAGACAAGAAGGCCATAAAAAAGGCCCAAGCCAGCAGTTTAAAAAGGGTAAGATGTGTAGATAGCAATATATCTATATATCCAGTACAGGAAACCTCTATGTCAAGATGGGAAAATTATAGTACTTGTCAATGAGAAGATAGATATAATGAGTCTAATGGAAGCCTGGTGAAATGAATCAAAGGAATATGCTAATTCCTAGATACAAACTTTATAGAAAAACTAGGAAAGGATGCACTGATGGAGGGATTTCTCTTTTATTGATGGGTTGGGGGAAGTCAAATTCTAACATGTCAGAAGACTAGACTTCTACATAGAATCACTATAACTAGTAATATCTTGTGATGGGTGTAAATTAGCTCTAAGAACGTACTATTGCCCACTGATCAAAATATTAGGACAGTCCCGTGATGTTGAAAGAATTTAGGGAAGCATGACAAGAAGAAGCTCTTGTAATTATGGAAGTCTTTTATCTTCTTGTAGACTAAGTACAATTATGTTCATGCCAAGCCAAAGAAACTAAAATTGGAGATAACCTGTTGTGCTGAACACTTGGTCCTGGAACCAGTCAGAGGGGAGGGAAGACTTAATCCTAACTAATGGTCATGATTTGGTGCAAGATGCATTTAACAAATCTATAAAGGCAAACCTGCTAACAGAATCCAACCAATCACATTTAATTCCCAAAGGAGTTTTTTTATTTTTTATTTTAAATAGCTGGCTAGTGAGACAGAGACTGAGAAGAAAAGAGGGCCAGGTCTTTTCATGCTGACTGCCTGGAGGTTATTTAAAAACACAATAATGGTGGGCCATCTAGAATTTATATACTTCTAAAACTCCCCTGTCTGTGACTTTTAACTGGGCAAAACTGTGCCTCATAGGACAACACTTTTCCAACCACTGTTCTCTCAAATGGACTATCTTATAGAATACCAGGACCTATTATTGTCGTAGGAGTGAAATTTTGGAAAATTCTTGCCACTTCAATGCTGCTGTGGTGTAGTGCCGTCAACATGCTGCAGTCATGCGATCCTCATTTACAAGTTTCCCTGAAGTTTTCCCACAACTTAGTGAAGAAACCTGGGAAACTTGGAGGGAAAAATGTCTGGGGGGTTCTCATGACCGCAGCTGATGATGGGAGCCCGGCAAAGGTTTTAGGCCAGCATTCTCTGTTTAGCTAAGGAAATATATCCGAAAGGATGACCCAGAAGGTCACAAGTTGTCTAGTTTTTTCCAAATCCAGGAAGACACCCAGCATGGATTTTTCTAGCAGGGTCCAGGAAGCTGTCAGCATTAAGAAGGCTTCCTTCAGGAAATGGAAAACCTAACAAAAAAAGTACCCCCCCCCCCAAAAAAAGGAACTAAGGTGACAAAATCATGATAATGGTAATAAAGAATTGTTTTCAATAATGTGGAAGCCATATGGTAAAAATAAATTTTAAAAAGGCAACACAAAGTTGTTTAAATACTTTTGAAGCAGAACATTTTCACTCAGGCCGTTAAACAGCAAAGGAAGGAAAAGCATGTTCCACTAAGAGAGAAGATTGTGGAGAAAATAGAAGGAATATTTTGTGTCTGTCATTAGAACTTTTTTTTTTACAGTGGATGCCTTGTCAGATATATTTTGATGGTCGTGCTCATTTGGTTCTATGAGGAAGTTATTTGGTCAATACAGCTTCAGGTTCAAAAGGTTGTTTTATTATTTACAATATATACATGCATATAATAACGAACGGGGCGTCCTGTTGCATTTGTTACCCTAACTGTATGACTCAGATGATGAGAGGAGAGAGAAGTTCATGTGTTGTCTTGTTGAGAGATAGATGAGAAGAAGAAGGGGAGATATCCAAGTGATTTCTAGGTAAGAGTCCAATAAGAGAGTCCATTGGCTGATATAGTCACATGTGATGTCTGTAAAGACTTAACCCCTTCTAGTCCCTGGTGCATCATATGCAGGCAATATCTGACAGACCCCTTCTATTGCCAGGTGTGATGGAACAGCGGACAAAAATAATAATAAACACAAGTATAAGAAAAATAAATTATAAGTACAGTCCAACTGATTTACAGTGGTTCCAATGTATTTCACAAGGTACAGGTTTAGTTAAGAAATCAGCAATTTGGTCCTTGGTATTGCAATGAACAAATTCAACAAAACCCTTTTTAACTTTCCTAAGAAGGAAATTGGAACATCTAAAGTAAATTGAGACAATGAGAATATATTTTAAGACATCTTGAAACTACACTGCGACAAACCTCTGCGATCTGATGTCATTCAGCCAAGAGCTCAATTAAAACTCAAATAAAAAGTTACTGAGCTCCTAGGAAAATATGTAACTTGTCATTTCCACCTGCCTGAAGACTAGAAAATACCTAGTTGTTTGGTTTTTTTAAAGTAACCCAAGAGCTGTTTGGGAAATAGGGCAAATCAGCTTAACATCTGTTTCAGGCAAATAAATAAAAATGATAATCAAAGAATATAAATCTACCCATCGAGAGGAACAGGTTTTACTGAAGGACAATCAGTATGAATTCCATAAAGGCGAATACTGTATTGCTAACTTTTAATCTAAAAGTTCTTGAAAGTCTTGGTTGATAACTCAATGAGGTTGCCGTGTTGGTTTTTGATAGCTTTGAAAAAGGGAAATTCCATGCTAGGGATCATTAAGAAAAGGACTAAAAATAAAAATATCACAGTTGCAATACTCTTATACAGATATGTGGTAGGTAAATATTTGGGACACAATTACATTTTTATCACTGCATTGGAAAAAGGTATAGAGGTAATCCTTGACTTAGAAACCAGTCGTTTAGCAGCCATTTGAAGTCACAAATGGAAATGAAAAAAATGGTATGATAGGATCCTTGCATTTATGACTGTTGCAGCATCCCCACAGTCACATGATCAAAATTTGGGCACTTGGCAACCGGCATGTATTCATGGCATGCCAGGCAGTGGTGGGTTTCAAAAATTTTTACTACCGGTTCTGTGGGTGTGGCTTGGTGGGCATGGCATGGCTTGGTGGGTGTGGATTGGTGGGCATGGCAGGTGAAGGATACTGTAAAATCTCCATTCCCACCCCACTCCAGGGGACGGATACTGCAAAATCCCCATTTCCTCCCGATCAGCTGGGACTTGGGAGGCAGAGAATAGATGGGGGAGGGGCCAGTCAGAATTTTTACTACCGCTTCTTTGAACTCAAAATTTCTGTTACCGGTTCTCCAGAACTGGTCAGAACCTGCTGAAACCCACCTCTGATCCCAGGGTCATATAATTGCCATCTGTAATTTTCCCAGCTGGCTTCTGACAAGCAAAGTCAGTGGGGGAAGCCAGATTTGTTTAATGAATACCTGATTCGTTTAACAACTGTGGCAAAAGTTGTAAAATTGTGTGATTCACTTAACAACTGCTTTGCTTACCAATGGAAATTTTCATCCCAAGTTGTTGTAAGTTGAGGACTATATAATACAGGTAGTCCTCGACTTACAACTGTTCATTTAGTGACCTTTTGAAGTTATAACAGCACTGAAAAAGTAACTTATGACCATTTTTCACACTTACGACCTTTGTAGCACCCCCATGATCAAAAATCCAAATGCTTGGCAACTGGTTCATACTTATGACGGTTGCAGTGTCCCAGGGACATGTGATCACCTTTTGCAACCTTCTGACAAGCAAAATCAATGGGGAAGTCAGATTCACTTAACGACCGTGTTGCCACCTGCAGTGATTTACTTAACAACTATGGCAAGAAAGGTCGTAAAATGGGGCAAAACTCAAATGTCTCACTTAAGCACAGCAATTTTGGGCTCAATTGTGGTTGTAAGTTGAGGACTACCTGTATAGCTTTAAAAAATGCAGAAGAGGGTAATCATAAGGATCAGTGGTTCAAATGCATTCTATAAGAAAAAAAGAATGTGTGGGACATTTTAGCTTGGAAAAAAAGATAGCCAAAGGAGAAGATGATTGAAATCTATAAAATCATGCATGATATGGAGTAAGTGGATAGTAAGAGGTTTTCCACCTCTCAAAACATTAGGACCAAGCATTAATTACCTTATATTATAATTTCAATTTTATTAATTGAAAAGAGATTGAAAACCGAGAAAAGGGAGCACTTTTGTTTAAGAACTTCCATAGATATGAAATAGAGACGTCTGCAAAGAAGATCTGTTCACATTCTTTTCTGGAGAAAGGGCAGAAGGAAAGCCAAAAAAAAAAAAAAAGCCTTAAAATCTCACCCAAAAAGATTTATAGCAAGACCAAAAAGTTTTCTTCCGGTCTTTTGTCCCGGAATCATGGGTTTGCTTTTAAAGCTAGAGAATGTCAGTATTATTGTATGATTTTTAAAAAAGAAATCTGAATTAAAAACTGAAGAAGGTCTACTAATTAAAATTTGGCAATAGATAAGGGTGAGCTTGAAGGTGCAAATGAAATCTGAGTTTGGAAAAAAGCAGTGGGAAGTCCTGTCTCCTCCTGTGCATGTTTTCAGAGTCAGTAAAGCATATTTTAAAATAAAAATAATGATTAAAGTTGGTTTGAGTTGACTTGTAACATATTCAGAGAATAAACGAATGAGCATGCACCATTGCTTCCATCCGTGTGTCATTTCTTAGTAGGACTAATACCAAGCCTTGAAGCTTTTTTTTTTTTACATAAATAGGATGACAGCTCAAAACAGTTGGGGGTGTTTTGATTGCCAATTTAACTTGTGTTTAAATTGGTGGTTATTTAAGTGTTACTAAAACATTTAGGGCCCTATTCACCAAACCATCAGTTCTTTTTGCATTTTAACAGTTTGGTGTGTCGTCTCCTGTTTGTTTTTCTGATGCCATATTATTTGCAAGTGTCTTTAACAGGATGCCAACTAATTTCAATTAAAACTTTACTCAGGAATATTAAATATAGTAAGATTCATTGCAGTGTGTACGGGCATATTCCGCATATATATGAAAAAGCCAAAGCAATTGGAGTCCTCTCTCCATACAAGGTAGACAAGGCTGTGAAAGTGTTGGCATTTCAAACAGATCCTTAACTAAACTTGCTGCTCGAGTGCTTGGAGGCCGTAAGGGTCTGGATGGCAAGGAACTAACTTCGGTTCAGCCCTGTTAAGACAGGGTAGCTTTGAGTTTTTAACCCTCCAGGATCTTTTGATTGTCATCCTTGACTTTGGATGAAGTTCCACTTCCTTGGACTGAGTTGGTGTGCAATTTTTGCCACGGTTTTAGTCATGATTGATTTTTCCTTGCAACAACTTTAACGTTGCATTTTTGTTGTGGTCCGCCAGCAGCCTGTGGAGCTGGCAGTGGAGTTGGACACTGAGGAGGCTGAGGAAGAACATGGGCCAGTCCTGGAAGCTAGGGAAGGCCCGGATGAGGGCTCTGTGTCGGAGGCAGAGATGGGGCCAGGGCCATCAGGGAGTGAGGTGCGGACTCCAGAGCCTCCAGAGGCTGACAGTAGAGAGGCAGGGAACAGGAGGAGCCTGTTCCTAGTGCACGCATGAGAAGAGCTGCCAGAAGGCAAGAGTAGCTAAAGCAAAAAGGATGACTCGGGAAAAGGCCAAGAGATGATTGGCCCCTCCCATAAGGCTTAAAAGACCAGCAACAGCTCTTGGGCTCTTTGTTGGAAAACAATGTTGATAGATTTGTTTCTTGTCTTGCTGCATTTATTTCTTGTCGGTGTCTTCTGCTTCTGAATTTTTGCCAAGAAAAGCCTTTGGCAGGTTGCCTAATTAGACCAAGGTTGGTGATAAGGCTGAAGAATTGTGTTATGAAGAATTTGTTTTGAATTAGTTTGGACTATGCTGAGAATGAGTTAATTCTCAGCTGTTCTAATAAAATCTGTTTGTTTAGAACTGATTACATCTGATAATACTTACTTAAGCCTGGGTCACAACAATTTTTTTTTAAAAAAATAAATATTATAACCCATTTTTTCCAGGTTTTTAAATTAGAATTGCAGGATATCGATTTAATAAATAAATGTTAATTGTGATTGCAGTCTTACATTATTGCTGTCTGATGCCTATAGCTCAATTGGAAAATCTCCTGAGGGAAGTTGTGGATGCCTCCAGAAGTTGTGGATGTTTTTAAGAAGAGACTGGATAACCATTTATCTGAAATTATATAGGGCTTCCTGCCTGAGCAGGGGTTTGGACTAGAAGACATCCAAGGTCTCTTTCAACTCTATTATTCTGTTCTGTTATTCATTCTTTATAGATTTTTATTTTTTTTCTTTCTTTTTTTTCCTCTGAGCCTTTTAAAAACTTACATAATTAAGCCTAGTTCTCCATATTTTTGTTAATTCCTTCCATATTGGTACATAATTATTTGCATTTTTAAAAAAATATTAATAATATTATTAATAATAATAATATTATTATTATTATTATTAATAATAATAATAATAATAATAATAATAATAAAAATGCCTAAATTTTATAAAGTTTTAAAGATCTTGGAATCCCTAAAACTGTAGAATTTGTTTTTGAGTTTTTGGGTATGTATGAAAAAACATCAAATGTGAGTTATAAAAGTTAATTGATATTCCTAATACCTGTGACAATTCCTCTAACTCATCAATGTAGCGGGCTGAATAAGAAGCATATGAGAATGTCAAGATCACATCATCTGCAAATAGATTTAAAAGATAATGTCGTATCTCCCATTTTTATCCTGTTAATCTGATTATTGGATTTAAGTGCTACTGACAGCAATTCTGCAGCTAGGTTGAATAATAAAGGTGATAAAGGACAACCTTGGGGCCCCTTAAAATTGTGCTTTAATGTGAATCATAACTCTTTTATCTGAGCTTTAGTTAGTCTATAAATATGTGCAATCATCTTACAAAAACCAACCCCAATTTTAAATTTAACTAATATTTATTTTAAAGATTGTATTTCCAGGAAATCCAAGGCTGGTTCATCTCAATTGCAGTAGATTCTAATTTGGTATTCTTTATATATAGTGTAATTTTTCAAATATACAGTGACGGTCTTATTTCTGTAGCTATCTTTTACATTTTCTATCTTTTTTGTTTGTTTCTCTATATCTGGGGTCTCCGAACTTGGCTACTTTAAGACTTGTGGACTTTAACTCCAAGAATTCTGGGAGTTGAAGTCTACAAGTCTTAAAATTGCCAGGTTTGGAGACTTCTGCTCTATATGTACCTTGGATTTATGTTAATGTATTTACCTGATACTGTTTAATAACATTAATAAAATATATATTTACCATTTGTTGCCAGGTCAGGATGTCCCAAATCAGTTTTGATGCAAGCAACTCACTGTCTCACCTGTATATGCTGGGGCCCAGCTTTAGCAATATGGATTTCACAGGTCAAAATTGGGAAGCATATTTGAAATATCGAGAGGGATTATTTCCAAAATGTCTACAATCATGAGCGTGGCCCATTACAAAACAGCCACTTATTGGAGAAGAAATTGGTGAGATTGAGGCCCATACTTCCTTTTTCCTCTGAGCACATAGGTTCATTTACAAGCAAAAATATTGGACTGCATCCAACATTTTACCATTCCCCCTCCCCCAAGGCCTCTAGTCTAAGGGTTGCCCAAATGCATTGTGGGAAATATTGATTATTCTACGGGCTGGTGCTTTGCAACATGTCAGCTTCCCACTTTTTAAACAAAGGGAATCTTTAAAAAAAAAGAAAAAGATGGGACAGGGAATCTTGTGTGCATGAAGAGAGATTTAATTTGTAACATTGGCACTATGCGGTATTATGATATTTGCTTTGTTGATATAAATACTTTTGCCGACAATTATTATGCAGGCCAAAATTCAGTCACTTAGTTCTGACTAAAGGCTACACTGTATGTTATACTGTATGTGAACATGTCTTTTCAAATGTGTAAATATTAATTGAATATTATTACTTACGCTAATATTATTAATATACTTTTTCAGGTGAAGAGGCAATATTAGCCACTCAGCCCAACTATTGCCAGCACTTCTTCTACAGTCTCTCTCTCCCTCTCCATCCCACCTGGGGTTTTATAATAAGTTTGTAAACAATTTCACTCCATAATCAAACTATGGTAAGAAAAAGAAATGCTTTACATTGTAATTATGTATTTCCATTTGGGATGTTGTGAGTAGTGTGCACATCATAAGTAAATGCACCTACCATATGAAATGACATACGTGTGGGTTCCTGTACCATTTTCATTTATGCATTAACAACGTATGGATTTGCTCTCGCTATGGTACTGAGTCACTAATGAAGACAGGCTTTGTAGCACCACAGTAGCAGGTGGGTATTGCTGTAGGTCACTGATGGGGAAACACTCTGGGTGACATCACTGTGAAACCTTGACTGGTAGTTACTCATGATAGAGTCATTTCCATAACAAGAGCAATTCATACTCTCTGTCTAGCATTCTATTTTCCAAGCTGGTGCCCTCTAAATATGTTGCTATTACAACTCTCAAAGGTCCTAGCCCAGTGATGGCTAATCTTTTCCGGACTGAGTGCCCAAAGTGGATGTGCGTGAATGCACCAGAACCCCCAAAATGCAATGCATGCACGGCCCCTGTGTGCACCTCACCCCCACATATGCATGCTTGGCCCTCTTGCAGCCCCCCCACCCCCGCTCATTCATGTACAGCCCCCTGTGGATACACCCCTCCTGCGCATGCGTGTGTGGCCCCCCTGCACCTGTCCCACTCCCCATGCATGTGTGGCAGAGACTTGAAGACCAGCTGGCCGGCGGAAGGCGCATGCGCATTCGCAGCAGAGCTGAACTTGGGCGATAGCTTGCGTGCCATCAGAGTGGGCGCTGCATGCCACCTCTGCCATGCATGCCATAGGTTCACTATCATGGTCCTAACCAATACACTGTAAAAGGTCAGATTGGGAAAAGCAATGGTATGGAACGGAGCAGTGGTGTCTCTCAACCTGATGCCTTTTCCATGGGTTGAAGCTGTCGTTCCAAGAAAACCATGTTGGCTAGGAATGCTCATATCTGCAACCTCTGCCTACCCAGAGAAGTATGCGTGGAAGCTTGTTGTAGCTTTAGAGAAGGACTCCCCCTTCCCCTTAAAATTAAGGAGAATCAGCCATTATGAGAACACATCACTTTCTCTTCGTTAACAAGCGCAGCCAGGGACCAAAGCAGATTGATGCTGACTTCAGCTCCTGCTGTATCTAAAAAGCACACTGTTGGTGTGATCAGCCAACACTTATAGTCTGTCTTTGTTTTGTGCTACCCTGAGAATGAATTATTCATAAGATTCATTTTATATGCCTATTACGTCTGGTGGCAATAGCACCATGGCTCAAGGCACCAGGAAACCTTGGCACTCGGCTAGAGGCACAATCTTGTACACCATCCAGGGGATTATTGCACACTCTCTGGGTTAGTGAAGCAAACCTAGGGAGTTAACAGTGGCATCAGCTGTGGAGGCAGCTGTTTCGCCCACCCTCTGCGCAAGTGGAAATGTACTGCAGGGATCACTTCCCTTTCCTCCAAGCAGCGTGCAAATGAGGAGGAGCAGGGGAGAAATTCGGGTATCAAAGAAAAAAACAGTTTGCCCCCGTTGTTTGGTTCCATTTCCCATCTTTGATTCTGGGCTTATAAGGAGTTTTTAACCAAAGCAGACCTAGTCCAAGTCCATGGCCAGCTAGGGTATTCACAACAATGATGATCGCATTCACAACAATTAATAGAGATAATAACAATAGCAGGGAATGCACCAATAATTCTGGAAATCAGGCAATAATTTTTCAAGCTGCATAGGCACCTTGACTAAGCGGTTCTCTTAGAAAGCTCTTTTCTGAATCTAATAGAGCCTTTCCACAACAATGAGAGTTATTACAATTCCATCTGGTATCATTTATCTGCAGATGAGAGACGTGCAGGCGGAGAGGTCCACAATCTAATTTACTAAAATGGCAGCCTTAGATTAACTCTTGCTGTATACGGCCACGCAGCCCATTTTAATTTTGAACTGGAGCCATGCCACTAGAAGAGAGTTAAATGATTGTTGTGAGGTTGGAGGCTTCTGGGCACAGAAATGTTGGGAGTGCTTTGCGAATATCTGGTGGATTCATTTTCATGGTCTTGTTTGTTTATTTTTAATCTCTAAGGCAGCCGTTTTGAGCAGCACGAAGAAAAACTTTAGCCACAAGGTTATTTAATTTGCAGCAACTAAACCTCTTTAGTACAACTTTTGCAATTTCTTATTATGCATTCCTCGGGGGTGGGGGTGGGAGAGGGACTTTTGCTGGAGTTTTGACAGCAAAGTCAGGATGGGCAATGGTGGCAAGTGAAAGTGGAAAGAAATGAGAGTTGAGGCTCATGGGGCTGAGCTGAAGTAATTTAAAAGATCTGCAGATGGGCTCCCAGCATATGCAGGATCTGCAGATGGACAAAGAACATGTTAGGCAAATATGATGCAACAGGAAGTCAAAAAGAAGTAAGGAGCTGCAAGCTGAAATAACAGACTGACCAATCAAACAAGGCCGGCCAGTAGACAGTGCTCCTTTTTATTGTTGCTATTTCTATGATGACCCTCATTTATCATATTTTATGCATGAGTGTTATCTGGCCTAATACTTTCATGAATCCTATGATTATCTGCATAGGCTTTCATTGGTTACTATAGTGTCTGAATCAGTGGACTCAGTCCCTGGAGAAATGATAAACCACCAATCTTGATATTTCTGATTCTAAAGGAGGACCAATAAACAAAAATGGATCTTTGTCTTGATTCATGTTGTACTTGTCTGTATTTTTTGTAATGCTAATTTATATTTTCTCTTACTGTAGAGTACAAAACCTCTCATGAGTTAATTCATGCTGAGCTGTTGGTTTCCATACCTGCATTCCCATTGTGGCATGCAAGGATCTTTGGCAGATATGTATCTGAATTAACCCCTTATTAAACTTGGAATGGGACAATTGGCCAAGGCAACCTGGCCATGCCCGCTTCCCCCCAGTTTCCCCACCTCAGCTGACCCACTCTGAGTGTTCATCCTCAGCTGCCTCTCCACCGGTGCTCTTCCTCTTCCATTGGTCCCTCATCTCTCCTCCCTGCTCCCTTCTCCCAGGCGAGTCACTGAGGCACACTTGTCCCCAGCTGATTCACTGCACGGGACAATTAGTTGTGTCTCCCGGCGGCCAATTCATGCGCTCACAGCAATCCCACAAAATGGCTTTAGGACAAATATTATTGGTCAATCCAAGGTTGTTCAGTGAGCTTCTGGGGTCCACATTACTTTGAACCCAGGTCTACTGAAAGATGCTTGATCATTTTGACCATGATCATGTTAAAAATTGTCCAGAGTCTGTGTTCATTGCTGAAGTAAAGATGCTAAATAGGATGACAGAGGAAAAAGAGAAAAATTAGTGCCAGAGCAAATTATCATCCTGGGAAGTTCCAGGCTGTCAAGACTGAACCTGATTAAATTAACCATTATTTTGCTAAAGCCACATCTGATGTAATAAGATGAGGAGAGCCACTGATATATACCCCAAATTGATTATCTTTGGAATGAGCCGAGATGGAATGCTTGCAAGATCTCATAAAAATAAGCTTTGTAGCTGAATGTTGCAGGCTGCACACTGGCAGAAGATTTGTTGCCAAATGCTGACTGAAATCTTTTGGACCTTTCCCCCCCCACTGGATAGGATAGGAGCCAAATTTGACTGGTCGCAATAATGACCAAATAAAGTAACTATAAACTACTAGGAAAGGAGTTCATGCCAAGACCAATCCCATTTGATGGGACTTAATTGTAAAGGAGACTGATCAAATAACCACTTGTATTATTCCAACCCCATTATCAGGACCTCAGCATGCCCTACGCATAACCAAGGTCAGCATAACCCTACATAAACATTTCTACAAACTTCTTAGTTTCTTGATACCGTATTTGGAATATCCTCCAGCCACTTGCCAAAACAGGACCCTTTGACTGTAATTCAATAGCAGTTTTTGTTATTATAATTTTAAGAGCTATTGAGCATTTTTGTAGTCTTCTTATTTATTGAACATAATACTTTTGTTTTTAACTGAAGGATGGATTTGCAATATATAAATAGTTGCAAGAGTGTTTGTCTCACTAACTACTACTAGTCCTACAGGTTTGTGAGCTACACACTGCAATAAGATTCTCATTTTACTTTGGCGTACTAATTTTTTCAAGCACCAAATTTTTAAACTTTTGATCATTACATAAAGGGGCATTGGCAGATTTTCATACAGGTAATTTATAATTAGTTAATTTACCATTGTTGCAATTAGCATTTGTGAAGCTTTTAAAGCATTCTACATATAGAATAGGGGTTTTTTTTAAGCTGTGGGGACTTTGACCAGAAATGTCACGCTATGAGCTGGACTTTAAAAAGTGGATGATGGTGAGGTAGATATACAAATGTTTCCAGAGGAAAAATGAATGCTTAAATTAAAAACTCCTAAAATATGGGAAAAAAGACATGCCGTTTAGAATTGAAGACAAGAAAAGACAAGTTTGTTTTAAATGCCACCGGAAGTCATAAAAATATTCCCCACAAAGAAATGAACTGGTGTGGAAAACAAGATAACATATAACAAGCTTCTTGTTATATTACAGATAATAGAAGAATTACTACCTATCTAAGCAAGTGGGTTAAATTCTGAGAATTTTCCTTCTTCCAGGTCAGTGTCAAATTATATGTGAGGTGCAAGCATTGTGATTAAACACCTGTTACACCAGAGGTGGGTTTCAGCAGGTTCTGAAGAACTGGTAGTGGAAATTTTGAGTAATTCAGAGAATTGGTAGTAAAAATTCTGACTGGCCCCGCCCCCA
Organism: Ptyas mucosa; assembly: GCA_012654045.1. Lineage (NCBI taxonomy): Eukaryota > Metazoa > Chordata > Lepidosauria > Squamata > Colubridae > Ptyas > Ptyas mucosa. Next base: position 3,618,134 of record WNWU01000002.1, read on the forward strand.
TCTATTCTCTGCCTCCCAAGTCCCAGCTGATTGGGAGGAAATGGGGATTTTGCAATAACCTTTCCCTGGATTGGAGAAGGAATGGAGATTTTACAGTATCCTTCCCCTGCCACGCCCACTAAGCCACGCCCACCAAACCATGCCATGCCCATCAAGCCACACCCACAGAACCATAGTAAAACAATTTGAAACCCACCACTGTGTTACACGTACATTACCAGGTTCAGTTTATGGTCACTCACATACTTAGAGCTCTCGAAAATAGCACACTCGAATCACTTTCAACTGACCACTGAAGTACAACCTGTACGTGGAGACCCAGCGAATTTAAAGTAACAGCAAAACTTTACTTCTTACAATGTACATTCACTCTTTCTCACACATGTGCACACACACCTATCTTTGGCCTTCTCAACTAGGCTGGCAGGCACTAGCCAGAGGGTTGGAAGCATCAATCCAGATCTAAAGATGAGTCAAAGAGTGGACTTTTATCTCTCAAAGTCCTTGCTTGCTTTGTTGATTGACAAGATTGGCAGCTACTCTTGCCTTGTTAATTTAATTTACAATTAATTTAATTTACAGTTAATTTATGTGTTAGTTTACAAGTCTCATAGTTATTGATGGGATTTCCCATGTGCTCAGGCCCAACTTCTTTTGTCTGGTTCAGGTGACATTATTCCTTTGTTCCTTAATGACTTGGTTCTTCTTATCTATCTCCTGAAGGCATATTTTAGATAGAATTCCTGGCTTTTTGTCCAGCCTGCTTACATGGCAGCTTCATCTTTATGTATGGCAGCTTTGGCCTATTCTCATAAAAGCCCTAATATCTGTTTAATTGATAAAATGCTGAGGATAGTAGTGTGATACAGATTGCTGGAAAGAAAGCCTACCTTTCAATCTGCAGTAATTCCCTTACTTAAATCACATTTTCCCAGAAGCTTCTAGTTAGCTTCAAAGGGAGAGATAAAGATTTAGGAACTCAGTTCAACATCAAGCACAATGAATAAATTACATCTATTACAAGGCTTAATTCTGAGTAAAGGTCCATAAACTTATATATAATTTTGCGGTCTTTGAGGTGCTTTCCTTTGAGGAAGTATTGAAGATTGTGGAATATTACTGAAGATTATGGAATCTGCTCTGTAAATATGCATTGGCTGCTCTGCGTGTCTCTTGTTAGATTTATGGATCTGCAACTACTGCCAATTTTGGAAGGGGATGTCAAGAGGAAAGCACTTCAGATCACTTTCCTGTTTCTGAATTTATCTCTTGAAAATGATCTTAGAGGTAGAGGAAAAAGGATAGATTTATCCTCTTTCTTTCTTTCTTTCTTTCTTTCTTTCTTTCTTTCTTTCTTTCT
>WNWU01000002.1:3619503-3645465 GCA_012654045.1 Ptyas mucosa
CTTTCTTTCTTTCTTTCTTTCTTTCTTTCTTTCTTTCTTTCTTTCTTGCTAAATTTATATGCTGCCCATGTCACTATCGAAGTGACTCTGGACTTACCACATTATGTCCTTTAACTGCTCCTATAACAATAGCAATAGCACTTAGACTTATATACTGCTTCACAGTGCTTTTACAGCTCTCTCTAAGCAGTTTACAGAGTGAACATATTGCCCCCAACAATCTGGGTCCTCATTTTACCAACCTCGGAAGGATGGAAGGCTGAGTCAACCTTGAGCTGGTGAGATTTGAACTGTCAAACTGCAGCTGCTCTCTAACCACTGCACTACCTCAGCTCTTATTATCCTGTGTTGATGTCATCTGGATTATACACCAACTTAATAAAATGCTTTCCAGACACAAATGGAAGATGGTTTGGCAGCGAATTTCCAGGAGTTTAGTCCAGAATACTGGCTACTGTCTCTTTGCTCCCTTAGATCAGTTTTTCTGTTAGGTATGAACGAGACCCACACGTGAGGAATTTAAACTAGCTACTTCATTGTTCTATTGCCTATTTCACAGAAATCTTTCCAGATTGGCAATTTGCCCCTGACAAAGACTAGATAAGGTTCAACGACATTCAAGGTGGGTCTGACCTTGTCCTCTTGTGTCTACCTACAATTCCAGACTATCCCCGGTTTGACCACTCCTCCTGAATGGGATAGCTTCTCTCTGACAGTTTCTCTCCAACAATTTCTCAATCTTAAATTGTGTGGACTTCATATCCCAGAATTCTTAAGGTTGCTGATGTTGGGAAACACATTTTAAAGTTGCTGAGTTTGAGAAACATTGTCTTAGACAGTTCCCACACAGCTGTGCCCTTCCAAATTTCTGTGCCAGGAAAGCAATTGCTGGAACTGTTCTTTCTGTGGCCAAATCTTTTGAGATGTATATGCATTTATATAATATACTTTATAAGATACACAAACAAATGTATGGCATACAAAGTGAAATAAAATACCTAAATATGAAGTTAAAGTATGAACACGCATATATAATACACAACAGGCAGATTCAGAATGAAATTCCTTTCTTGCATTTTCTCAATTTTCCTCAATAATGTCTGCTGCAGCTTGTATTGATCAATCAATTTTATTTTGGTCATAGACCACCTTAGTACAAATAGCATAGCAATTTTGCTAAAATAGAAATAAAAATAAAAAGTCAAAAAGTTGATGAAATAAAATAAGGTCAAGATACAATTATAAATCATGGAATAGAGGTATTAAAACAGAAAAGAATCCTATACAATTACAATTAATTTTACAAAGAATCAGATAGCTATAAAAGGCCATAAATAATAGCAGAATCTATAAAACACTGCAAGAATGTTTACTAAATTATCTTAAATCTACAATTTGCTGAAGCCCTGCTAGGATCGTTGGAATTAAGACTGTTATGTTTCAGCCAATTATAACAAAAAAATTATCAAAAATAAAGCATAGTGTAGCTTGCTCCTGGGGAAGAAAGCTATGGCAAATCTAGATAGCATACTAAAAAGCAGAGACATCACCTGCCAACAAAAGTGTGTATAGTCAACTGTTTTTCCCAGTTGCAATGTATGGCTGTGAAAGTTGGACCATAAGAAAGACTGAGCGCCAAAGAATTGAGGCCTTTGAACTATGGTGCTGGAGAAGACCCCTGCGAGTCCCTTGGACTGCAAGGCGATCAAATTGGTCAGTCCAGAGGAGATCAACCCTGACTGCTCTTTAGAAGGCCAGATCCTGAAGATGAAACTCAAATACTTTGGCCACCTAATGAGAAGGAAGGGCTCACTGGAGAAGAGCTTAATGCTGGGAAAGATTGAGGGCAAAAGAGGAACGGGACGACAGAGAATGAGGTGGCTGGATGGAGTCACTGAAGCAGTAGGTGTGAGCTTAAATGGACTCTAGGGGATGGTAGAGGACAGGAAGGCCTGGAGGAATGTTGTCCATGGGGTCACGATGGGTCGGACATGACTTCGCAAGTAACAACAACAACAAGTGTGCATATATTTAAAAGGAGAAGAGAAAGAGAAGGGAAGAAGGACTTTGGGGAAAACAGGAAGAGAAAATATTTTAAATTATGGAAGCCTAGATAAGACTCAATAAGAACTGCTGCAGTTTGTATTACAAATCTTTGTCAGCAGCTTAGTGATTACACACTTAGCTAGAGTTTTACTGTTTTGAAACCTAGCAGGGACAGTTTTTAATTACTATTTTTTAAATTCCTGAGTTATCCACTGTACTTCTTTTTCTTTTCTTATATAAGTCCACTAGCACATCATTTCAGAGTTATTCCAGTCACCTTTCTACTTCAAGTGAATCCAAAACAGTAAAATTATCTATTGATGGACATATTTATTTTGGGGGGGGGGGGATGTTGGTTGTATCATTGTCAATTTTCTGCTAAATTTTGAACAAGGGATATTATGCAGGTGTTATAGCCACTGTGCTACTAAGAAAAATCTGTGAACAGATCATATTGAAGTAAAGCTGGAAAAAAAAATAAGTGAGGGGTAATGTTTTTGCCTCTATATAGTAGCTAATAAAAGTGCAGGGAGTTTCTTTGAAGAAAGTAAAATGCAGCAGGAAAGCTGAAGAGCAACACTTGAGAAGATAAAAAACCAGAAAACACAACTTTGCTTTCAGCTTGGAGTAGGAAATTACAGACGCAAACAGACATTTACAGTATGCCGGGATCAAGGAAAGAATGACAACATTTTCTCCTGCCCTCCAGACATTTGGGTGGGTTGGTTTCACATACTTGCAATGGGGCAACCTGGGAGTGCAGATATTCCCTAAGTCTATTTTTCCTTGCAATAATACTCTCAAGGTCATATGCATGTCACTTGGGTTGGGTACATAGCACAAAGAAAAACAAATCAACTCTTTGGACTCTGTTGAAATTGCTCTCTCTGTAATCAGGTGGCCTAAATTCCACATTGTGTGTACAATTTATCCTAAATGCTACCTTTTCTATAAGACCTCTGCTTTCTTTAGGGGCTTCCAAGATTTCTAGTTTAAGCACCTCAGCTGGGTTGTGATCTTAGTGTTTGGATAGCAGTCTAGATTGGACCTTCAGTCTAGATTGGACCTTCAAATTATCCTTGGTGCAAATGATCCATTGAGGCCAATGAAGTATTTTTGCCAGTGCAAATGCAGGCATGATGTGGTAATTTGGAATTAAAGCACGGTGAGGCAGGGCAAAATGTAAATATCTTCTTGATCCCATGATATGATCCTAACCTGGATTACCATCTGGTAATGTACAGTAAAGAAAACAACATAGAATCCTTCGTTCAATACTTCTCTTATTCAGAAAAGAATAAATGTGATATGCTTCTCTCTGGTGTTTCATTAAGGGCAAGATTGAGTATCAGTGGTTCTGTAATCGAGGCAAGCCCAGTGCCAATTTATGGGAAGAAAAAATCTATAAACCACCTACATCATTAATATTTGCGATTATTAACCCATTGCCAGAGTGGCTCAGTGGTTAGAATGCAGCACTGCAGGCTACTTCTGCTGACTGCCGGCTGCCTGCAATTTGGCAGTTCAAATCTCACCAGGCTCAAGATTGACTCAGCCTTCCATCCTTCTGAGATGGGTAAAATTAGGACCCAAATTGTTGAGGGCAATATGCTGACTCTGTAAACTGCTTAGAGATGGCTAGAAAGCACTGTAAAGTGGTATATAAATCTAAATGCTTTGCTATTGCTATTGCATTCATTGAAAAGTTGAGGAAGGTGCCTATAAAGGCTCTATGCATAAGGATAAATTATCTGTTTAGGGCTTTTCCTAATTATCCATACAAAATAATGATCCCTGGAAGTAACAGGTGAAAACTTAAGGTAGAAGGAAGAAAACTCCATATCAAAATTGGAGATGGCATATGCTTTCTAGGGAGCAATTTGGCTAATTGCCCCTTTCAGAGTAAATGTAACTGTTCTTTAAATGCCCTAGTTTTTGCTTCATTACTCCAAGAGGTGGAGGCTTTTAAAGAGAGACTCAACAGCCATTTGTCTGAAATGGTATAGGGCAGGAGTGTCAAACTCCATTTCATTGAGGGCCACATCAGGGTTGTGTTTGACCTCAGGGGGCCTGGATGGGCGTGGCCAGATCAATGTCACTCATGTCGGGGGCGCCTGTGGTGGTCCAAGCGCTCTGCCAATTAAAATGGGTTCTCCAGCTCCGTTTTCAGCTGCAGCGGTGTCCTGCAACCCTCTGCCAGTGAAAATGGAGCTTGGGAAGGCCACTCATGGCCCTCGTGAGTGGCCCTTTGTTTCCACTGACAGAGGCACCACGGGCCAGTCCTTTGCTATTTCCAGGGCAGCTCCGTGGGCCAGATCCAAGCACCCCATGGGCCGGATCTGGCCCCTGGGCCTTGAGTTTGACACCCCTGGTATAGGCTCTCCTGTTTGAATAGTGGGTTGGATTAGAAGACTTCCAAGGTCCCAACTCTGTTATTGTGAAAATGTGTTAAAGATAACACGGAGTGGGTCTCTTTGTGTATCAGAAATTCTATGGTGATTATTCATAGGTTTCATGCTGTAGCAGTATACCAAGGGAGACCGTGCAAACCCCATTTTGGAATTGAACACCCTTCTGAGCCACTGCCCATTTGCTTTGCTGATAGGAAGATATGGGGGTTTTGAGCTCTTGGGTTTTAAATTCAATCTGTCCTCCATTAGCTTCTCCCCTCCCACCCATACCAACTCCTATTGAGTTTTTGCTTTCAGACAATTAGCCTGCTAATGGATAGACAGACAGACAGAGGCAGGGTCCTTACCCCCTTTACATGAATTAAAAAGGTAAGGTACCAGGGGTGGGTTCTACTTACCTTTACTACCAGTTCGTATCATGCCCCCACGCAGATCACTTCTGATGACGTCCGGGTCAGTGGGCGGAGCCTCCCTCCGGTTTTACTACCGGTTCTTGCGAACCAATCCAAACCAGGGGCAACCCACCACTGTAAGGTATGTATATAACTTTTGGCGTGCAAATTTCAAGAGTAATATATAAAGAGAAGCCATCCATGTTTTATAGCTGTCTCGTACACTTCAGATTGTGCCAATTAATAATTCTTTGACCCTGCATCAGTGCTTCAAAAATATAGCATGTACACAAATCATTGGCTGTTTTTTTTTTTTTACTTCTGAAGTAATGTATTTCACTAGTAGGATCCCTGCAGATTTTCTTCTTCCTGTTTCTTCAGGATGGGGGAATTAGACGGTATCTAGTTACTTCAGTAACTTCCACCTACTTTCTATAACATGATGGAATGCGTACCCAGGAATGGTCATCTTTGGAGGATGGAGCTCATGGCATGTTATATAAGGGCCTCATTCCAAAATCTAGGTGGGACAAGACAAAAATAACTTGTCTTGTTGTTTTTTAATCAAAATTGCAATGTAATTCAAAATAAAGTAACTAAATACAGCTATCCTAATTACTGCCCATGTTAATAGATGTTTCCTTTCTACCACATTCAAAATTGTAATTTTTGTGTTCCAGAAGGTTCCCTGAGTCCACTTGTAGCCCTGGGGACTCGGTTTTTGTGTTCATATCAGTAGTGAAAGAGGTGACCTCAGAATCAAAGATCAGGCAGTGTTTTAGAAGATAGATAGATTTTAATACAGATAATAGGCCCATCTACATTCTGTAACATGCCTACCAGGGTGGGAACGCAGAAAGAGATGTTCAGGCAGAAACATGAAATCAGATGTTGCAATCTTCTCTACCTAAATGCATAGAATTGTACGTCATGCCTGATATTGGAGAGATGATTTTGGAGGAGTGGGGCACCACCAGAGGTTCAATTCAGGGCACACATACATGTAGGAACTTATTTTCCTTCATAATCTTCTCTGAAGGATGACTACGTGATCTGAGTTCTTTTGCTCCAGAGCCATCTCAATCAACCTTCTTGTATATCTTTGACACAGGATCCATCAGAGCAAGCTAAGCAACAGTGTTAGAAGTTTGCTTTCTTACAGATCTTTTACATTCTTAAATGTTCTTTGGAATTCTTCTATTTGTAACCCTTCCTTTGTCTTACACTCCTTTCTTTGCTGCACAGTAGCAGCATTATCTATGTTACTTGGTCAACTGCTTGGGAGCAGCAAAGCCATCAGGTTCCTCTAGCTTTCTCCTATCACTGCAAAAAAATAAAAATTAACCTCCAGCCATAGCAGAATATATCACATTGGACTGAGTTTAGAAGGCAGTGGGCTTCATTCTTTCTCTGCATTGTTTCTCATCTACCACAGCAAAACTAGGTCATCTTTTCTTCAACTGCACTCGGTTTCTCCAAGTGGCACCATCCTTTAAATATTATAGCATTCCTACTTTGGTCCAGAGAAGAACAATGAAGCACAGATATTCAGTCTTCTCTCAGTCACACAGCACATTCTTCTGCTTACCCTTTTACTTGGACAATATGGACTGCTATCATGTTTTCAAATTAAAGGTGTGTTTGTGACAACTTGAATTATCCTTCCATGCATGTGAGAATACAAAGAGTCTCACATGTTATACAAAAGCTCATTATTCTCATATAATATCTGGCAACTAGGGAGATTATCTCAGTTTACACTGACATGACTTGGAAGACGGTCAAAGTGTTTAGCTGCTTCATGTTCTTCTCTATCTTATTTCAGTCTGACCAAGTCCTAGTTCACATTTAACCTGATATTTTAAACCTCCCTCCGTCCTTCTCTGATATTTTTACTGCTGTATCAAAAGCATTAAGAATAGAATAGAATAACAGGGTTGGAAGGGGCCTTGGAGGTCTTCTAGTCCAACCCCCTACTTAGGCAGGAAACCCTACACCACTTCAGAACTTTAAAAACTTCCAGTGTTGGAGCATTCACAACTTCTGGAGGCAAGTTGTTCCACTGATTAATCGTTCCAACTGTCAGGAAATTTCGTCTTAGTTCTATTTAAATCCCAGGAACTTTGGAAATGTATATTTCCAAGGTACTTGAGCTTATTATTTTTATATTAGTTATACTGTCATCCTAGTGGCCTTTACCCCATGGGTATAATCATTTACCTATAAAAGCATTCAGTTATAATAATTATTTGCATATGCATATACAGTATGTGCATTTAGTAAGAACTGGAGCAATTACGCTCACTTTACCATCCCAATTCACAGGTGGTGAAAAAGGAGTGGTTATTTTGATTCCCAGCTTAAGGGCATGAGTAAAGCTATGAAACAGAGTCGTTGGATACAAGATAAATTTCATAATAAAGTAAATATACAACTTAAAGGAAAGGGGAGGATGGCCTATAGAGGCTAATTTTGTTGCTTGTTGATGCTGTGATTATTTATGGTCCCAAGCTCCCCAACGGATCAATGGGATATCAAAGAGCATTATCATATCCCTAAAATTCTTCAACATAATTGCATACATTTTGCAGCAAGCTGTTGATTAGCTGGTAAGAGGATGACTAGTTGGTAGAAACTCAGTCATCCTGAGCAAACCTGTTGGGACAAGAAGGGAAGTAACATGGAAACATGACTAAAAATTACTGGAAGTAGTAAAGTTGGGTGGGGTTGTGGATTGTGAATGGATCCATATATCTTTGCATATTGCTTCAAATGTGGGAATTAATAGGCTTGTGGGAGGTAGCCCTACTAAAATTCTTGTTTTTTCCCCCCTTTCTTATATTTACAACTGAAATGCTATAGCAATAAAATCTGGAAAGATTCTGACAGTGTTTACACTTGCCTCCCTCTTATAGCAAAGATAGTCAAGGCAAAGACACTTGAAGTTCCTTTGTAACTCTTACCTCCCTTTCCTGGATTTAATTCATGTTTTACTGCTTTCCTTCTCCAAGGTCATCACTGTGGTTCTCGCAGAGAAGTATTTGGGCCATCTCATGGAAGCACCACATTTTCAGGCTCTGAAAGGCCTTGCTTTAGTAAATGCAATATCCTAGGAACTGCAAGCTGCACTTAATTTTGTCTTGTCTGTGTGTATTCCTTTCAAGCTGTTTCTTCTTTGTTAGCCACTGGCACTAATAACTTACAGAGGACCCTTTAGTTGTGTAACTAAACAGTTCCATCTTTCTTATTGGTTGGCCTGATGCCCAAGGAAACAACCGGAAAATGAAACAGGTCTTTGAGAGCTTTATGGCCCCCAAAGCACATCTGGCTATGGTAAAAGGTACCACAACCTCTCTCCCCACAGTCACATGACTGCATTTTGGGTGCTTGCTCACCTTTATCATGGGTTGCAGCATCCCACACTTACGTGGTTGCAATTTATGACATGTTTTGCAAGTTTCCAGCAAAAAAAACCCTGTCCACTTGGAAGAATGAGTTCACACTTATGACTGCAGTCTTCACTTAACAACCACAATGATTCACTTAACACCTCCAGAAAAAATGTCATAAAACTTGTTGTAACATGGCTGCCTCAACTTACATCAAGGCAGTCAGGTTCAATTGTGGTCATAAGTTTTATTCTTCTAGAGTTGTCGGATATCAGAAAAGGAAAGGAGAACATGGAGAATTGGAGAGGTGAACAGATGTGAACAAAAAGGATAACACACACAGATTATTTAACTTTCTTGGCATCCATGACAAAAATTACAAACAACTGAACACCTGCAAAAAATGGTACTTAGGCCTACATGTATATGAAACTTCTTTTCCAGCATCAGAAAGACTGTTTTTTTCCCCCAGTTGCAATATTTTTCCAACAAATCTTTAGTTTCAAGAACATATGCCATAGGAATATAGAATCAACGACAACATGTTTTTCAAATTTCACCATAGAAACATGTGATGAGTCCTGTAATCTACAGAATACAGTGATCATAGATTTAAAGGGGCTGGATTCAAGCTGATAGGTGGAAACAAGAAATAAATTAAATAATATAAAACTAAGCTATCAAGACTATTGATGGATGAGGGAAAGAAAGAAACAGGCAATTTACAATGTCAAAATACACAAAAGTTTCAATGACTCCTATTGTGAAAACAGTAAAAAGAAAAAGTCCAAGGCATTCAAAAAGTTTCAGGCATGAAAGACCAGGTCCACATGTGAAGGTTTAATTTAGCTGATTCATTGCTAAAATTCTATGTACAGGAATCTTCTCAACTAATGGGCAGCATCTGGTTAGAGTTAGATAAGAGTCAACAGCAATCAAGGCGAGTTAGACTTGACCTGTGATTACATAGTGATTCTAGACCAGTGATGGCTAACCTTTTTGCCATCGCGTGCCAGGAGGGGGGGGCGGGGGAGGGTCGTGCGCGCACATGCCCACATGCATGTGCGCGCAACCCCCCTCCCCCCCTCTTGGCACATGATGGCCTGGTAGGCCTGTTTTTCTTTCTTACCTGGCTCCAGATCCTGTCTATTTATCTGGGAAGGGCAAAAACAGCCTTTCCCACTCCCTTGGAGGCCCTACGGAGGCTGAAAGTGGGACAGGAAGTGACATTTTTTGCTGTCCCCAGCCTCCAGAACCTCTCTAGGAGTCTCTAGGAGCCTCTCTAGGAATCTCTAGGAGCCTCTCTAGGAGTCTTTGGAGGCCGGGGACAGCAAAAAATGTCACTTCCTGTCCCACCGGAAGTCAGGAAATGGGCCCTTTCAGCCTTTGTAGGGCCTCCAAGGGAGTGTGAAAGGCTGTTTTTGCTTTTCCCAGATAAATAGACAGGATCTAGAGCCAGGTATGAAAGAAAAACGGGCCTTCCCCACCCACCCCAGTCCCTCCAGAGGCAGGAAACAGCCTGTTTCCCTACTTCTGGTGGGCCCAGAAGGCCCGAAAATCAGCTGGCCGGCGGGCGCATGCGCCCCAGAGCTGAGCTGGCATGCCCACTAATATGGCACCTGTGGCACGTGTACTATAGGTTCGCCATCACGGTTCTAGACTGATCCCTCTTTTCACACCTCCCTTGATTCTGCCAGTCAGGGGTGAAATCCAGCAGGTTTCAGGTTCTGACAGGTTCTAGGGAACCAGTAGTGAAAATTTTGAGTAGTTCAGAGAACTGGCAAATGCCACCTCTGGCTGGCCTCAGTGTGTGGTGGGAATGGAGATTTTACAGTATCCTTCCCAGGAGTGGTGTGGGAATGGAGATTTTGCAGTATTCCTCCCCTGGACTGTGGTGGGAATGGAGATTTTGCAGTATCCTTCCCCTGTCAATGCCCACCAAGCCACACCCACCAAGCCACACCATGCCCATCAAGCCACACCCACAGAACCAGTAGTAAAAAAATTTAGATTTCACCACCGCTGCCAGTCCTTTTCCTACATAAAGCTAGACAATATTTGATTTTAAGACTATGCTTGCTGGACAGAGGACATGAAGACCAAAAAACAAACAAAAAAAAAAAACACCCCACCATATCCTCTTTTTGCCCAATTTCTGGTAATTCTATAGTCCACTCCGTGTTAGCCAACTGACATCCTTTCTAGCAGCAAGATCTGTAGCTTGTGCAATAGAGGGGAAAAAAAAACCTTTCCCTGCTTTCTATTTTGGTCTATTTTGGCTGGTTTTTCTATTTTAGAAGATATATATGCTATTGTATATATACATTCTAATATTTTCTCCTATCTACTGATGTGCTTTTGGACTTTTGGTGAATCAACTGCCTACCCTAAAAATATCCATGACCTTGGATTGGATATATGTTGGCATGTACCCAACAACTTCCCTTTTTGTGTAGACTTCCAGTGATGATTCATGGCAAACTAGACAACTCTGGAGAAAGAGAGATGGCATTGTGGTGAAATCAATGATTTCTGGCCAGCCATGCCTCTCTGGGTAAAGATGATGAGATGATGAGATTGCCGACTAGCACTCTGGACAGCTGCTCATCACAAGTAAACAAGTCAGTGTTAGGTTCTGTAGCTTGTGAGTGGAAAGGTTGGGACTTCAGAGATTTCCACCAAGCTCACAGCCACAGTGTAGCCATACAGATACACAATTTCTTAGTCTTTTAAAAAAGAAATTAATTTTAATTACATTTCAACTATTAAGAATTTTCTGATTGACACATTTGATAATATGTACCAGGGGAATCTATTTTATTTCTTAGCAAAAAAAAAGTTTCAAATATAAGTTTAAAGACATTAAAAAAACCAAAACAAACCCCAGCCTCTTTGGGGGGAATAAACAGTAAAAGGGTGATTAAAACATTGATGTTTGAAACGTATAAACAGAATAAGGGTCCGGATGAATTTGAAGTAAGATTTTGAAATAAATCAAAATTATTCTTCCAGTAGGAAAATGCTGTTGTTTTGAATTCTTATCAGAAAACATGATAGGATGGGAATGTGAACATTGGGCAGTAGATGGAACTAAAGATTGCAACTAAGGGAAAAGAACAGCTAAATTTGACTGCTCAAAATGGAGAAAAATACTTTTAATGTTGACTCTATTGAATGATATTTGTACAATGGATTCAGAAGTTTATCTTAACACTGTCTGCCATTATAGATAGTCTTTCTTTAAAAGATGTTTTGGAAGAAGAGCAAGTCTTACCAGGCAAGTCTGAGAAAATCTAAAAGTGAATTTCAAAATGACAAAATATAAGAATGATGTGGAAAAATGGTGCTACATTGGATATAGAAATGTAACAGGCTGATAATTAAAAGGAATACACAAAGGTCAAACCACAAGAGTGATTTGAATAATTTTCTTCTATTGGATTTAGCGAAGAGACTTGTTAAAGTTCTGAATGATTTTGTGAGAAGAGACAAATAAAAAACAAAAAGAAAACAATCTTTGGGATATTATTTGAAGGGATTAAAGATTAAGAGTGTTAAAATAAAAGAATATAAAGTAGGTTTATTTGATCAAGGTTACACTCCATATTGTACTATTTCTGGGAACCCAATGGATGCTTGCATAATGAAGTTTTAACTATATTTTATAGATAAGAGATAAAATATGGGATGAAGAGATAGTTTTTTATATTTTAAAAGAAGGCAATAAGTTGTTATATAGATAGTCCTCAATGTACGACAATTGTGCCTAAAATTTCCACTGCTAAGCAGGGCAGTTGTTAAGTGAGTTTTGCTCCATTTTACAACCTTTCTTCCCACAATTGTTAAGTGAATCACTGTAGTTGTTAAGTAACATGCTTGTAAAGTGAATCTGCTGCAAGGGATGCTGCAATGGACATCAAGTGTGAAAAACGACCGTAAGTTACTTATTTTCAGTGCCATTGTAACTTTGAACAGTCATTAAACAAATGGTTGTAAGCAGTGGTGAAATCCAAATTTTTTACTACCGGTTCTGGGGGCATGGCTTGGTGGGTGTGATGTGGCTTGATGGGTATGGCTTGGTGGGCATGGCAAGGGAAGAATACTGCAAAATCTCCATTCCCACCCCACTCCTGGGAAGGATATTGCAAAATCTCCATTCCCACCCCACTCTGGGTCCAGTCAGAGGTGGTATTTGCCAGTTCTCCAAACTACTCAAAATTTCTGCTACCAGTTCTGCGAACTGCTCAAAATTTCCACTCCCGGTTCTCCAGAACCTGTCAGAACCTGCTGGATTTCACCCCTGGTTGTAAGTCAAGGACTACCTGTACAATATGTCAGGGTTCCAAGTAACAGTCCATATGAAATCAAAACGCCAAGGCAGGATTCCTCAAAGTATAGATTTATTAGGCATGTCATATTGGCACAGCTGGTGAAAACCCAACTCTGAAGTTCCCTGGGTTTTCCCCACCCAGTTCAAAATCCAAAGTTCTTCCCGCCAGCACACACAACCATCACATGCCCCAATCAGGTCCCTCTCCCCATCCCAGATCCCCTCCACACCCCTCCAGGTGCTGATGACAGTGTCCTTGGTTCCCAGAAGTAAGAATGTTATTTTGGCTACATATTCCCCCAGCTATCTCTACTCCCCCCTCCCTTTCCCACAGCTTCATTCAGCCTCGCTGTGGCAACCCTGAAGATGCTCAAAGATGGCTCCAGGGTTGACACAGTACTTGTTTCTATTTATTGTTTTTACACTCATATCAGAGGCTCTGGGGTGCTTCCGGGTTGAAAGTGACACCATTGTCGCCCTGGAGACATCCAGTCAGAGACTCCTTTCATGTCCCCAGCAGGAGCTGGAGTGAAGGACAAGAACTCAACCCTGCCCCATGGCAGCTCTCAGGTCTCGAACACGAGCTTGCTAACCTCCTACTCAGGGTTCCAACCACTAGAGCCACTGTGCTCCTTTATTGTGTCAAAGGGAGAAAAGAGATAAACATGAAGCCTAAACTAGAATTAAGTCTAACTCAAGCCTGTCAAACTGGCAGCCAACAGGCCGGATGTGTCATGTGCAGGCCATGTCCATCCCAGCTCCGCAAAGGCAAAAAAATATTGCAATACGTCATGATACGTCGCATGACACGATGGAGTTTGACACCCGTGGTTTAGCCAGTATAAAATCAGAACTGAATGCGCTATATGTTTCATCTGGTGTGTGATCACCACATGGAAGTACACTTTCATGTACAAATTGGGCCTAGCATGCTGCGGCAAAGCCCGTTTGTGAAGAATTTGCATAGTTAAAAAAGTAGATGCCAATTTTGGTTGTTGCGGAAATACTTATAAAGCAGCAGCTCATTTTAATGTTTGTTTTGTGCCTATCAACTATGATCCAAAGAAACATCTCCGTTCTAAGAAACAAAAGCAGTCATTATATTATATTAAGGAAATATTTTTTGAAAGATTATATTAGATTATTCTAGCTCACATGACTTACCTCGAGTCAATACTATTTGACAGCAGGCTTTCCTCTGAAACATTTTATAGAGCAACTTGACATATTCCGGGAAGGTTATTTGCATATTGATGAATTTATAGTTATATATATTGTAATTTTACAAGGAAGGAGAATACACAATGATAAGACACTTTTTATAGAATCCAGGGGACAAAACATGGCTGACGGGATATAAATTATGCAAAGAAAAATTAACAATTGGTGTTCAGATGATATACAAGGAAACGTTCAATATGCCAGTTCCACAAACTACACAGATCTATGAAGATTTATAGTATAGATTAGGTATATATTTTAAGAAATCTCCCTCTAAGTTAAATATATATCCAAAAGAAAAAAATGGAAAAAATATTTTTCTTGGCACTAGGACGGCAGAAATATTGATCTGAGTCAGATATGTGCTTTGACATTAAGTGGTTCACTAGCTTGCCAATTTCAGGCCAAGGATGAAGACAGCTTGAAATTATGGACTGTGTCTTCTTGAACTTTCTGCTGTTGTACTAAATATTTTGAGAATGCAGAGGGATTAAGATTGTGGTGCTGACATGTTCTTCTCTTTTTCCAATCAATATTCCCTGCCACAAGTACAGGTAGTCCTCGACTAACGACCACAATTGAGCCCAAAATTTCTGTTACTCATTTGATAAGTGAGTTTTGCCCCATTTTATGGCATTTCTTGCCACAGTTGTTAAGTGAATCATTGCAGCGATAAGTTAGTAACCCGGCTGTTAAGTGAATCTGGTTTCCCCATTGATTTGCTTGTCAAAAGGTTGCAAAAGACGATGCCAGCAATGATCGTAAGTATGAACCAGTTGCCAAGCATCTGAATTTTGATCACATAATCACGGGGATGCGACAAAGATTGTAACTGTGAAAAATGGTCATAAATCACTCTTTCCAAAGCCGTTGTAACTTTGAACAGTCACTAAATGAACTGTTGTAAGTCGAGGACTCCTGTATTTGAAACATATGAAGCAGGCCTCTCTATGGACATCAACTATGTCTATCAACTATGGACATCAAATGGCTTAACAATTATTTTCCTTTCTCTGATCCCTGAGCAGTGTGCAATTCTGTACACATTTGTAGAAAATTTAAACAAACATCCTAGAACTGTCACCTAGTCATAATTTCTACCAACCATTTGTCATAACTATGAGAGTTAAACCAGAATAAAAGTAATGTACATTTATGGTATTCATAGGTATGCCCAAAACCATGTATTCTGTATTCTGTATTCCATTTTCTAAGAACTTACCCTGACAAAGTGGAGAATGGCATTTAATGAAAAAAGCAGTGGTGACTAATCACAGGACTCATTTCATAGTAGCTGTGAAACTTGCCAAAACATTGGCGTGTCTTCCTTCTGTGTAGCTCGATTTAAAATGTCAGCTTCACCTTCAACTTAATTTTTCATAGAACAGTTCTTAACACTGTGCCCAGTGTCGTCGCCTAATAAAAAAAATATGATAAAATTGGTTTTCCTCAAGAGATTTGACTCTTCTTTTGCAATGCAAATATTTTCAAGTGTACTAAACATGTTCTAGCACCTCAATAAGAGACACAAAACTATTTGCATGCAAAATTACACAGAGTAGGCAGGCTGGCACAAGTTTATACTAGCACCATATGTGCTAAAGAATTTGAGCCAGGAAACAACTAATGTCTGGACATGATTTACAATTAAAATTTAATTAGATATTGCAATTCAAAAAGAGCTTAAATTGAAAGTTCCCATGAAAATTAATGTTGCAGGTGAAATAAATCTTAAACCCAAATCATAGATGTTTTGCACATATTAATCCAGCTCAATAATGTAAGATGATTATCTGAAAATTTCTTGTTTCTAATAGAAATGACTTTCAGAAGACTTGAATGATTGTATACCTTAATTCAGGGGCGTCCAACCTTTAAGACTTGTGGATTTCAGGTCCCAGAATTCCCCATGGCTGGCTGGGGAATTCTGGGAGTTGAAATCCACAAGTTTTAAAGTTGTCAAGGTTGGACACCCCTGCCTTAAAGTGTATCACATTTTGAGCACCACCGTGGACAATAGCAAACTTTGATCTTGATACTTAAATCTAGAGACATTTATTTAGCTTAATTTCTTTTCGACACAGTACAATACAGTACGGATTGTTTGTAGTAGCCATCCATTTAATATGGTATGAAAAGCCAAAAAACAAAGTCTTACACAAACCCCATTGTTGGGAGCAATGAACCTATTCTGAGATAAATAAATAGGTGTGCTAGCTACATCTAGGACTGTAGTCCAAAACGGATGTGGCTAAAGTAAACACAACTGGACAGAGATATCCCAGGGTATATAACTCTTAGTATGTGTTTTCCTATACTAACTTACATGCTTTATATCTTATCACACACCCCTTCACACATACACACATCTTATCTATCATACACCTTCTCACACTCCTATGATTATTATATTCAAGAAGAAATCATTGCAGTCATTTGCTTTCCATTGAGCTTCTTAAATATTTTTGTACCCATTCTTGATACAATCAACGCTGGAGATACAACTATAACATCCTAATGGGATTCTCAGGATTTCTCTGGGAATTTTCACCTAACACTTTACATTCTGAGGTCTTCAACAAATTTTTTTTTTGAAGTCTTTTAACAGAATGACCTCTATTGAGTGTTTTCTATTTGCCTTCTCAGTGGCCTTCTTGATAGGTGCCAAACCTATTTTAAACCATGTAGTGTAATTTTACACCTAGCTCTGCTCTAACACTACATCATGAATATGCTGTAATGAAAAATGCGTATTGCAGCTGTCCAGCATTAACTGCTAGACTGTATTATGCTATTGATAGTTTTGTGAATTGCTGGGCACTGATAGCTGTTTGAGGAATCTGCTCATTTATTGTGAGCATTACCATTGTCTTCAGATGTTTGGTAAATGGCACACAACCTGTGCCAGATCTGAAGACTATCAATCCATCTTGGTGGTGATATCCAATGGTGAAATACTCCAAACCTGGAACTTCTTATTCCATAGGGACTAGATGAAGGCAACTGCATCATCCCAATATAGAATTATCTGCAATTCTGGATAAAATTTTCTAGAAAATATTTTAATGATTTTTCAGGAGGGATTGGCAATTGTTTTATTGCTACATATTTTAATGATATATATTTGCTCCCTTCATGATGTATTAAATATTATTTCATTCTCCTGCTTTATTTGGTTTTTTTAGAGTTGTTTTATAAATGCTCTGCATGTTGATTGGCTATTTTAAGATTAGGAATGTTTTAATAGAAGTGAAATTTATTCTTATTATAAGGGCTCGGATCTTGCAATGGGCAAATTTAAAGAGGAGTGACTGCATTTTTACTCTTCTTGTCCTTTTCCAGAAACTTTCGTGAAGAAACAGGAGGCTTGAATATGGACTAAAGCACAGAGGCTGCTGGAGAATGCAAAATTTGCCCCCAATCAGTTTGGATCCTAAAGGTTTACTGAAGCTTAAAGAAGGAATAGTTGGTATTCTTTAATCCCACTGAGAGGCACGAAAATTTCATCCCTCATTATTCACGAGGGCCTTTAATCATCTGGAGAAGTTGTTTAGGAATTGCAACAGATGGTACAGGAGTAGTTACATGGGGAAAAAATATTATGGTCTCTACAACATATGTAGGGTAGGCAATAGCAGAGGTAGGCAATTATGGCCCTTTTATGACCTATGGACTTCAACTCCCAAAATTCCATGCTGGTTCAAAAATTCCAAGACTTGAAGTCCACAGGTCACAAAGAAGCTATAATTGCCTACCCTGCCTAATAGGGTAGACTGAAACAAGATTTGTGGTTCAGTGCATTGTGAGAGCATAATAATTGTGTTTGGGTGTAACTAAACCATTGTGTTAAGTCATAAGATTGATTTTTTAAAAATGGATTTCCAGACCTTGGAGCAGAAACTTAGCAGGATAGGTTGTAGTCTTACTTTTTCAGAGTTTTTACCTGCATATGTCACTGCGTTCTTGTATTTCCCAGCTGAGCTGTCATTTTTGGTCTAATAGGCTTACTGTAGTTTTGCCAAGTTTTGTTATCAGTATTAAGTGCGCAAGCGTGCATTCCTTTCTAACCTCCATTATCCTTCTTCTTACTCCTTTGTTCTCCTGCCAAGAGGTCAGGCAGGAACGCCGGCAAGATGTAGCCAATTAATTAGATAGTAAGAGTTATCTTTATTTTTACTTTTACAATAAAATGAGTTTTATTAGAAATACTTCTTCTGGTTTTATTTTCTTAATGTATACATTCGAGGAAAAGCCTCGGTCCAAACCTCTAAACCAGGGTGTGATTATCCCAGAGCCAGGATGGGATCAATCAACTCCCTGACACCTGGTAGCAGTCGGACGGTTAAAAGTTATGGCTTTTTCCTTGTTTGTTACTTCTGATAAGACCTCTAGGCTAGTTAGTTAGGATGATTAAATTTGCAACTGAGGACCGCTAATCTAATTGTCTACTAAGATGCCAAAGAAGAAGAAAAAAAGAAAAATGCTTTTGGAAAGGCATCAAGGGAGAGATAACGGTACAGCTGCTTTTGAAGATGATGAACTACGACTGAGGTCAGTAGCCATTTCTTCTCAATATCCATGCCCCCAGTCTGTCCTCCCAGAAGCCCAAAGTTTTGAAATGCTTGGTGCAAGGCCAAAGTTTTCACAAATCGCAGAGCATTTTTCCTCCCACACAGAGAGAGAAAAGATTTGTTATTTTCCTCAAAGCCCCGAGCTTACTCAGCGTGAGAAAGATATCAAGTTCTATCGGGAGCATATCAAATATTATGAAAATGAGCTATCCCAGTTTAAGATGGATTTGCTTATGCTTGAGCAAGATAAGAGAGAGCCTCGTGACTTAAAAATCTCTAAAAGCGCCATTTTGGCTTCTTCTTCAGAGCCAAAGACACACCCCCTGGTGGATTCTGTGTCAGGCCAATTAAAACAGAGAGCAGTGCACACGTCACATGAAATCCTCCCTGATCAAATTACAAGTGCCACACATGCAGACCTGCCCAAGACTATAGGTGCAGCACCATCTGCCGGCCAAAGTAATTTACAAGAGGAAGCTGAAAGGCAACACAGTTTGCATAAACATTTTGAATTGTTGCAGCAGACGTTAGCAAATGTGTCCTTGGCTCGTTTAAATATTCAGGCTGAAATGCCACAAGTGTTTCCACAGACCTGATCTCCTACACCCCCTGGTGGTGCTGGTGTCTCTTTAGATGGAACACAAGAATGCTTAATGCAGCAAAGGCAGGCTCAAGCACAAATGGCAGCTGGAATGCAGCAGATTCCAATGCAACAGCCACAAATGCTGCACAAATATGTGCCCCCAGCCATGGCACAACCAAGACGAGCTCCTGGTCCACCTCCAATGGCACAGCCAGCATATCAAATGCATGTTCCTCACCAGGCATTTTCTGTTGCTCCACTAGCTGGTGAGTCCAAACTAAAAATGTCAGGACGCAATTATAAAGCCTGGGTCAGTGAGATTACACTATTGCTTCTCAGAGAAGGCACTCACTGCATGATTTTTAATCCTCCTGCTCAGCCATGGATTCCTGCAATAAGAGATTTAGAGATTAGAGCTCGCACAACATTATTGATGTCCATGGACACTGAACTTTCTGCCTGATGCAACAGCCCAACAAATTTGGGTACAATTGGAAAATTGCTACAGGCCCATTTCAATTGAATCTTCGTGTTTGCTCATGTCTGAGCTCCATGGTTCGAGATTGAAACCTGGTGATCAAATTGGAGGACATTTGACCAAACTGAAAGGAATCAGAATAGAATTGAGAGAAAGAGGTCACAATATTGATGATATTCAAATGATCAGCATTATCATTAACTCATTGAATTATGAATGGAAAGATGCTGTTACAAAAATTAACCAAGTCCCTATTGTTCAACACACAGTGGACAATGTATGTAGACTGTTAATTGAAGAGGAGGCTTTCATGTTAGCCATGCCACATTTGAGGGAACCACCCGCATCAAGAGCTCCAGCGAGGCGTCACTTCTGAGGAAGGGCCTATGCTCCAAGGATGCCAAGATGCAACATCTGCAATCGTGTGGGACATGCCACCCGGGATTGTCCCCAACGAGCTCCAGCTCCCGTCTCATACCAGCCCAGAGGAACAGATTCCAGAGGCAAAGGCGGAAGACAAGGTCGTCGTAGTCCAAGGCGTGATTCACAAGCTCCACTTGCCACACTGGCAATAACCAATGATCCACAACCTCATCCAGAGTATGATAAACGGCTTTTGTGGACTTTGGACAGTGGTGCAGCATTGCATGTTACCTACAAAAAGGATCTTTTCACAGAGATGCACGAGCCTGAACCTGAGCTACGAGAACTTTATTCTTTTTCCAATCATCCTTGTAAGGTCGTAGGAAAAGGAACTGTTTATGTTGAAGAGCTCGATACATTCATCCCTGATATTTACTACATACCAACAGCAAATAGCAATTTGCTTAGTCAAGCCCACTTATCTAGAGCTTTAAAGTTCCAGGTTCACCACCTTGAGAAAGCAAGTTACATAGTTAAAAATGGAGATATTGTTGCTGAAACCATGTTAATTGGTGGTGTTTATTACTTAAAGCCAAAGCCTAAATCGCAAGCACAGGCAAGTATACAAACTCCAAAGAAGGAGAGCACAGGCCCAGAGAGAGATGTTCCAGAGAGAGATCCTGTTGCTACTCCAAAGGCTCCTAAAGCCAACAAAAAGAAAATCAGGAAACAGGTTGCTCAGAGCAAGCCTGAGGTTCCTCATAAAACTGCTAATGTTGAAAATTCACTAACTGGTGAACCTTTTCATTACAGGTGTATCCACAAATGGCATAGAAGATTGGGGCATGCCAGTTTCCGTGTTCTTAGCAAAATGCCGGAGTTCGCAAAAGGTTTGGATCTAAAGGGGTGTAAGATGTTTTTGGATTGTGCTGTATGCAAGAAGGCCAAATCCAAAGCAGCAGCCATTCCCAAACATGCTACATGCCTGTCAACATGCATTTTTGATTTGGTACACATTGACATAGTTGGTCCATTTCCGCCAACACTTGGTGGAAGAAAATATTTTCTAACAATTGTTGATAATTATTCCAGATATGGATATGTATATCCTATGAAAGAAAAATCTGAGACTTTTCAGATCTTTAAAGACTTTGCAGCCCTTGTTTCTACCCAACACCAAGTTCGCATCACCAGAATCCAGAGTGATCGTGGTGCCGAATTCATGTCTCAGCGTTTCCAGGATTGGATGCGTAAGAATGGAATTATCAATCAGACTTCAGCTCCTTACACACCGGCTCGTAACGGGGTCGTAGAACGACGTCAAGGGGTCCTGCAAACCATGATGCGTTGTCTCCTAGAAGACGCCAACCTTAGTATGCCATACTGGGGTGAAGCTATCAAATATGCAAATTATATTGTCAACCGTACTTGGAGTAGTGTAATAAATCAGACTCCTTTCTTCATGATGTATGGTTACAAACCAGATCTCAAAAACCTCCATATTTTTGGTTCATACGCTATGGTGAACATTCCCTTAGCTCAAAGAAGAAAAGGAGGTCCAGTAGCAAAGAGACTGAGATTTATGGGTATTGATGATAACTCAAAATGGAGCAAATTTATTGACTCTAAACATGTAATTGTGATTTCCCAATCTGCTAGTTTTGAGGAAGATGTTGACTGGTCCAGGATTCATTCCAATGATCCTGGAGTTTATTTTCCTAGAGATGATGTTGTTGATGCCACGCAGCCTGATGATCAAGATTCACAGGCAAATGTTCCATCCACCAGTTCTTCTCCACCCGATGTTCCGTCTTCGCGAGCCGCGGATGCTGATGCTAGCGACGAATGTGAGGATGAGGACGAAGCAGAAGAAGAATGGACTGTTGTTCCGAGACGTTCCAAGAGGGCCACTAAAGGAATCCCTCCACAACGATTTTTGTGGCAACTGACAAAAGCACTCTTGCCTTTGATTTGCAATGTTACACTTCCACCTGATACGTTCACACAAATCCAGTATCTTCCTGATTCAGAGCAAGAGAAATGGTATGATGCAATGCAGGTTGAAATGGACAGTCTAAAGAAACTTAAGGTATTTACACCTGCAAAACCTCCAGCAAACAAAAGAATCATTGGCACTCGATGGGTCTATAGAATCAAAAAGAAACCAAATGGTGAGTCATTGTACAAGGCCAGACTTGTAGCTCAGGGTTTCACTCAATGTTATCCTGAGGACTACACAAATACCTACTCACCGACAGTCAGAACTGAGAGTGTAAAAATTGCTTTAGCAACTGCAACTATCCTTGGCTTAGAAGTTTTCCAGTTCAATGTGGACACGGCTTATCTACATGCTGACCTAGATGAAGAAATCTATGTGAGAGGTCCTCCAGGGTTCCGACAGCAAGAAGGGGATACCTGGTTTCTACAAAAAAGTCTTTATGGTCTGAAACAGTCTGGTTTAATGTGGTATTTATGTCTTACTGACAAACTAAATTCAATGGGCTTTATTAAGTCCGAAACTGATGAGCGCGTGTTCACAAAAAGATCTAACAATGCATATGAAATAATTCTTGTTTATGTTGATGACATTGTTTATATTGGTCCAAATAAGCAGATGAGTGAAAGTTTTGCCAAAGCTTTGCAGAGATACTTCACATTGAAATCTTTAGGTCATATTAGCACTTATTTAGGTGTTCAGATTGACAAAACACAGAAGGGGTTTAGTCTTTCACAAAAAGATAAAATTGAACAAATTTTGCATCATTGCAACATGAAGGATGCTAACACAACAAAGACACCCATGCAAACAGATTTTCACAACTTGACACAAGAACCGAGTCCTGAGTTCGAGGATCAAACACTTTATTGTTCAGTCATTGGGTCACTGTTGTACATTAGTAGTTGGACCAGACCTGACATTGCACTTAGTGTTAATCTCTTGTCACGACACGTAGGTAAGGCAAAACAGTTTCATTGGACATGCGTTAAGAAATTATTGAGATACCTAAGGCACACAAAACACATGAAGTTATTGTTAGAACCAACACATACTGATTATGCAGAGTTATGTTGTTATGCAGATTCTGATTGGGCAAGTGATAAGAAATCACGCAAAAGTACTTCAGGTTATATGATGTTCTTGAATGGATGTCCTGTTTATTGGCAAGTGCGTAAACAGAATTTTGTTTCTTGTTCATCTACTGAAGCTGAATATGCTTGTGTTTCAGATGGATGTAATTCTCTAACTTGGTTTGATGCTTTGGTCACAGATATCT
Organism: Ptyas mucosa; assembly: GCA_012654045.1. NCBI lineage: Eukaryota > Metazoa > Chordata > Lepidosauria > Squamata > Colubridae > Ptyas > Ptyas mucosa. The sequence continues at coordinate 3,642,563 of WNWU01000002.1, forward strand.
GGACACATCCAATCCGACCAATCACCGTGATGGAAGACAATGAATCGGTGGTTTATATTTCTGAATCACATTTCACAGGTTCTAGGTCCAGACACATTGACATCCGTTACCAGAACATAAAACAATTGGTGAAAAAGGGTTTTGTTAAAATGCAATATGTATCTACACATGATCAAATTGCAGATATCCTCAACAAGCCACTCCCAGCAGCTCAACACGAGTATCTGTGTAAGAAGATGTGCCTTATGTGATGATGTACCTGATGTTCGCTCAACTGGCAAAGAAGGGGATTGTCACTGCGTACTTGTATTTCTCAGCTGAGCTGTCATTTTTGGTCTAATAGGCTTACTGTAGTTTTGCCAAGTTTTGTTATCAGTATTAAGTGCGCAAGCGTGCATTCCTTTCTAGCCTCCATTATCCTTCTTCTTACTCCTTTGTTCTCCTGCCAAGAGGTCAGGCAGGAATGCCAGCAAGATGTAGCCAATTAATTAGATAGTAAGAGTTATCTTTATTTTTACTTTTACAATAAAATGAGCTTTATTAGAAATACTTCTTCCGGTTTTATTTTCTTAATGTATACATTCGAGGAAAAGCCTCGGTCCAAACCTCTAAACCAGGGTGTGATTATCCCAGAGCCAGGATGGGATCAATCAACTCCCTGACAGCATATAAGGGAGCAAAAACTGTGAGAGGGATCTTGGAATCCTAGTGGACAATCACTTAAATATGAGCCAGCAGTGTGCTGCAGCTGCCAAAAAAGGCAGCACAGTCCTAGGCTGCATTAACAGAGGGATAGAATCAAGATCACGTGAGGTGTAATATCACTTTATACTGCCCTGGTAAGACCACACTTGAAACATTGCATCCAGTTTTGGTCATCATGTTAAAAAAACGTTGAGATATAGAAAGAGTGCAGAGAAGAGCAGCAAAAATGATTAGAGGACTAGAAGCTAAAACATATGACAAATGGTTGCAGGAATTGAGTATGTCTAGTTTAATGAAATGAAGGATGAGGGGCAGGGGTGAAATCCAGAAGGTTCTGACAGGTTCTGGAGAACTGGTAGCAGAAATTTTGAGTAGTTCAGAGAACCAGCAAATACCACCTCTGGCTGGCCCCAGGAGTGGGGTGGGAATGGAGATTTTGCAGTATCCTTCCCCTCACACCCACCAAGCCATGCCTACCAAGCCACACCATGCCCACCAAGCCACGGACAGAGAACCGGTAGCAGTGGTGGGTTGCCCCCGGTTCGGATCAGTTCGCAAGAACCAGTAGTAAAACCTGTGGGAGGCTCTGGCCACTGCCCCAGATGTCATCATAGGCAATCTGTGCATGCATGCGATCCCATTGCAAACCGTAAGTAGAACTCACCCCTGACCGGTAGTAAAAAAATTTGAATTTCAACACTGATGAGGGGGGTGACATGATAGTAGTATTCCAATATATAAGAGGCTGCCACAAAGTAGAGGGGGTCACCTATTCTCCAAAGCATTTAAAGGCAGAACATGATGCAATGGATGGAAACTAATCAAGGAGAGAACCAACCTGGAGCTAAAGAGAAATTTCCTGACAGAACAATTAATCAATGGAATAACTTGCCTCCAGAAGTTGTGGGTGCTCCAATACTGGAGGTTTTAAAGAAGAGATTGGGCAATCATTTGTCTGCAATGTTGTAAGGGTTTCCTGTTTGAGCAGGGGGTTGGACTAGAAGACCTCCAAGGTCCCTTCCAACTCTGTTATTCTGTTCTGCTCTGTTCTGGATTTAGCATGTTTTGAGAACACAGAAATTGCATTTTATTAATTTAGGTGTACAGTTTATCATATTGTATATATCCACTCAGTAATTTCTTTCTCTCAGCTTAAGACATAAAGGATGCGGGTAGTCCTCAACTTACAACAACAATTGAAACCAGAATTTCTGCTGCTAAGTAAGTGCCATGAATGATTTTATGACCTTTTTTCCTGCGGTTATTAAGCGAGGCACACCGTCATTAAGCAAATTCGATTTCCCCCTTTGACTTAGCTTGTCAGAAGGCAGCTGGGAAGATTGCAAAAGGCAATGACGTGACCCTAGGATCCTGCAATCATTGTAAATAATACATGCCGATTGCCAAGTGCCCAATTTTGATCACATGGCCGTGGGGGATACTGTGGTAGCCATAAGTGCAAAGACGGATAGTAAGTTACTTTTTTCACTGCTGTGGTATCTTTCAACTGTTGCTAAACAAATGGCAATAGCACTTAAACTTATATATTGCTTCACAGTGCTTTACAGTCCTCTCTAAGCAGTTTACAGAGACAGCATATTGTCCCCAACAACAATCTGGGTCCTCATTTTAATGACCTTGGAAGGATGGAAGGCTGAGGCAATCTTCAGCCGGTGAGAATCGAACTGCTGGCAGCAGGCAGTCAGCAGAAGTAGCCTGCAGTACTGCATTCTAACTATTGTGCCAAACAACTAGACACAAGGACAGTTTTTTCCCGAATGCCATCGCTCTACTTAACAACTAATTCCCACAACGCTGTCAAATAATTTACTAAGACTGTATTACTATTATTCTTTTCTTCCTTACTAGTATCTATCTCTTCCCACTTATTACTATAACCATGTTGCTTGTATCTTCCAATTATATTGTTTTTATTTGTTTCCTAGTACGATTTGATAGCTTATTAGTAACCTTGACTATCACTAAGTGTTGTATCTTTTTATTCTTGATTAATGTACTTTATTCTCCTTATGTACACTGAGAGCATATGCACCAAAGACAAATTCCTTGTGTGTCCAATCACACTTGGCCAATAAAGAATTCTATTCTATTCTATTCTATTCTATTCTATTCTATTCTATTCTATTCGATTCGATTCGATTCGATTCGATTCGATTCGATTCGATTCGATTCGATTC
>WNWU01000002.1:3645475-3662316 GCA_012654045.1 Ptyas mucosa
TCGATTCGATTCGATTCGATTCGATTCGATTCGATTCGATTCGATTCTAGCTCAGAGCTAAGCTAGGTGAGAAGAAAGAAACAGAACTTCGGTTTTGTTTTGTAGGTTGTCTTTTCATCCTTTGGAGAAAAGAAAATGTTATGCAACACAGACAACTCAGGTTTCCATGGATTTCAGCCTTTCTTTGCTATTCTAAGGGCTGAAAAATGCTTTGTGTTTTGAAATGAGAAACGAAGCCATCCTATTCCAGCATTCTGTATATAAATACCTCAGTTTGGAGAGTCAGAATGTAAATGAGGGCCTTCTAAACAATAGTGGGAGAGAAGAATTTGGAGCACTTGGCTGGATTTGCACGCAGATGAAGACTTTTTAGCCTCATCCTTTCGAAGGTATGGCACTTTCATCTCCTGTACATCCTAGCCAGATTTTTAGATACACATAGTGGAATAAGACAGATGAAGTTTTGTTCACTTCATGTTTTCCATCTCTGTTCTTAACGGAGCCATTTGTGAATCATGTTGAGCGTGTTTAAGACATTTTTAACTGGATCCAATTGTTTTACTTAAAACAATACTTCTGCAACCCAACAAGACAGACACAGACTTCAGAGGATAATTAGAACTGCAGTAAAAACAATTACTATTAACCTGCCTTCCACGGAGGACCTGTATACTGCACAAGTCAACAAGAGGGCTGTGAAAATATTTACAGACCCCTCACATCCTGGACATAAATTATTTTAACTCCTACCCTCAAAACGACGCTATAGAGCACTGCACAGCAGAACAACTAGACACAAGAAGAGTTTTTTCCCGAACACCATCACTCTGCTAAACAAATAATTCCCTCAACACTGTCAAACTATTCACTAAGTCTGCATTACTATAAACCTTCTCATCATTTCTATCACCCATCTCCTCCCACTTATGACTGCATGACTGTAACTTTGTTGCTTGTATCCTTATGATTTATATTGATATTGATTGTTTCCTAGTATGATTTGATTGCTTATTGTACCCTATGACTATCATGTTGTACCTATGATTCTTGATGAATGTATCTTGTCTTTTTATGTACACTGAGAGCATATGCACCAAAGATAAATTCCTTGTGTGTCCAATCACACTTGGCCAATAAAGAATTCTATTCTATTCTAAAACAGTTAACCTACCCAGCCATTTACCATATACAGGTAGTCCTTGATTTACAAAGTTCATTTAGTGACCATTCAAAGTTATAATGGCACTGAAAAACGTGACTTAATTACTTTTTTCACAGTTACGACTTTTGCAGCATCCCCTGGGCATGTGATCAAAATTCAAATGTTCGGACATGGTTTCATATTTATGACGGTTGCAGTGGCCCAGGGTCATATGATCACTTTTTGCAATCTTCTGACAAGCAAAGTCAATGAGGAAGTCAGATTCATTTAACAACCCGGTTACTAACTTATCAACTGCAGTGATTCACTTAACAACTGTGGCAAGAAACATAAAAGGGAGCAAACTAATGTCTCACTTAGCAACACAAATGTGGAGCTCAACTGTGTTTAGCAACTGTTCAAGGTCATAATGGCACTGAAAAAGTGACTTATTTCAGGTCTTGGCACTTCTGGCTGTTGCAGTATCCCACGGTCACGTAAAAATCAAAAATGGCTTGGCAACTGGCATGTATTTATGACAGTTGGACTTACCCAAGATCATGTGACCACCCTTTGTGATCTTCTCAGCTTGCTTCCAACAAGCAAAGTCAATGCAGGAGGGAGGAGAGCTGGATTTGTTTTAACAACTGCATGATTCACTTAACAACTGCAGTAATTTGCTTCAAAACTGTGGCAAGAGAGGTCATAAAATTGGGCATGTCTCACTTAACAGCAGCCTTGCTTAGCAATAGAAATTCTGGTCCCCATTGCAGTCATAAATTAACGACTTCCGGTAGCATAGATCAAATGCATTATGGTTAGATGGGTACTGTAGTGCAGATATATGAATGCGCATGAACATAAAATGTAGAAGCATATCCCTCAGTGTTTTGATTGGGAAAAAAATATGGGGTTATGGAAAATCACACTTTTTCATAGATAGAAGAATGTATCATTGATGTGAGGATCGCTTGCATCTCCCCACAGAGACCAAAATACACTAAAACAAAGAGCACAAGCAGGTTCTATTACTATTTATCCCAGTTGGTTGGAAGGCCTTGTGTTGTGTTTTGTACGTGCCTAGTTCTTACAGTGAAGATGATCGATGCATGATGCAACAAAAGGTTTTATTTTCCAGGCAACCTGTTGCATAGCCTTATGTTGCTTTAGGGCTAGGAGGGAACAACTTGCTCAAAGTCATCCAGATGACTTCTGTAGCTAAGGGAAGTCTAGAATTTGGCTTTCCCAGCTCCTAATCCAGCACTTTAATCACTAGGCTACAATGGTTCTCTAGCTATATGTTCATATAACAGTTACATATGTTGATCTATAGACCAAGCCGTGAATTTGGAGACATTTATTAATGAATAATTAATTTTGAGGAAGATAGTGAGCAGAGGAAATCTGCTGTTCAGATGCTAAATGTTTCTCCTGTTCTTTCTTTTGGCTTCTTATCTTTAAATCTAATACTTGATCTGGATTGTTGGTCCAATTACAGGTTGGTGTTTTCTATAAAGTTGACTATTTGGTGACTCTAGTGATGATTTGAATTTCCTGCATCATCCTAGAATGCTGTATAAGAGAATTGTCCGGGAAGATGATAGGAATAATCGAAGCTGCAGAAACACTCCAATTAATAATTTCAGTGATCTGAAATGACTAGGTCTGTAAATGCAAATGCTACTAAATGAGACCTACACATATCGTTCTGATTTCTGATGGAGGAGTGGTCATGTCAAACAAGCAGCACAGAAGGATGTTTTCCCAGGATCTTTGTTCTTTACTGGTTAAGGTGGATCTGGAAATTTTAGATGAAATGGCAGGCTTGACACAATATTTTGGATGAATAAATGAATGAATCTGATTGCATGGGTCCTTTTCAGGGAGATGTCTGGTATTCTATTTTGAGGGAAATAAGAAACATTATTGTCACTATTGGCCTCACATCATTTCACTATTGATGTGAGATTATTAACTCATCAAAAAAATGTTCCTGTGCCACTGATGTGATATTTAACAGGTGCCCAAGAGTGCTTCCTTTGATTCAAAATCAAGATTGGTGGTACAGTAGCTTTCTTTGTGTACGGATTATAGTAACCCGTCAGTCCCACTAGGTAGACCAGACCAGAAAATCAACTCCATAGGAAGCCTAGAACTGTACTTTATTGAGATAAGCTACAATAACAGAAACTTGGCAAGTTTGATTATACTATCCTTACCCTTGTTTTGATACCCCAGTGAATCAGTGAGGCATTTACATGAGGTGTTTCTGAATATTATTTTGTTTCCCAAAGCTCAAATAATATTTTGACCTTTTTTTCTTGTTCTTCTTTTATTTTGGCCTTGGTAACAGTTCTTGCATATTTTTTTCTGGGTCATTTTCCTTACTATCTATATCATCTTGCTTGACTCCTAATGGTTTATCAGACTAACCTAAATAAGACCTGGATTCTGCCATTTGTCACTGTTATGTCCTAGGCCAGGAGCATCTGTGTGGGAGTGTCAAATAAATGAAGACAGTTCCCCTTTCCAGCGGACGCCTCTGGCCTCAGCTCCTATCAATTTATTTTATATTAGATGAGAAGTAGAAGAGAATGGTTCAAGACCGAAAAAGCAACAACAACAGCAGCAGCAGCAGCAGCAGCAACTAAAAAGTCAAATCCCCCAGCAAGTTAATCTTTCTCTTTTGACTCCTTTTTTTCCACATTAGTTTTGAAGCGATGTCTGCTCGACACTGTCCTTTCTGGCTCCCTACCAGCTTATTAGACTTCCGTGCTCTACAAAAAGGGGGGGAAAGCAGGAATATGCAATTGGCTGTAAAATTGGCTACTTTTAAACCTGATGTCCCATTCCAAAATAATATGTGAAAATGACATGCATCTGTGAGATTTACTTGTATTATTTCAGTAAACGGATATGATTCAAATGGCATGTTTTCTGGTGGGTATAAATTGGTCTCAGTCCATTGACAGTGACAAATTGAGCAAGTGGGCTTTACCAAAAGATGAATGTGGTTTTGAACCTGCCATAAATTTTACCTTCTTAATGATCCCCTGAAGACCCCCCAAAATAAAACTAAAAATTCCCGTGCTCCTTCTAATCCCTCTTCAGAAACTGAGGGGTGGGGGAGAGGAAGCATTCCTAACTGACAAAACAGCTTAAGTTCATTTTCTTCTATTTTAAAAAGTGTACATTACTCTGTTTTTTTTTTCCAGAGTGAATCAGCTAAGAGCTTCTTGTAATTAGAATAGCCAATATTACTGACATCTGAACTTAGATGAAAATTTTAAAAAAAAATGTCCCACAAAAACTTCCTAAATGTTGAAGGTTTAGAGGAACTTATCTCCTTTTCCATGTTCCATTTTGCATATTAATGCCAGCGTATTTAAAACTGTGGCTCGAATTCAAACGCCGAATTAAACGACAAAGGAAAAGCGGCAACAGGGAACCAGGGTGCCAAAACTAATACCAACAGCTCCCTCTACTGTCTATAAATGCTAAAAAGATAAAATAAAAAAAATAAAAGCAGCTGTTTGAGAAGGAGGAGAGAGCTGAGTGCTTTAAATCACACAACACTCTGAAGTTTTGGTAAAACAAAATGGCTTGTTTGAGAAGTGTCTAGGCTTCTCTTGGCTTCCTCCATCAATAATCAAGCACATATCTTGATATAGTTTTGAAATGGGGGGAAACGAGGGGAGTGAAAGGGATCAAAGCATCTATTATAAGTTGCTGTTGAAAATGTTTTTGACTCACAGAGCCTTTATCAGGTGACCAGGCCTGTGAAACATATGACCCCTTCTCTGAAGTTGAACACCGTCCAAAACTGTATAATATGGATTCCAGATGGTTGACCATTTTCCAAGCTTATGAGAAGCAGCAGAAAACAGATCACCACACTCTGGTTGTTCATTAACTATGGCTGGTCCTGAGATCCCAAATTCCATGGGCCCCATTTAAGGCTCTTCCAAAATACCTTTCTGAATAGCAGATAGTGGGGCGGTGTGCAAACAGGGCCAACACTGGCATCTAAGATGGAATGGAAACTAATCCTCGTAGGACTGGAATTTCTCACCACTGTGTCTTTTTAACAGGCTCATTATTGATACCCATCTTTTAAAATCCTTACTTTAAAAACAGGGGATGCAATGGCTCAGTGGGTAAAGACACTGAGCTTAATCAGCTGGAAAAGTGACAGCCTGGGTTTGAGACCCGAGCGCTTTGCGATGGGGTGAGTTCCCATTTCTCTTCCCAGCTCCTACCTACCTAGCAGTTCGAAAGCATGCAAATGTGAGTAGATAAATAGGTGGGAAAATAAAAATGTTACGTGTGCCTTGGCATATAGTCAAGCTGGCCACATGGCCACAGAAATGTCTTTGGACAATGCTGGCTCTCTCAGGCAAGAAACAGAGATAAGCCCCACCCCCTAGACTCAGACACAACTGGACAGGGGAATAGCAATAGTATTTAGACTTATATATCACTTCACAGTGCTTTACAGCCCCCTCTAAGCAGTTTGCAGAGTCAGCATATTGCCCCCAACAATCTGGCTCCTCATTTTACCGACCTTGGAAGGATGGAAGGCTGAGTCAACCTTGAGCCTGGTGAGATTCAAACTGCCAAATTGCAGACAGCCTTCAGTCAGCAGAAGTAGCTTGCAGTACTGCATTCTAACCAGTAGCGGGTTTCAAATCCCGGCGCTAATGGTTCTTTATTGGGAGTACGTGGGAGCGCTCACTCGCTTTGTGAGCTCATGGAGCTTCTGCACATGCGCAGAGCATTTTTTATGACATCTGGGTGAGTGGGCGGAGTCTCCCGCCACTGTCGCTACCAGTTTGCCTGAACCGGGTAAACCGGTAGCAACCCACCACTGATTCTAACCACTGCGCCACCACGGCTCTTATATCCTTTACCTTTACTTTAAAAACATGCTCCTTTCATTTTCCTGTTATTGATTAAAGCAGTCCGGCTTTTTAAAAATACATGTGACAGACTGAAAAAAAGTTTTGCCTGCTTTAACAATTGTTGTCTTTGATTTACAACCCATTCATTTAGTGACAATTTTTCAATGGCACTGAAAAAAGTGACTTAAGACCATTTTTCATGCAACTCTTGCTGCATCCCCATGGTCATGTGATGATCAAAATTTGGACGTTTGGCAACTGGCATGTATTTATGATGATTGCAGTATCGCGGGGTCATATGATCACCTTTCGCGACCTTCTGACAAGCAAAGTTGGGTGGGGCATGTTACTAACTTAACAGCTGCAGTGATTCACTTAACATCTGTGGCAAGAAAGGTTGTAAAAATGAGGCAAAACTCAACAACTGCCTTGTTTAGCAATGAAAATTTTAGGCTCAACTGTGGTTGTAAGTTGAGATGTCTAAAAAAAATGCTGTCCTTGTAAAACCGTTTAGTCTGGGTCCAAATGACAAGTTCATTTTTGCCCAGTGGTTTACAAATTATACAAGTTCTATTTTTAGTCATCTATACCTTTATACAAAGAGAATTGCTATTATTTGTACGTTATCTTTCAGAATTATATGTTGCCTAAAGACACAATAAACAATGGCTGCTATTCTAACTACCTCATCTTACATGGCTGATGAGCTAACATTCTCCTTTTTTCATATGAAAACATGTGCATATTCCCCGGAGCACATAGGAAGATGCATGACTAAGAGCAATCTTGAAATTAGTACTAATTTGCCAGATAATCAAATATGTAGAGAACATTATAGTATCAGTGTGGAGTACTCCCGCTGAAAATTGAGAGCACCTCTAGAGTGGCTAAGGATTTTCTTTTTTTGCCAGTGTTCTTAAAGAGAGATATTTTATTGTTTGATTTTTGTTTTTCTTGTTACTAGATTTTGCTGCATGGAAATACTATGAGAATGAGAAGTGGTAAAACAAAACAAGCAAAGACAGTATTTCAAGTCATGGGAGCACAATAATTGGACATTGAAATCCTTTTGGGCACTTCTGTAATATTTTATATTCATTAAATTCAAACTCAGGGCTGAGAAAAACCTGTCTGAGATTTTAACTATTGATCTTGATGGACCAACACTGATCAACAGAATAGCCCTAAGCAAAGATAGCCCATTGCTTCCCACAATTCCCCCTCCAAACATGGTTAATCCATATTTTCTTAGAAATTTATCTCTTTCTCTTTTCATATGGTTAAGGCATTCAATTTTAATTTATACACATGGAGAGAAATTACTTGGGAAGAACAACATTTCAAGTAAACCCTATGATCTATTTAAAACATAGAATAATAGGGTTGGAAGGGACCTTAGAGATCTTCTAGTCCAACTCTCTGCCCGTGGAAGGAGATTCTATACCCGTGATGGTGAACCTTTGGCACGGGTACCACAGGTGGCACGCAGAGCCCCCTCTGCAGGCACGCGAGCTGTCGCCCCCAGCTCAGCTCTGCCGCACATATGCGCACGCCTCCCACTGGCCAGCTGGTTTTCAGGTCTCTGCTGTGCATGTGCAGGGGGTTGGACGCATGCGGGAGACGCATGTGCATGTGCGGGGAGCGGGGGGGCACGTGCATTGCATTATGGGTGCATGTGCGTTGTCAGCACTCAGTGCCGAAAAGGTTAGCAATCACTGTTCTGTACTATTCCGGATTGCTTTGGGCTTGATGGGATGGATATATTTGATCACAGAAAGAATAATAATAGAATAATAGAGTTGGAAAAGACTTTATCTGGATTCAAACTCAGTGCTTGAATCTAGGTAAATTCAATTGAATCCAGGAAAATGATTCAAACTGAGCTTGGAATTTAACTGAAGATGAGCCTTTTTCCTCCCATATTTTTATTTTCTTGGGAAACTCATGCAAATTCAAATTCATGCAAGGGGCAAGATTTCACTGAATACGAAGTCTCTCCCCTTTGAATTCTCATCCTGCTCCAGAGCACATATATTTGTCTCTCTATCTTCACTTTTTCTGGAACCGATCTGCTTCTTTTTTTTGGCTTCATTTTCCTGCTGCTGCATGGATGCTCGGCATACATCAATGAAAAATGCACTGCAGCACTTAGTAGATTTAAAAAACACAGCCATCTTCATTTAACTAAGTGGGATCAAACAGGGTAAAGGGTTTCCATAAACATGTCACTCCAATGGCAAATGATAGCAGATTTTATGAAGAAGGAGGAGGAGGAGGAGGAGGAGGAGATGATTCTGTATATTCTGACTTGCACTTCAGACTTGAGTTAGCAAACTTTAACTGCAAAGTAAGACTCATTGGCACAATAACACTTCAGACTTGGCATGTACATTAATTAGATCTTGGGAATAAAGTGAGTTGGGAAGAAAACACTTTTACAGTTTTATTGAATAGTTCAATGGGAAGACCATTCCAATGTGCTACTGCTGTGATGGTTTTTTTTTTAAAAAAAAGATACATTCATTGATAGGAATAATTAAACATGGTTTGTCATTGCTTTTGTCTGGATTTTTTCCCCTGCATTTCCAGTCTGGCTTACATAGAAATGGAGATCTCTCATCCAAGTCTAATCAGAGCTGATCCAATTTAGTTGCCCAGCCTAGACAAGATCAGGGATTAAAAATAAAGCTACCACCCTATAAATAAACCAATGATATGATCACATTTGGAATAACGGATGTAGAATGTGAAAAAAATGCCCAAAACGTTAAGGATTAGAGAAGCTAAAGTAACATAACAAGAAAGATTACAGCAACTGGGACTGTTTAACTCAGGAGCAAAAGTGGTTAAGGCAGGACTATGAAGGTATGTGGGAAAAATCTGTATTTGTCTGTATCATCTAGAGAGCTATATAAAATATTATGGTAGAAAATGTACATTATTTTCTGTCTTACAATATTAGCTCTTAAATCTTCCATTGAAACTAAGTAGGTTATTTACTCCTCTAAGAAATAGTTTATAGATGAGTGATTTGACTATTTTCTTACAGAGAAAAAAAGGGAAGCCAAGCCATACATATTTGCAGGTCTCTGTGATTTATTCAGAACATGGCTTATTAAAAATAGTCCCCAAACTTGAATCCATTTGATAGCAACCAAAGTATTGTGCTTCAGAGCTCTGAGAAATGCAGATTTTTTTTCTTTTTAAGTCTCCATTTTATGCTATCAAATTATATTGGCCTGATCTTGTCTTCTAGAAAACTCCATCACCCTCAGTTCAGTGGGTTCTATCTGGAAGTCCTTGCAAATGGATTTAAGGAAGATTTATTATGATCAGATCCTCTGGAAATTAGAAAGCAGGACTAATGGAAACCATTAACATCTGAACAATCAGATAAAGTGGAGATCAATATAGTATATTAATAGGCTGGAAGCAACTGAATATAATGTAAATATATTTCACTTAGGATAGCTAGACAGTAAAGGGGGAAAATGAAGGAGTCCCTACATATTTTAAAAACTGCTTTCTCACAACAAAGACATTTTGGTTAAGATCATTTAATGATATAAAAATATTAAAGCCATGTGATGAAAGTAGCTGGGTCTGATACCAGAGTAAATTTTCTAATGATAACATTTTCAACAATAAATAATGTCTACATATGTCTATTTAAAATGAAAACCCATAAGCTTCAAGGAAGCTTGTTCCCAGTGAAATGGAATGTAGCTAACAGCTATCTTTTATCTATAATTAAAATAAAACAATTGCCTATAAAAATCTAGTCCTTTGCTGTACTGTTTGTGCTTGTTGCCAGTTCATATTCCAATTCAAAGTACCAATTGTTATCTGTAAAATCCTAATAGTACACGAATGAAAACAAATATACATGTCCCAGAATAATGATGCAAGGTTGAATCTGGGTTGGTCACCAGGACCAGAGTTGTACTCTTCCGAGCTGTCAGATTCATGCTGGAGCCCATCTTCAAGGAACTTCTCTCTATTGGAATAGGTACTTTGGGCTATTCTGTGAGTTGTGTTTATGTGGTGCCTTCCTATTGGTGATTGATGTGTTGATGCTGGCAGTTGGCTAATAGTAATAATAACAATAGCACTTAGACTTATATACAGCTTCACAGTGCTTCACAGCCCTCTCTAAGCAGTTTACAGAGTCAGCATATTGCCCCCAACAATCTGGCTCCTCATTTTACCCACCTCAGAAGGATGGAAAGTTGAGTCAATCTTGAGTCTGGTGAGAGTCGATCTGCCAACTTGCAGGCAGCCGGCAGTTAGCAGAAGTAGCCTGCATAATAGTACAGTTCTGTGTGTGCCTTCTCTGAAGGATTCTCTAGGTTAAAGAGAATATACTTCAGATAAGGAAGGAAGTACAGGACCACAGAATGCATGCTTTACAAAGAGGTGATTTGAAAAGGCCCTCAATAACATATCAACCTGCTTAAAGTCACATAGAGATCTTCAAGGAATCCACCTGATGTTCTCTCTTAAAACATTCTGTTCCATGCTGAAGATCTGTAGTCCTATTGGACCTCAGACTAAAGGAAAGCTATCTTTTCATCACTTTGTTGTTCGTTTTTGATTTCACTCTATTTTTAAAAATTTGCTATTGTAGTTTTTGTTTGTGTTCGGTGTTCTCTCCTGCTTAATCTTTCATCATTTTGTGCTCTGCTTTGTTTTTTTCAGCATTGAGACAGTCAATGTAAGTAAGTAAAAAGTAATTGTTTGGGATAGGCTGCAGTTATTAGGAAGCTGTTGGCTATAACTTATAAAGTTCTATATGGCATAGTACCAAGCTACCTATGGAACTGGCTTCACCCCATCACATCCTCACAGGGAAATCTCAAACAGGAAAAGAAAAATCAAAGACATTGTTGCAGAATTACTTTGTGTTGGATTCACATTATTTCTTAGCCAGAAAAGGGTCACCTATCATGCTACATTATTGATTTTGATAGATCAGGTCAATGTTCAATGCCTATTATTGAATGAACATTCATGCTTAAGGAACTAATTATGACTTTAATGTGGTCACAATTCCTTGGAACTAATACAGATGATTCAAGGAACTTTCTTCCATTTTTTTTTCAAAAAAAAAAAGAAGAAGAAGAAGAAAATTTGGAAAACAATTCATTTGCTTCTTTCAAAATTAGGTTTGAAACTAAAAATATAGTTAATGAGTTCTCCTTGGATGTTTTCCTATTTTTTTTTCTAGGAGAATACTTATGAAAACCAAGATGTCTTAAACCAGAAGGGACTGCCTTGAGTCTTTTGGAGAGTTTGCTTTTGTGTATACATACTGAGGACTGCATACTATAGTTCACACCATTTAAGAAAATGTTAAGTAAGAATTCCTATCCAACTTTAACAGATAAGACAATTAATTTATGTCAAATGAAATTTTATGAGCTCAAGCACACAGCGGAATCAACCGAAGACCCTTGTAGTTCAGCATACAATGCAAAAATCTCACATCTGGGTGGTCCACCCAAAATTAGGTAGTAGTTCCTCTAGTTTACCTTCTGCTTGTTTTGTTTTAACTATCACATCCTTTCAGAGAAAGGATTTGGTGAAAGAGAAGAAGCTACCTGCCACTGAGTAGGCAGTATATTCCGTTTTACATACCATATTTTTTGGAGTATAAGATGCACCTTCCCCCCCCCCGCCCTTTTAGGGGCTGAAAATTTAGGTGCTTATACACAGAAAAAATTTAGGTCTTATACACCGAATGTAGCCCCACACACCCACTGGCCCCCATCCTTTGGCCTCTGCCTCCCAGCAGTTACCTCCTTGCAGCAAGCAGCAAGAAATAATAGCCCATTTCAGCTTCAGCACAGCCTAATTAGCACAAGTTGATTGGATCGGCCTCCCGACTCTCAGCTGTTTTACTCTCAGCTGTTTTGCACAGGCCTCTGCTGCTTGCTGCAAGGAGGTAAATTGTTGGAGCAGATTTTTTTTTTCTCCTTGTGCTAATCAAGCTATGCTGAAAACGAAAACGAAAGTAAAGCAAGCTGTTTGCTGCAACAAGGCAAAATTGCTGAGAGGCAGAGGCAGATTTCTTTTTCTTGTTTTCCTCACCAAAAAAGGTAGGTGCATCTTATAGTCTAGTGCGTCTTATACTCCAAAAAATACAGTAACCCATCTTTATTCATTTCCAAACAATTCTGGAATTCTCCTTAATGATTTTCCTTTTATGGGTTTCTTTATATTTTTAACGATCTCTATATTGTCAGATTTGCACCAATGTCACAACAGCAATACAAGTCCAATCAGCAAATGTAGTAACAGATGAAGGCCTCAAAGAACATCGAAATAGCTAGTGTCACACACCGAAGACCCATGGAGAAGCCAGTGACAACAGCTATTATTTATTTTTTCTTATTGGTTAGAGCAGTGGGTCTCAACCTTCCTAATGCCGCGACCCTTTAATACAGTTCCTCATGTTGTGGTGACCCCCAACCATAAAATTATTCCTAAAACTATTGAAAATATGTGTTTTCCGATGGTCTTAGGTGACCCCTGTGAAAGGGTCGTTCGACCCCCACAGGGGTCCTGACCCACAGGTTGAGAACCACTGGGTTAGAGTTTATAATATCTTTCCCAGGAGCTCAAGTTGACTTGTCTTCAGTGGTGGGATTCAACCGGTGTAACAACCAGTTCGCTGAGCATGTGCGGGGTGCATTTGAAAACAGCTTTAAAACTGACCTTCTGCTGCAGCCCCGGTGAGTAAAACAGTTGAGACATGGCAATCCACTCTGCTGCACCAATCAGCTGGGCTTCAAACAAAGAAAATACAGGTCAGTATGGCACAGGGGCAGGCAGGCGAGCGACCTGATCGTCAGAGTGAACCGGTTTGTGCTCAGCTGATCATCGGAGCTACCGGTTCACCCAAACTGGTCCAAATAGGCTAAATCTCACCCCTGGCTTTCTTCATGTTATGCCCACAGCAACAAGCCTATAAGTAGTTAGGTGAGGGAGTTTCCACTAATTTTGAAACAGGACCTTATATTTTCCTAGTTCTATTCCAGCATCTTAACCACTAGTCCACATATAGATTTGCATTAAAGTAGATTTATAAGTGAGAGGGGTGGCATATAAACTTAATAAATAAAATACACTTTAATAATAAATTAACACAAATTGAACGTCCAATACATATGTCTCCTCCCTCCCTCCCTCCCTCCCTCCCTTCCCTTCCCTTCCCTTCCCTTTCCTCCCCTCCCTCCCTCCCTCCTCACATAACTTACTAAGAATCGATTATCAAATATGCACAGATAATTTCTCCCAATAATTCTGTGCCAGACAATTCCTTAATAGGGATAGAGATTCTCACTATGCATAGCTCTCTTAACTTTCCTCAGATACCTTTATCCACAAAGCTAATTGCCCAATACCCAATTACCATTAAGTGCTGCTGCTAATAAAAATCAAGCGTTCCTTCATAAAATTCCATTTTAAAAAACCTTTACCCCTCCCCTCCCTCCCTCTCTCTTTTTCTTGACAAAATTACATTTCAAGTCTCAATTTCTGGAATTAATTTTGAAGCTGATAGGGAGGAATGGTGGCAAGCCTTCTAATTACACGTTCCAAGTCCCATATATTTCCTCAGAGAAACACAAATGCATTCGGAGAGCAAGGTAAAATGAGGTGAAGAGTGGCACCGACCCATTCAATGTCCTCTCCTCAGTCATTAAGAATATATTTTATAGGAATGTGGGGTTTTAAATGTGATTGATATTTTGATTCTGCTTCACTATTAGTTAAGTGTACCATTAAAACTTTCCATGGCTGACACAACCAATATTTGTTTAATTTAATGGAATTGAATGGCATATATTTCAACCAGTAACGGGTAAAATATAGCCTGATCTTCTTGATGGAAGAAATGTTTGTAGCTAATGTTAGGAGAACTCAAGGTCGTGGATCTATTCCCATCAGTATAATGATTGTGGACATTTTGAAATGAGGCAAATTAATGACAAGTTGTAGAGATGCTCTTGGGATGTTCTTTTTACAGAGGTGAGTCCTGCAGTTCTCCTTGTTAGCTGGTCGTTATTTCCCTTGGAAAGAAGATAACATTTAAGCAAGGATTTTTTTTGGACCTTTCTTCATTGGCTCCAGCTACAGAATATTTTGTATAGTTAGTCCTTGACGTACAACCACAATCGAGGCCAGAATTTCCGAGGCTAAGTAAAGCTTAAATCAATTTGCCCCAATTTACAACCTTTCTTACCACAGTTGTTAAGTGAATTACTGCAGTTGTTAAATTAGTAATATGGTTGTTAAATGAATCTGTTAAAGTCCCATTGACTTCGCTTGTCAGAAGGTCACAAAAGGTGGTCAAGTGACAACCCCCTCCCAGGACACTGCAATCATCAAAAATATGAGTCAATTGCCAAGCATCTGAATTTTTATCACATGACCATGGGGATGCTGCAACAGTCTTGACTGTGAAAAATGGTCATAAGTCACTTTTTCAGTGCCATTGTAATTTCAGACGGTCAGTAAATGAATTGTTGTAAGTGAAGGACCACCTGTATTTGATCGTCCTTAGGACAAGTTACCTTTTGTATTCCCAATAGCAATAGTCCTTAGACTTGTATACTGCCCCATAGTGCTTTACAGCCAGGGATGGGTTCTAATTTTTTTTACTACCAGTTCTGTGGGCGTGGCTTATTTTGTGGGCATGGCTTGATGGTCATGTGACAATTCTTTAGGATTTAGCTGAGGTACTGATCTATCAGGCTTTTAACTGCTTGTGGAGCTGTACTGGTCTACCCATTTGTTCTTGGAGCGTCCTGGTCTACCGATTTGTTTTTGGAGCATCCTGGTCTACCCATTTGTTTTTCGAGCACACTGGTCTACCACCACACTGCCTTTTAACACTGATCAGCTATAGGGTGGTCCTTTGAAGCTCTGTGGCAAGAGTTTAAACAGTTTTTTTCCTTCCAGCTGATAAGCTGGGACTCAGGAGGCAGCGAAAAATTGGGGGCGGGGCCAAATAAAATATAAGAATAATACGGGGGGGGGGAGGGAGGGCCCAGCTCCCGAACAAAGAGAACTGGTTCGGTGATGTCATATCGTCATCGCTACTGGCTCGGCCGAACCGGGAGGAACCCACCACTGTTTACAGCACTCTCTAAGCGGTTTACAGAGTCAACATGTTGCCCCCAATAATCTGGGTTCTCATTTTACCGATATCAGAAGGATGGAAGGCTGAGTCAACCTTGAGCCGGTCAGGATTGAACTCCTGGCAGTGAGCAAAGTCAGCCTTCAGTACTGTATTCTAACCACTGGCTCAGGATGGGTATTAGGCAGATAAATAGGCAGATAAGTAACCACAGGGATCAAAAGTAGATGAAGCTGAATCACTATTCAAAATTCAAAACAGTATCCCTTGGAAATGTCAATTCAGACTCAGCTGACCAGAACCAGCTGGGAGGAAGAATGGGCAGTTCATGATCTCAGGTGTGTCAATCCTGATTTCAGGAAAGGTATTGAATCAAAATGAAGCACTGATTAGTCAAAGTAATAAATGTATACACTTTTAAAGGTCTTTTAATCTTCTTGCCTTGTCCTGTATTATTTACATCTTTTTGCCACAGCTTTGCCACCCACTGAAGGTTTTGGTGCAGGACGAATATTGATCCATTTACCAAGATGTAATTGAAGATTTCTGAGGCATTGGCATGGGTCATATCACTTTGGATTGTTTGAACTGGAGATAAGTACATCATAATACACTCACACAATTCCGGTACTGAATTGATGTTCAGCATCTGTAATGTCATGTATGTCCACGCCATCCAAATCTTCATTTTTCCAGTGCCTGCACATGCAAAATCATGCTTTGCTTTAAAGGCTTTGAAGTGCAATTCAGCAATCTCAAAATAGGTGTTGCTTCTATTAGTCTGTCCATCAGCTTCTGTATCACTGCTGTTTCTGAACTGTCTTTGTGGACAACCCTACATAAAGTCCTTTGCAGTAATCTAGCCAAGTAGTGTTGTCTTGCTAGGCTGTAATGGATATATGAGACAAAGCTGGACAAATGCCTCTTTGGTCATCATGTCAGCTTCCACCAGAAGGTGCCAAAAGGACCCCTAAAACCACTGAGCATCTCTTTAACATAATCTCACTAATTACCAGAGGGATGTTACTGGATGGCCTGAAAGGTTACAAACAGGAACTCCATTTTGGTAAGATTTAATCTGATCTTAATTCTCCCCAGCTCCATAACAATCATATAGCGCCCATTCAGAATTTCTACAGCATTTCTAGTTCTGCCTGGTGTGGCAATAAGCAAGGAATGTTATTGGCATATTGATGACACTTCATCTAAAGTAGACATTAAATAGTGTAGGGAGAGCCCTGTGACTATCTACACGGCAGCAACCAAGGGCTGCAATGCTCTTGCCCCAAGACTCCTGCTTAGAACCACCTAATCAGGCAGGAGTGGACCCATCATAAGAATGCCAGACTCTTTTAGGTGGATCAGAAGGATACCATGATCAATAGTACAGAATGCTGCCAAGAAATCTAATAGGACTACATTTCCTCAGTCAAAGTTCTGACAGAGATCATTTATCAGAATGACCAGTACTGTTTCTGTACTGTGTCCAGAGGTGGTATTCAGGCAGTTCATGCTGGTTCATACCAGTTCGGGCAACCCAGTAGCAGCGACTGCAGGTGGGCCTGTTCACCCGCCCAGCGTAATGCCATCCTACTTAACCACATTTTCAAGGCTGGGCACATGCTTGGAAGGCACACGCGCAAGCAAAGTGCATGCA
>WNWU01000002.1:3662326-3676101 GCA_012654045.1 Ptyas mucosa
CTGAACTCTTAATAATTAAAAGGGATATAAAAATAATAACAGACTTGACTTGGATAACTTTCCCATATTGGATTTACAAAAGAGACTGTTAGAGATTTGAAGGATTTTGTGAGAAGAGACACACAAAAAATGAAAAGAAATCAGGTTTTGGGACATTATTTGAAGGGATTAAAAATGAAGATTGTTAAAAGTGAGAGGAAGGAATATTAAGTTGATGTATTTGATCAAGGTTAAAATACATATGTTGTTATCTCTTGTGGTCTGTTAATGGCTCATCAGAACTGAATAAAGAGGATTTAAGGATTTGTTTATAGATAAAAGATGGAATATAGGAAGAAAAATCATTTGTTGTATTTTAAGAAACAGCGATAAGTTACTATAATTGTTTATACTTATTGTGATGAAGGGGAAAATCATTTCTTTATATATTTCTTTTGTGTTTTCTTACCACTTTTTCCTTCATTTCAATTTTTTCCTATTTTTTATTTTCTGTACTTTCTATTTTTTTATTTATTCTTTGATTTTTTTTAGTTTGCATTTGTAACTTTTTAATTGTATTTTTTAATAAAATTACTACAAAAGGGAATAAAATATTTTGGGTTTTTTTTCTTTAGGGACCTTCACTATAAATCCCACTACAAATCCCAATTCAAATATTGGGATATTCCAGTTAAACCAAATAAATAAATAAACAAACAAACAAACAAATAAATAAATACCTTGTTATTAATTCATTCTTTTTGCAAATGTCAGAATCCTCAACAAGAATTAGTTTATAATATACAACGTTTAATATCTAATCTAAATAATAATAAAAAAATAATTTCCTAGTCCAAGTTCTCAGAATCTCACTGGGCTAACAATGACAGTAAAAAAAAAATTAAAACAAAGAGATAATTTACCTTGCTACAGTATACTTCTTTTCTGCATCCACAAATAATATAAAAAATATAATTTATCATAGGAATGGATTTTCTATTTCCTCTTCCCTTGATTCTCTTGAGTCATAAACTAAACCAACTACCTTCTTAACTTTGAATTCAAGCCTGCAAATTTCTTTCTGGGTAAACCTGGAATTCAAAACAAGAAGTCAGGCTGGTACATTATAATTTCTTATTTCTTAGTGGGTTGTTTTTTTTTTGCTACCACAAGAAGAAAGTTGAGAAAATGTTGCTCAAAAATCCAAAATCTCCAGAAATTACCAAATTACTAGAAAAATCATTCACAATATTTACCTTGGTTGCTATGGTAATCTTAAAATACCATTCCTACATAATAAAATAAGAAACATGTGTTTCTTCTATCATGGATTTAATTCCTACTCAACCATAAATTTCAGCGGGTGGCCTTGGGTCAGCTACGATCTTTCAGAACATTTGAGGAGAGACACAAGCGAAAGAAAAAAAATCAGTTATCATCTCAATATCATTCAGCAGAAGACTCATTGGATGGAGGGATCGGTAAATTAACCGATCACAAGTATTTTTCTTAAAAAAAGATTGAACTATGTATAGTAATTATTGATGTTATTAATGTTAACAAAGAAATACGGCATCTGTTCTGATTTCTTTTTTCTATCTTCATTCTGGATGAGTTAGGAAGAGAATAGAAGCATAGTGAGTCACATGAGAAACATAATACTCAAAATGAGTTGTAAATAACTTGAGAAGATAAATGATTTAGTTGTGCTCACATTCATCCAGCTTATGATTCTTCTGGAAGCAACCTCCCGACATTTGCTTCCAAAGAAATCTGTGGAGAAATGATTTTTCATCTTAAGATGGGACCACCCAGTGAGTTTGTGACCAAATGAAATTTGAATTAGCAACTTTCCAGTTCACCGCTCTTACCTAATGTTACCAATATTAACATATTAATATTAAGGCTTTCAATAAGCTAAGACAAAATATAGCTAGATATTATATTAATATTCCCGAAAATAAATTTGAAATACCTGAAATAAATTTATTTCTTGTCAGCATCAAATTTATTTTGATCAGAAAACTTGGGGTCCTGTCCAAATAAAGTTCCATCTCACGGCTATGCATGCACTCCTTACCCCTAGGGTTAGTTTCCATTTTTGTTTCTTATACACAATTCATGAGCATAAATTCAATTATCTTCTTCACTGAACACTTGATGGATGGATGATAACAATGTATTCAATAATATGGACAGTTTCTCCCCAATGGTGGAATTCAATTTTTTTTTACTACTGGTTCTGTGGGCGTGGCTTGGTGGGAATGGTGTGGCTTGGTGGGCATGGCCTGATGGGCATGGCAGGGAAAGGATTCTGCAAAATCACCATTCCCTCCTCACTCCTGGGGGAAGGATATTGTAAAATCTCCGTTCTCACCCCACTTTGGGGCCAGCAGAAGTGGTATTTGCCGTTTCTCTGAACTACTCAAAATTTCTCCTAACGGTTCTTCAGAACCTGTCAGAACCTGCTGAATAGCACCCCTGTTTCTCCCTCATCTTCATCTATGGTTCCAATTCATAACTGATATGCAGTTTTCAAGTTATAATCATAGATCTACTGGCAAAAATGAAACACAAAATAGAGAAAAGCAAGACTTTATTAGATGAAGTAATAAGCCTATTCCAAAAGCTGGTAGCTAGCATTATTATTTCTTGTTAGATTGTTTTTGAGAAAGAAACTGTATTGGCTGTAGTATTATTTTCAAGGGAAATATACACAGTGCAGCAAAATACTGTAAACTCATTGCCAGTGTTCTTGACAATTTTGCAGTGGTAGTAAGGCTGTAAAAGCAATGGCAATAACTTTTTAATTAACTAAATTTTAAAAATGGCAATAAGAACAAATATCTCCATAAAAAAATAATAATGGAAGAAGTGTTGCTACATTTGTATGTGCCCTCTTCAAAAAAAATTTACAATAATTTATGTTAAAGTTTACAAATGCAAGGATTAAAAACTAATACAAACTAAGAAAAATATATAAAGTAAAAAAAGTGCAAAAATAATAAAAAATAAAAAGATATATAAATAAATAACTTCCTTCTCCTTTCAAACAAGCATAACAAGATGGGCAGCAAACAAATTTAACCAACAAATTTATAAATAAAAAAGTAACTTATCACCTCCTGTTAGCTCAATAAAAGATACCTTCTTCTGATATCTTATCTTTTATCAATAAACAAATTATAAAATCTCATCACTCATATTTAATGATAATGATATATAATTTAGCCTTAACCAAATAAAACAGTTTTATATTGCTTTTCTTTACTTTTAAGACAGTAACATCACTCTCTAAAAATACAGCAAAATAAATCTCTTCACATACCCTATATTTATTAATAAACAAATCTTTAAAGCTTTGACATTTGGTCCTGATTTTAAAAAAGGTTATTAAATGCTATCAAAAACAAAAACATATTTTTAACCTTGATCAGGTAAATCCATTTCATATTCCTTTTGTTTTCTTTTAAAACAATTGATGTTTGATTCCTTCAAATAATGACCCACAAATTGATTTCTTATCATTTTCTCTCTGTCTCTTACCTCTTACTCTTCATTTGTTTAAAATTCATTTTTATAAATCCAGTATAAGAAAATTATCCAAGTCACTGTCCTGATTTATTATTTATATGTCCCCTTTAATTTATCGGCAACCGAATGAAATTTCATTCATCTTTTTCCATATCATTCTTGTAGTCTAGCAATTTTAAATCCATTTTCAGATCCTCATGCAAATCAATTTCTATTTTGTCCAGTAAAATCTGTTTCTCTTCTGTAGTGTCTTTTAAATCTGTTTTTATAATAACAGATAATATTAAGTATAATATCTGAGTGCATTGTTTGCACATAGCCTTGAATTCTTCCACAGTCAAATTAATACAAATCCATTGTATTAATAGATGATTTGTTCTTGAATTTTTATCTTTAGTTCTCTCAGGTTTCCTCTTAGTTAAGCTTCAAATTAGCTTTATATCATGTATTTTTTCTAATCAATAACACTTTCCCATAGGATGATTTCTTAGAGTTAATTTTAAAATCTACACCCACACCCACACATACACCGGTATTTGTAAAATTATAAACAACCCACAGGAAATATGCATTCAAGACCATCTGGTCCCTTAATATATTTATAACTTTTCAGAAACAACATTCTAGTTATCCTTTTGCTGTTTACTCAAAATGAAACAATTTTCTTTTGAAGCTTTCCTTCAAGGATAGAAAGAAACTCACCTGATGTAATGAAATGTGTCCTTCTGAAGGTTCTTAACATCAAAAAACTATTAACAAGCATTAACAATCACCTAAGGTGATTAAGAAAGAAAGTATGCAAATCCACTGTCCACTTGAAAGCTCTGAACTGCAGACTAGGTGGGATGACTATCCCCTGACTTCTAGAGCTCTAAAAGCACCAGAGACTAATGTCTTATGATCTTCTTGTGGAGAACCTCTGTATGGAGCACTTGTAGGCAATCCTGGTCCCGTCTTTGCTCCAGAGAGGAATCCCAAAGAGCCAATCCATTTACCAGCTCCTCTTTCTGCTGTGCCTGTCTTCAGTCTGCCATTACTTCCCTGGAAGTTGTTTCCTCCTCAAATATTGATCCAAATTTCTCTGAAACTTTTGTCTCACCATTAGTGTCAACTATAAGAATTATTTTTTAGTTCTCAATTTCAAGAATTCAGTCTCACATTGTTCTCACAGGATAAGAGAGGCTTCTTATATTGTTCTAAGCTCTAAGGTGGTTTGTTTAGTTTGGGTTTAGCCTGTTGTACACATCCAGTCAATTGTTGCTTATCCACTCAACTTTGATGAATAAAGAAATAATTTAAGATGGTGGATGATCTCAGCCCAAGCAACAAATAGAAAAGGATTTTGTTACTAAATGAAAACTACAATTTGTTATGCCAATGACACTTCATCCTGAGTTGTGAGGCCTTTATTTATTTGATACAACTGGATCCCACATAAGATATGACAATATAGCAAGCAAAAATCATGTTCATTTGATAACTGTTTAACAATGGTGTGAAATTATAAAAGATTAGTATTACCCTAGTCTGATCAGAAGTAACCCCTAACATCTGGCACCAATTGGCTCTTGCTTTGCAGGTGGTCTTGTCAGAAATTCATCTGGTAAATGAAAAACATTCCTGCCCTTACAGGTGGTCCTAACAGTTTATGCTTCAGTCACCTTGGCAATCTCCTGCTTTGATTAAACAGATAGTTTCTGGGCCCAGAGCTGTGAGTCTGCCAACATTGGCATTAGTTGAAAAGAAAACAGAGATTATCAAGTATAATGAGTGATATGGAGGAAAATATACTTTGTTGGTCCTTCTAGAGAACTCTGATATGGACAATGCTGGGTTCTGGGGCCACGTGGTGAGGAAGAGAAAGATTTGGAAGTTTCTGGAATGTAAGAAAGAGGAATGCATCAGCGACAAGCAGAACAACAGCTTATAGAATATGCCCAGAGGCTAAATCTTAGTAAAGTTGTGCTCATCAGTAGTTCTTTTGGCAATACATATTCTTTAGACCTTATGTGGAATTTAATTTTATTTAAAATGTTTGGCTTTTGTCTGACTCACATAAATCATATTGAGTGAGATAAAAGAAATATTTGATTTTCATCATCTAGAAATATATAAAGGCATATACGTCAGAGATGCCTGCTTTAAAAATGTCAAACTAGAAGGAAATTAAATATGTGGATTTCATATTTATTTATTATTATTCCAATTTATTATTCCAATATGTCAGGCAGAGTTAAGAAAATATTGGGTACAAAGACGGGGGTGATCAACCTACAAAGATTGAAGGAAGCAAACTGCAGTGTATCTTTTAGTGGAATTCGCCTTCAAATTACACTAAACCTTAGAAGATTCATAAAATAATTAAACCAAGAAAATCTTTTATACCCCTACTTCCCCAAAGATTAACTACTGTCATTAGCTATTGAAAGGTGTCCATCACTGTATTAAATAATTAAATCCTTATACTGAATTTAATGAAACCTACACTTAATCTAGCAATAATAAATAAATAAGTAATCAATTAAATGTAAGATAGGTCTGACTTTGGTACCTCTTCTTGAAGTGTAGCTTAAATTCTTGTAGATCAGGGGTTTCAAACTCGTGGCGTCATGTTGCCATCACATGACGTATCGCAACTCCCCCCCCCACTTCGCTAAACCGGGGGCATAGCCAGTGCATGATGCATCCGGCCTGCAGGCGGCAGGTTTGACACCCCTGTTGTAGATTAAAAAGAATCATTTAATTCTTATCCCTTTCTTCAAACCTCATCAGAACTGTTCTGTTTTATATTATTTACTTAGAACATGGCTACATAGAAATAGGGGGAGGGGGATCTAATGGAGGATCAGACCAGATGGTATATGGAAGTCTATACATTTGTCTATGTACATGCCTATATACTGTAAATCATTAGGAGTTTCCATTAGAAACTGGTATTCAAAAAATAGCTTGTTACTCATTGCATCCCTTTCTATCTACATAAGGGAAATATACTTAGAGTAGCCATTAAGTATTGAATTCTCTTTCCCTTGATATTGTTTCCCCAGATTAATTCCATGATCACAAAATGATAATGGCAGCTGAAATGATTTGTTTTGAATCTATTAGCTTTCAGTAGGAAAGGGTAGGGAAATATGTACTCTTCCTGTTGACTGAAAGTTAATTACAAAATATTTGATAGTTCCATAGATTTTGGATTGGGTAGAGATTCTGAATTCGAGACTCCATTTTTAACCTTACAATTAAAAAAATAGAACAAAATTATAGACATAATCTTCATAATCTCACAACCGAAGACTGTATAAATCACACATTTATGATTTTATAAAAAATATTGGGAATGATATAATTTGAAATATCATTTATCTATCCATCCATCCATCCATCCATTCACCAGAAGAGCAAAAACCAGAACTAAATATCTCCCTCAAAAAGCCAAAGCAATAAAAAAAGAAGGAGAATACCAGAGGTGGGTTTCAGCAGGTTCTGACCAGTTCTGGAGAACTGGTAGCAGAAATTTTGAGTAGTTCAGTAGTAAAAATTCTGACTGGCCCCGTCCCCATCTATTCTGTGCCTCCTAAGTTCCAGCTAATTGGGAGGAAATGGGGATTTTGCAGTGACCTTCCCCTGGATTGGGGACAGAATGGAGATTTTACAGTATCCTTCCCCTGCCATGCTCACCAAGCCACACCTACCACGCCACGCCATGCCATGCCATGCCATGCCATGCCACGCCCACCAAGCCATGGCCACAGAACCAGTAGTAAAAATTTTTGATACCCACCACTGAAGAATACAGTATATGCTGCCCATCAATTCTGGGTGGCTCACAAAATTGTAAAAAGATAAATGTAAAAACAGTTAAAATTAAGAAGACTTAAATAAGAATGTAAGTCACAACGTGACTTCTCTAATACTAAGGCAGCAGCTTGGCTCCAGTTTAGCCACAATCACTATGTCCAGGACTGAAGTCATAAAAGCATTTTTAGGAGTTGCTGGGATAAAAGTATCATTTGGACCCTCTACCATATCATAAATTATGACAGTAGGGTAGCCTACTGTTCTTTGTGTCTGCTCTGAAGAACGCACGTTGCTCATGATCGTAACTGTGATGGTTACTCCATTCCCACCGATTTGTATTCAGTATTCTGTCCTCTGGACTCTTATATTAGATCATAACTCAACCAAAGATTTACCACCCATCAAGTCTGGCAGGACCTTACCTGTTGTTGCTAAGTTTTCTCCACATTGTTGTGAATTCCAGAAATCTGAATTACAGATTTTCATTATGGAAATATTGTTTCAGGCTCTGGCATTACTTTTTTTTTTTTTACTTACGTATACATTTCACTTTCAATATTGAAAAATTGCTACCTCTTTTTAAAAGCTGTGCAGTTTTCTTGCATGATAATAATTTCAGTGCCGCTATTTCATAAACTCTTACGGACAGCTGGAGGAGACATTTACTAAAGGAAATAAATTAACTTAAGAGAATTACATTTTAATTTCTCTTTTCTCTCCACTAATGCACATCCCAACAGAGGTGAGTAATGTGTGTGACATTTCTTCCTGTTTTCTTCTTCTTCTTCTTCTTCTTCTTCTTCTTCTTCCTCTTCCTCTTCCTCTTCCTCTTCCTCTTCCTCTTCCTCTTCCTCCTCTTCTTCTTCTTCTTTTCGCTGATTATAAAATCATGGGGAAAAATCGCCAATGATTAAAGCAGAGGGTTGGGGTTTTTTTTAATTTTCTGTTTTTGATCCTTGTTTTTAATCTCTCAAAACAACACAGGTTTACTTTGCATTTCCAGATTAGGATAAAGAAAATTGAGTCAAACCATACAGTAATATTGGCTCCTTTTCACTTTTGTATATTCTCTGTTGCAGTACCTTCTATCAGCTATTGGTACTGCTTTGCAATTTAGAAATAATGCATGTATTTCTATGTGCAACTGTGCCTATTTGTATACATGCTTATGCAATTTCTTGAGCTAGGAATGGCAACTTTGCTTTAAAATGTGGAACAAAATGCTCTGACCTCCCACTATAGCAGGGGTGAAATGCTCCCGGTTCAGACCGGATCACCTGATCCGGTAGCGATGGCGGCAGGTGATTCGGAGAACTGGTAGCAAAAACCCCTGCGCCCCCCCATGCCCAGCTGAGCCGCGCGATCATCAGAGGCTGGTTTTCTTACTTTTAAAAGCATTTTTTCTACAACCTATTCAGCCGAAAAAATGCTTTTAAAAGTAAAAAAAAAAGCCTCTGATGATTGCGTGACGCAGCTGGGATCATCAGAACATTTAAAAAGCATTTTTTCTACAACCTCTTTGGCCGAAGAGGTTGTAGGGGGGAAAAATGCTTTTAAAAGGCTCTGACGATCCCAGCTGAGTTGCCTGATCATCAGATGCTTTTAAAAGCATTTTTTTCGGCTTAAGAGGTTGTAGAAAAAATGCTTTTAAAAGTTAAAAAAAAAAAGTTGGCCACACCCACCCAGTCACATTACACCCCCGGTAGTAACAAATTTTACATTTCACCACTGCACTATAGCATTATTTGTTGTTTATTTCAAACAGGAAACAGAATTTTATTGAGTTATATAAAAGCATTTTTTCTACAACCTCTTCCGATGAAAAAATGCTTTTAAAAGTAAAAAAAAAAGTCTCTGATGATCGCGCGGCTCAGCTGGGATCATCAGAGGCTTTTCAAAGCATTTTTTTCTGCAACCTCTTGGCCGAAGAGGTGGTTAAAAATATGCTTTGAAAAGTCTCTGACGATCCCAGATGAGTTCCCTGATCAGCAGAGAGACATTATTTTAAAGAGCCTCTCTGACGATCCCAGATGAGTTCCTGATCGGCAGAGAGGCTTTTCAAAGCATTAGAAAAAATGCTTTGAAAAGTTAAAAAAAAAAAGTTGGCCACGCCCACCCAGTCACATTACCCCCACCACGCCCATAGAACTGGTAGTAACAAATTTTACATTTCACCCCCTGTACAGGAGTATACATTAAAATACGGTGACAGTTCTTTCCTTCTTTCTCTTTAACTTAGTACATTTGTTTTCCACTACAAGAATAAACATAATGTGAATTGCAGAAGCTAAGCAGTGGGACAGCATGTATTGTTCACATACGTCCCTAACCACAAGGCAAAACATTACTTCCAACCTTCTTGGAAACCTTTATGTGAATTTAACTGCAAGAAATCTATGACTGTATATACATGTGTGGTAAACAAATAAATAAATGTGTCCACGTGCTGTAAGTTAAATGTGCCCTTAAGCTAAATTTGATTCTTGGTGATTACATTCATGTTGTTTTGTTAATGGTACTGCAGAAGTGGTACTGCTGCCTTCTGTTTATTTATTTATTTATTTATTTATTATTACCGAGTCTAAGCATAGGTCCTGGAATTGCCCCTTACAAAAGGACTAACAGGGACTAAACGTGTTTGGTTTCTGAGATTAGACAGCTGCAATATCACACTTCCCAAAATATGAAGAGGCAATGGGAATTCTATATCTGTTTGTGGATTTAAAGCCGGTGTCTTTTTCTCTGTCAATATATAGATGATAATAAAGATTATCTGTGTGAGTGATTTTGTGGCAATACTCTAAAGCTCCTGTGAGCGACAACTCTTAGCATTTCATACTCAATTCAGGATCAGTTTTGGTAACTTTTTACACCGCATAAGCATCAACAAACCAAATGGTAACTTGGTAAAATAGTACTCCACAGAGCTTCCTGTTAAGACACTTGAAGCAGAACCCCAGCAAGATTTCTGTTAGATGTAGGGCTGAATGCATGCGGGAAAACATAGAGGCTGTCTTTCCATAATGGGATATTTGATGTACTACAACAAAAGTCTTCCTGAGAGAAGGCTGCCAGACAATGATTAAGCTCTTGGGACAAATACTCAAATTTGTACACATTTGAGTGGAGTCTGTTATTCAACAAAGTAATTTAGAAACATATGGTGGAAGCTAGTAGGTGTATCAAAGAGATCCAAATTATGAGTGAATGTCATTTAGCTAATAAAGTAGTACCTATAGTTGGCTAGCACACCATGTACAAAAGTACTGGCATGTTTCAGGCTACGATGACTCAAGCTGGAAAAAAAAAGGTCTATAAATACTAAATCAGGAGATGAGAGAGTTACAAAAAGTTGGTCATGGATATAAAGAAAAATGATCTTCTTTCTTTTGAGTTTATCCAATAAAGCTGATGAACAACTATATTAAAAAAAAAGTCAAGGAAAAGTTTGAGTTTCTTCGTGCAAGAAAGAGTCTGTGATATTTTGCTCATCTAGACTTTAGTTTAATAGGACGATCTTGAGAAGTTAAGTCTTGTTTCTTCCAGGTAACAGGGAGGAGATTAAAGATGATCTGGTATTAGAACTGATTAGACAAATTTACAGTCATGAATTGGAAGAAGAATGAAACACTCTAAAGCACTCTACCTTGGCAACTTTAAGACTTGTGGACATCACCTCCCAGAATTCCCCTTAGTTGGCTGTGGAATTCCGAGAGTTGAAGTCCACAAGTTTTACAGTTGCCAAGGTTGGACAACTCTGCTCTAAAGGTAGCCCTTTACTAAAAATGGATCCCAAAATGGGATTTGGTTCATTAAGAGAAGCTGGGTGTTTGCTTTTCATTTCTTTGAAATGTAAATAGTGCTTAATGGAAATTTAGGAAACATTCCATGGATTATATCACAAGGAAGATGTCTGTTGCCATTAATTGTTTACACTTGTTTGAGATCTTTAGCCAATCCTGGGTTTCTGATAGGTAGCCTCTGGTTATAGTCATGATGATTATTTGATGACTGTAGCTTTTCACAGTCTGTGGTGAATGAGCTGTCACAGTTTATGGCAGATGGTCATTTCTTTGTCATTGCTCACAACCTCAGATGCCATGCGCTTCAGCAGAAGCAGGTATGACACAAGTTAGAAAAACAGGTCATCTCTTGTGTCCAGAGTTTAAAAATTCCTCTATATTCATTAGGATGCTATGTATACATACCTTTCTTACATTAAATCACACTTTGAATTACCGGTATGTGTTCAAAATGTTGGAAGCATATGCTTAAAACATATACAATTTAGAAAGAATCAGTTAGAAGCTTTGTAAAAAAAACAGCAACAGCTTTTGTGCTTTCTGGAAATACTGAATGACTCTACCAGAGATGGAAGCCGTCCTTTGTGATCTGTCCTGCCAAATTCAATATCAAAATACAGCTTGAAAAGAAATTCATGTCTCTTGGCCCACAGAGAATTCTCTTTCTCCGTTTGCGCATTGTGATAGCAACTAAAAATATTTCTTTCAAAACAAACTTTGGATTCTCTGGTTGTCTACTTTTTTTTTTCATTTAAATGACCTTCTGGTTTTAGCAATTCTGATAATTTCATTTTATGGATGGTTGATTATTTTTCATTTTTCACTTGATCTGTAAACTTTGCTGGCTGCCTTAAGAGACATAGAAAGAAAGTGGGATGTTTTTGTATTCATAAAATTAATGAGATTATGCCTATCTTTGCAAAGTTGTGGTAGCCTTCTCGTAATTTAGAAGGGAGAGAATCCAATAAGCATGTTGTACCATAATCTTACCTTCTTACAAAATGCATTAAAAAAGACCTGCATTTCTTCTGAGAACATTCAATATTTCTTTAATACTTATTAAGTGGCACCTCATTTAATTAGAAAAAAAAATCAGTTAATTAGAACATCTTGTACAAGCAATACCTTGTTATATCTAAATATCTAATCTGTATAATCAAACTACTACTTCCCCTTAAATTAATCCCCTGAAAAATTAATTTTCATAATTTCCTTTTGGCTGCTGAATATTTCATATTTAGTGATTCAAATGAAGTAGCATTTCATTCAGATTACAACTATAGCATTCTTTTAAGAGATTCCTTGCTAATAATTTTTTTCCCTTGGTATAATCTTGTATGAGTTATACTGCAGAATGCTTCAATGTGATATGTCATTTTTCCTTTCTTTTCTCTAAAAGGCTTGAAATTATTATATTTCACTTCTGCTATAAACAAATAACATTTTTGTCTGAAATCTTCCTTGGGGTCAGATTTTCATCTAAATAAAATCCATAACTATAAAAATTGTAGTGAAAGAAACCTTTTAATCTGCATTTATGTCTGATACCATTGGTGTCATTTACATAAATATATAATTGATGTTTTTACTTTTTGTGCAGTTATGTACAGTTTTTCTGATCAGATTTTGGGAACAATTGGCTTGTCTGTTATTTCAGAGATTGCTGAAACACAGATTTGGTCTGTTGCATCTGAGGCTATTAAATGGAAGTCCATTAAATTGAAGTTTCAATGTATTCAAATTCATAAATAGATAATTGGATCTAGAAATTAAGGCCACAATCCAACATCCATTTACCTGGGAATAAATCCCATTGAAGCCAATTGGTTGACTTCTGCGTGCGTACACACACATGCACACACACACACGGAAACTCACAGAGTTTTAAATCATATTGTACTTACAGGAAATCTATTTGAAATCAACAAGCATGAGTAAGAATGATTAAAGCTGAGTTCTCAGAGGATATTAAGCAATATTATTTTAATTATGGTTTATTTAATAAACCATAGCTATCCATTTCACACATAATGCTAAGCCACAATGGTAGGTTCATATTTCACAGTAAGTCAAAAACCAGCAAAATTTAATTTAGTTACACAATTTATAGGGCTATGTGTCTTGCAAATGTGATTATGGACAGCTACCATAGAATTAAAAGAGAGAGCAAAAGAACATAGCAAGAATAAAAATCCCAACGTAAGTAGTACAACTGAGGCTAACCACAGTCATGTTCATATTCCCAAACCATTGCAAGGTGAGTTCACTCAATGTCCTGACCTAATGCCCTTAGGAAGAGCCAACAGGAATGGGCCATCTTAATCCTGAATGATAAGATGTGCCATAGGGCAGCTGCCATGACAGAGAAACCAGTACTCCTGGGTCTTGCCAGATGGCATTATTTCAGAGAAGGCACTTGAAACAACATTACCCTACCAGATCTTATGGGATAGGCAGAAAACTAGCATAGATAAGCAGTCCTGCAAGTCTCCTGCACCATGAAGAACTTTATAGATAGTGGCCACCATCTTGAATTGCTCACAGAAGCCTATGCAGCTTAGAAGCTGTGTTGTTACAAGAATATAGTGTGGTGCTGGGTGGGGATGAAATAATAATAATAATAATAATAATAATAATAATAATAATAATAATAATAAT
>WNWU01000002.1:3676111-3737709 GCA_012654045.1 Ptyas mucosa
ATAATAATAATAATAATAATAATAATAATAATAATAATAATAATAATTTCTATACCGCCCTTCTCCCGAAGGACTCAAGGCGGTGTACAGCCTATTAAAAGCACAAGACAGACATCAATTAAAATAATTTAAAATTATTAAATAATTTCGGCTCAATTTAAAACCCCCCAAATTTAAAACACCCGATTTAAAATTATTACGTTGATAGCCCGGCCTGGCGGAACAACAGGGTCTTGAGGGCACAGCGAAATACCCGGAGGTCAGAGATCTTACGCATTTCCGGGGGCAGTTCATTCCACAGGGCTGGGGCTCCCACAGAGAAGGCCCTACCCCTGGGTGTCGCCAGCTGGCATAACTTGGCTGATGGCACCCTGAGGAGACCCTCTCTGTGGGAGCGAACTGACCGGTGGGAGGCTATTGGTGGCAGAAGTCGGTCTCGAAGGTACCCGGGTCCTATGCCATGGAACGCTTTAAAGGTGGTGACCAACACCTTGAATTGCACCCGGAAGACCACTGGGAGCCAGTGCAGCTCCTGCCCACTGGAGATCTAGTACATAGTTAGAAGGCTGCTGAAAATATTCTTTATAATTGAAACACCACTTTGTCTAAGG
This sequence comes from Ptyas mucosa, assembly GCA_012654045.1. Lineage (NCBI taxonomy): Eukaryota > Metazoa > Chordata > Lepidosauria > Squamata > Colubridae > Ptyas > Ptyas mucosa. The sequence goes on from WNWU01000002.1 coordinate 3,676,723, forward strand.
CAGACAAAGTGGTGAACTCTGACCCCTTTATGACTTGTGGATGTCAACTTCCAGAATTCCTGAACCAGCATGGAAGCTGAAGTCCACAAGTCATAAAAAGGCCATAGTTCCCCACCCCTGGTCTAGGGTCAAGTCTAATGGTATTGATTTGTTTGTTGCACTCCGGTATGACCAAGAAGTCAAGGTTACAGGAAGGTTAACAGGACTGAGAGATACAGAAGAAATCAGTAAGAGAAGTTTGCTTGATAAAAGATGGTTTTAATGCAAACTTCCCCAATCTGGCACCTGGTAATTGTGTTGATTGCAGTTACCAGAATTCCCAGAGAACATGACATGAAGATGTTGGCATCTGCAATCCCAGCACATCTGGAAGGTTCTTAGTGAAGAACGTTGTTTAAAGCAAAGTGTTTTTGCCTATACATTGTCATCCAAAAATGTATAAAATGCATATCTTAGTCGATAAATACGGATGGAAATCCATCATTTTAATACAGTACAATTTGTAATGCATAGCACACACTGCCAAACGCTGAGTACAAAATAGAGTTGACAATGCCATAAGTACTGCCAGAAGAATTATTTATTATTGTAGCAATATTATTCTCCGTGAAATGTACTTTGCATTTTATTAAAAAATCTGTCACATATTTGGCTTTTATTGGCAGTTCTAAAAAAATCACTGCTCTTCTGAAAATGTCTGCATCTTTTTTAAGCAATATTTTTGTCACTCCAATATGCTTGGGAAGTGGAAAATGCAAAGGTTTAATTCCAACATCTTTACGTGGTAGAATTTTTGGATTCATTAGGATTTGCATGCCTACTTTATGCTCCTGATTCTTCATGCATTGATACAAGCTAGCTTTTCTCTTTTGCAATAATATAAAAGATTCTATTTTTCTAGAATCGTTTTATGCCCATAAATGTATTACTGAAAATAACCAAACAAGGCAATTACTTACGAACCTAAATCTATAGTATTTTAATATATACAGAAAGGTTATCACTCACTTTTATGCTTATTTTTACACCTTATAGTGATACTTCATAATTTACATTATCTAACTATTCATACTCAACAAACCTTGATAGACATATTTTGTCAAAAGCTCCATGACAGTTTAAAAAACTCATTTTTTGCAGTCGTGGCGAGTTGTAGCTGGGAAGATGCCAGAAACCTACAGACTCTAAGAAAGGTGAAAATCTTTCCTACAGCAACAACATATACATAATTAATGCTGTTTTATCATTGTTAAGATGCTTCAAATGTGTCTTTTCCTGCATTACTTCGTTGTATAAACCGGCAATTAGCGTAAATCCAAGGAATTTTAAATCTTGTCAAAGCAGAGGTTTATTTATTTATTTAAAACATTTATACAGCTGCCCATTTCATAACTGATTCATAATATTTGGAACACATTATGAGGTTTCTTGGACTCCAATGACATTTTCCATTGTTTGTTTGTTTGTTTTAATTTAAAAGAACTCATTTATTATAGAATTAAATGTGGAATGTGAAAAACATCATCATATAATTGGATGAATGAATGAATTAATTAATTAATGAAACAAAATTCCATTTCTTTACAGTTGAAGTCTGTTGTTTCCAGATTGATACATCACTCATGGGTTAATTAGATGCTTTGGAACATATCCTATTAAAGAGGTTTTGGGAAATGGGAATTAACTTGTTCTGTAACAATCCCCAATTACAGACTCCATTCTCCTAGATTTTTCGGGGCATTAAAGACTACTATTCTATGGGCAAACTCTTGATTGTTTTAAAAACTGTATGGTTTCATTTTGTTCACAAAGAGTTGCAGTGAGTAGGTAAACAAAACCTTATTCACTCCAGAAAATGCCAGACACTGATCCAGACACATTTACTTCAGATATGCCCAGTTCATAAATCTGCTTCAGCCAGAGGAATCCACACCTTTCCTTTCTAAATAAAGCATGTCTGATGATATATCAGAAGCAATGGATGGAAACTTCTCAAGGAGAGAATAACCTAGAAATAAGGAGAAATTTCCTGACAGTGAGAACAATTTATCAGCGGAGCAGCTTTTCTTCAGAAGTTGTGGGTGTTCCATCACTGGAGGTTTTTAACAAAAGATTGGATGGACAGCCATTTGTTCAGAAAGGTATAGGGCAGTGATGGCTAACTTTTTTGCCATTGCGTGCCAAAAATGGGGGATGTATGGGGGGCAGTCGCTCGTGCACATCCCCCACACCCATAATTCTATGCACCCCACACCCCGTGCATGTGTGTGCAACCTCCCTGCGCTCCCCCCACTTTTGGCATGCAATGGCAAGGTAGGCCCGTTTTTCGCTCTCCCCAGGCTCCAGAGCCTTTCTAGGAGGCTGGGGAGGGCAAAAATGGCCTTCCCTACTCCCCCAGAGGCTCTCCAGAGGCCAGAAAAAGCCTTTTTCCTGACTTCCAGTGGGCCCAAAAGGTTTGAAAAACAGCTGGCTGGTGAATGGATTCACGCCGGAGCTGAGCTTGCATGCCCACTGATATGGCTCCGTGTGCCACCTGTGGCACGCATGCCATAGGTTCGCCATCACGGGCATAGGGTCTCCTGCTTGAGCAGGTGGTTGGACTAGAAGACCTCCAAGGTCTCTTCCAATTTTGTTATTCTATTATTATTTTGTTTTAGAGATTGGAAGGATGTCTTAGAGTCCTTCTCTTTCAGTTAGAAAGATATACCGCTAGTAGTGTGGGAATCCTTGCATCAAGAAGACAGGGGTGTAAGTGACATTGCCTTGGACCTAACAAAGACATTCTTCCCAGCCTCATCCTTGCTGGTTAAAATTGCTTTATCAAGGCAAAAGTGGGGAAGAACGCAAACAGAACAGTAAAAAGTAGAATACGGAGAGATTGGAGATGTGGGAAAGAAAACAGAAAGAAAAAAAACCAGAGCAATCAGTCCCCATTGGGCGCTGAAGGAGCACACAAACTGTCTTCTCAAGGACTTGGAAATATTGTATGGATGGAAGATCTTCAAGTCAATGGGGAAAAAAGTGCCTAGATCTGTGGCAAAAAGTGAAATTAATTTGTTTGAGTGAAAGAGAGGGAAGGATCCCGAAGAGAGCTCAGAAGCCTCTAGGAAATCACAGGAACTGGAGTCATTGTAAAACCTCTAAATCTGTAGGAAATGAAATTTATCTAGGTAGACCCAGAATAATAGGGAACCATAAGCTAGACGAGAGCATCAGGGCACACTTGTTTTCTGTGAGTGGGCTGTTATGGATTCTGATATTTTAAATGGGTCTGCTAATTGCTTTCAGTTTTTGTATCAGAATTCAGTGTAGTTTGCACAGGCTCCATGTATGTATGTTGGTTCCATTTTAACTCTCTGAACCTTGGACCTGTCTCTCCTGAGGCATCCTATTTCATTTGATGGCAGTCTAATGTGCCATACACTGTAATTTTATCAGTGCTAAACATCTTCAGTCACCTATATGTAATTGTTTTGAGCATCCTGATTTCCTAAAATAAGAGGGATTTTAAAAAATTTCTTATTTTTCATTATTTTACTTTTAAAATTATAGACACCTGCTTTTGCTGTTATCAAGTGTCATACAGCAGAGATGTGAGAGGCAGGTGTTTATTTGAGTTACCCAGGCAATAATTAAGTCTTTCCTCCACCCTAACTGAGTTCAAGAACAATGGGAGGGTTTTGTATATCTTCAGTGACCTCGTCAATAGTCAGTCTGATTGGCTGCAAAGGAGCTGTGACATCAAATAGTGATCCCAACCAACCCAGATGAAGAAAATGTTTCAGTTAAAAATGGAGACTGAACAGCAGCAGATGGAGATCAATGGTTGGGAAAAAGCCAGCAGCAGTTCAGTTGTTCCTAAGGTAAATGCTTTTCATATACTTTTTGAAAAATAACCTTCATAATGATAATTGTCACCCCACAAGGGTCTTGCTGATTTTATTGGCAAGGCTACAGGGGCAAATGTGAACTCTCCGGCACATTGTTCATACCCATACTTTTTCCATGGATTTTCTTTTAATATAGTACAATATATTGTACTATAGCCTCTTTCCCATGCTATAAATGTAGCTGAGGCAGTTTTGCTGTTGAAGGACAGTTGATCAGTGTATTAAAAGAAACAAAAACATTTTGAGCTATATATTATACTGCAATGCTAAAGAGGTGAGTATAAGGATATTAATGCAGAGAGAAAGAGAGGGAGGGAGAAAGAGAGAGAGAGAGAGAGATGGAATGTAATGATATATAAGAGCTGTGATAGTACAGTGGTTAGAATGCAGTATTGCAGGCTAATTCTGCTGACTGCCAGCAGTTCGATCCGAACTGCCTTAAAGTTAACTCAGCCTTCCATCCTTGCAAGGTCAGTAAAATGAGGACTCAGATTGCGGAGAGCAATATGCTGATTTTGTAAACCACTTAGAGAGGGCTGTAAAAGCACTGTGAAGCGGTATATAAGTCTAAGTACTATTGCTATTGCTATTGGTCCGTATTTCTTGTCCAAAGTTTCTTGGCAACTTTACAGAAGTGGTTGGACAAAAACTTCTTCTAGGATGTTTTCTTTCCTTTTAACTTCCTAGTCCGTCCTATGTACATGAAGCTTCCTGGTTCAAACCAAATCCAATTCTATCTGAAGAACAAAGAAGAACAAACAATGGTCATAAGGAATGAGAAAGTTATAAGGAAACAGAATAATCTGTACAGGAGCATAGTCTCCAGTTGCACTAATATGCAGTTCTATACACACTTAAATGTATTTTTGAACATAAAATAGTATCATGGGACTATCTCCCAATTCACCTTACATCAATGGAAGTGAAAGTTACCTGTTCAAAGGAACCTTGTTATTGTGGGATGTGAGGTTTTTTTGGTATCACTTCTATTCATACTTTTGTTACCCAATAAAAAATTATTCCTCTACAACAGAAGTCCTTTGCAGACCGGCGGGGGGTGGGGTGGGGGGGGAGAGGGAAGAGTGGGGATGTTTCTGTGCAAGTGGTAGGCGAGTATACATGTGTAGCTCCATTTGCACAAGTGACAGGCATGTGCACCTGCCACTCACATAAATGGAGCTTCACGCACATGCACAATCAGCCACTATTCAGGTACAAGTGAACCTGCATATATACACGCTCGCCTACTGCTTCCATGGCTGGGTTCCGAACAGGCCAAGGCCCTGTACTGGGCCGTGGCTCAGGAATGAGGACCAGTGGTGGGTTCCTCCCGGTTCGGCCTAGCCGGTAGCGGTGATGATATGACCTCACCGAACCGGTTCTCTTTGTTCAGGAGCTGGGCCTTTCCTCCCCGCTCGCGTTATTCTTACCTTTTATTTGGCCGCGCCCCCAATCTATTTGCTGCCTCCTGAGTCCCAGCTAATCGGCTAGAAGGAAAAAAACTGTTTAAACTCTTGCTGCGGGGCTTCAAAGGGCTGCCCTACAACTGATCAGTGTTAAAAGGCAGTGTGGTGGTAGACCGGTGCCTCCAAAAACAAATGAGGAGACCGGTGCCTCCAAAAATAAATGAGACCGGTGCCTCCAAAAACAAATGGATAGACCGGTACAGCTCTGCAAGCAGTTAAAAGCCTGGTAGACCAGTACCTCTGCTAAATCCTAAAGAATTGTCACATAACCATCAAACCACACCCACAAAATAAGCCACGCCCACAGAACCGGTAGTAAAAAATTTTAGAACCCACTCCTGATGGGGACCCCTGCTCTACAAGGAGAACATTTGCTGGGATAAATTCTTTATATATAGTTCGATTCAATTTGCAACTATGTCAGGTAGAAGCATCCTTATGAGTTGCAACAGTGATGTAGACTCTTTTCTGTTATTATTATTATTATTTTTTATTATTTATTAAATTTATATACCGCCCTACTCCTGAAGGACTCAGGGCGGTGTACAGTTGAACGAAATATACATGTAATAAAGGAATTGAAAAAAACGATTTAAAATATAATTAAATAGTTAGGTTCCAAGTCAAATCTGTTATCCAAGATACTTGCCTTGAAAAGTGAAATAAACTACAAATTTATCAGAGAAGGCCAGGATTCACTGGATGGCTGTATGGTAACATCATGAATGAAATTAAATATTTCCTAGATATGTTGGGCTAGAATTAATAGGTATAATGTGCAGGAGGGCTACTACTAGTAGGCCATTCTGAAAATGATAGCCCCGATACTTAAATTTGAGAAAATACTGTGGATAGATAAGGGCAACAATACTGTGAGTTCTCATTTTAATGGACTGAGAGGATCCAGTGTCTGTTATTCATAATTACCTGTTAAATAAAAAAGATATATAATTTGTGTAACAATGTGATTATATCACAGGCATACATTTCACTATTTGCATTTGCATAACAGCATCATGTGCACATCACATACATCACCGTAGATATTTGTTGCATTGCATGTGAAATCCATTGTAATGTAATGTAATTGTAATGAGGTTTGCTAAGGCAAGGCTTTGCTGTAATAGAATTCAGTGAATGGGAACCTCTTACCCGAATGGAGTAGTCAAGATTTCTAAAGCAATTTTAGTGCAATGAAAAAGAAGGATTTAAACCCTTTAAAAAAAAATATATGAAGTGATAAAGCAGCCAAGACAACAGATGTAATTTTTGCTTCAATATCCTATTGGAGGACCAATTTACGGACTCCTTGACTTTTTCATAGATTAGAGGAGAATTGGGCAACTTATTTTTTAGCCCAAGGACAATGCACATCTTCCAAGTGGCATGTCAGAGGCTGCATTCTAAGTAGATGGGACCAGGAAAGAAATTGGAGTTGATTTGATTTTTTCTTTAAAATTAATTGAGATAAATTAATTAAATATGTTTCTATGAGCAGTCTTGTGTAAGGGTAGTCCTCACCTTACGACCACAGGAACCCAAAATTTCTGTTGTTAAGTGAGACATTTGCTAAGTGAGTTTTGCCCCATTTTATGACCTTCCTTGCCATACTTGTTAAATGAATTACCATATTTTTCAGAGTATAAGATGCACCTTTTTCCCCTCAAAAAAGAGGGTGAAAATCTGGGTGCATCTTATACTCCGAATGTAACCCCGCCCAGCCTCTCAAACGGAGGTTTCAGAGGCTGAAAAAAGCCTCAGAAATGAAGCTTCAGAAAAAAAGCCTCTGAAAGGAAGCTTCAGAAAAAAAGCCTCCGAAACAGAGCTTCAGAAAAAAAAGCCTCTGAGACAAAATTTCAGAGGCTTTTTTTTTGAAGCTCTGTTTCAAAGGCTTTCACAGGCTGAAAAAAAAGTTTTTTTCTGAAACAGAGTTTCAGAAGTTTCAGAGACTGGAAAAAAAAAGTAAGGCACAGAGCTCACAACCAATGAACCTGTGCTAAAACTCACCTCTGGGAACAGCTGATTGGGGGTATTTCGGGAGGCCGATCCACCCGCCAATCAGCTCTTTTCTTATTTTCCTCCCAAAAAACTAAGGTGGGTCTTATACTCTGAAAAATACGGTACCGCAGTTGATAAGTTAGTAACATGGTTGTTAAGTGAATCTAGCTCCCCCATTGATTTTGCTTATCAAAAGGTTGCAAAAGGTGATTTCATGACCTTGGGACACAGCAATGGTTGTAAGTATGAACCAGTTGCCAAGCGTCTGAATTTTGATCCCATGAGCATGGGGAAGCTACAAAGGTTGTAAGTGTGAAAAATAGTCATAAGTCACTTTTTTCAGTGCTCTTGTAACTTTGAATGGTCACTAAATGAACTGTTGTAAATGTACCTTGTAGGATGTAGGGTTTCCTGCCTAAGCAGGGGGTTGGACTAGAAGACCTCCAAGGTCCCTTCCAACTCTTATTCTATTCATACCTGTATTTCATCATTTCTCCCTCTGTCACATTAAGCATTAAAATTTTGGTTGAAACTTTTAGACACACTCCAATGGCCACACCCATAGATTTCAGGTGGAGCTCTGCATATGTTGGTCATCAGATTGTGCATCTTTGACCCAAAGCATTGGACAGAGAAAAATGGGCCACATCCAATTAAGTTGATGTTATGGCCTCTTCTATGATGATAAAGACCTTCATTCCTTCACATAAGCACACTATTATCTAGTATTTTTTTTCCAAGTGGTAAAGAGATTTTGTTTTAAAAATCACAAAAGTAGTGAAAAGTAGCATTTCAAAGTCACCAGTATAACTTTGAAAGCTAGCACATGAAATATTTTTCTTTGTCATGGTGCCTGCCATCTGGAACAACTTTGAGAACAGACACAGGAGAGATGGTTGGAGCGCTTGTCCCATTCTGATTAATTACTTTTTCTTCATTAAGCCAAAGATTTGGACAAGTCCTTTGAAGGGACAAGGTCGGTCACTCACTTTTTGGCTTTGTCTCTCTCCTTAGTTATAAAAGCTGTTGGGGACTGTAGCTGATAAGGTGGAGTCTTGAATATAACTCCCAGTCTCGTGTTTGTAAACAAGAGAAACACTGAAGATCTTGCCACTGGGTGAAATACCCTTTAAAAATATGGTTTAAAACCCATGCTATATAATTTTTTGTTGTTGTTAGCTGTGAAGTCGTGTCCAACCCATCGTGACCCCATGGACAATGTTCCTCCAGGCTTTTCTGTCCTCTACCATCCTCTGGAGTCCATTTAAGCTCACGCCTACTGCTTCAGTGACTCCATCCAGCCACCTCATTCTCTGTCGTCCCATTCTTCTTTTGCCCTCAATCTTTCCCAGCATTAGGCTCTTCCCCAGTGAGTCCTTCCTTCTCATTAGGTGGCCAAAGTATTTGAGTTTCATCTTCAGGATCTGGCCTTCTAAAGAGCAGTAAGGGTTGATCTCCTCTAGGACTGACTGGTTTGATCGCCTTGCAGTCCAAGGGACTCCCAGGAGTCTTCTCCAGCACCAGAGTTCAAAGGCCTCAATTCTTTGGTGCTCAGCCTTACTTATGGTCCAACTTTCACAGCCATACATTCAGTGGTGGGATTCAGCCAGTTTGCACCACTTCGGGAGAACCGGTTGTTAACTTTCTGAGCAATTTGGTGAACTGGTTGTTGGAAGAAATCATTAAGGCAGAGAACTGGTTGTTAAATTATTTGAATCCCACCATTGCATACATTGCAACTGGGAAAACCATAGCCATGCTATATAATACTTGATCCATTTTCTAATCTTTCTCTTCGTGGTCCGTAAATAGTGGCATCTTACTTCCACGATTTTTTAAAAATGCTTTATGGTTTTGAATAGCAACATGAGGCCACTTGGGGAGGTCAATTGGAGTTTGGATGTTGGATCTTATCGTTCTGCTGATAAACACCCAACTTTTCTCTCTTTTTCAACAGATGTCCTGATCAATAGAGAAACTATATGTAAATGAAGAAAATAAGGCTTAATTCAGACAAATAAAATAAGGCTTAATCTCTTCTGTTAGTCAGAAGTGAAGTCAAGCCACAATTTGGAGCACAAACTGTCCTGAATGGGATAGGATTTCCATTGAAAAGCTAGTTTGGAAGTACTCTTAGATGGCATAGAGATGATTTTGTTCCATTTCAGCACATCTGCCAGTTGCAAAACTTTCTGAGGAAATAGGTTCTAGCTTTAATAATATGCTTTGATGGGGATATTGTGTTACATTTTATAGTCTATTTAATAACCAGTTTCCAGTCTGTTCTGGATCCAGTTCAATCTGCTATTGAACATGATTACCTATGAAATCCTTACCTGAAATCTGAAATGCTTTTGGGTACAGGAAATATAAAGGGCTGACTATAATTCATAATCCTATTTTGGGGAAGACTTGTTGATCAGGGGTAAAGAATTCACTTTGTGGGCAGAACATCCCAGATTTAATCCCTTACACCTTCAAGTAAGGCTGCTAAAACCTGGAAAAAGTGTTAGACCCATATTATATTACATGTATGAATGGTCTGATTCTTTGAAGGCAACATTTATACATCACATTAAAACAGAACACGCTTGACAGCACTTCTTTCATAACAGTATCTTGATTTATTTATTTGTCAAATTTATATGGCCACCCATCTCACATGAAGTGACTCTGAGTGGTGTACAATAAAACCTACTATTAAAACTCACTACGAAGTTAATTAAAAAAGAATTAAAACAGTAAACATTGATGAAAAACAATTGATAATAGAATTCCTATTCTTGATCTTGTTTTCCAGGGAATATAAGAGCCACGTTGAACTTTTTATTGCTTGCTATTATATTCTGATTTTATTTAAGGTAAATTTTAATGTTTTATTTTCTCTCAAATATATGGGATTTACATAATGCTTTTTAAATCTGGATCTTGTATATCATCATAAATCTTCAGCAAACAACCGGTGAGTTGCTACTGTATCTCTAACTAATCTCTATCTTCTTCTTTCTAACGGAGCTAAATTGACACATCTCAAACCCTATATAGATTGGAACTAAGCCCCGGGGATTTCAGTAGGATTTACATCTGAGCAATGAGGATGTATTAAAATCAGGATGTATGGCTAAGCCTAAAACTGAAGAGGTACACCAGAAATAGATTTGGTTAACCGCACTACACTTCATCCGAGGTTCCTTTTCAAAGATGTTGGAGACGTGTCACCAATGAGTCATGCTTAGAGCTGGAGGGAAGCCCATTATCCAAGAGGCTCTGCTGAGCATTTGTTAGAGTCAGCACAAACGAGAGGACACTCGAAGACTGATTGATGGGCGCTCTCCTGGACCGGAGTGAAATGAGATGCCTGTAGAGAGTCTCTCAGGCAACATCAGTTTTTTTTTTTTGTTTTGTTTTAATTGGAAGGGGTCCGGTTGACAAAAGTCAGAGCTGGAGAAAGTTGGCTAGAGCTGGATCTCAGCATGTAGAACAAGGAAAAATAGTCTCTCTTTAGCTGTGTTTTATGTCTGCGTCCCCTGTGTTGGTGGCTGCTTGGGATTTTAGTCATGGTTCAGTTCAAACACTTTCCTTTTTCAAGACAGAAGGAAAGTGGTTGTGCTTTTCTTGCTTAGCTTCTAGCCAATTAATTTTGTTCTTGTTTTATTTTTCTTCCCTAAGAAAAAAAGACCACGTTTAGGATGTGTGCTCACCTAAGCTGTTTGGTAGAGGAATATTTAAAGACAACTTGTGCGGTCTGCACTCAGATTCTCATACTATAATTTATTAGAATTCCATTTTCCCAATTTGCTTTTCCCCAGGAAAAAAAAAAAAGTAAGCGGAGTAAAGCAGTAGCAGTGCTTCCTTTCCAACACTTCTCAGATAAGAAATTGGCCCTCAAAACAGCATATTTTCCTAATTTGGTCCTAAATTCACCAACTGCAAAGGCTGAGATATTTCTGCTTTCTTTGGGCAAAAGCTTTGCCTATCCCATCCGCAGGAAAAAAAACCTGGACCCTGTTTCTTGGAGTTGAAAACTGGATTTCATTGCCAATAATTTTACTTTTTCACAATTTGCTCTTACTATTGTGTAAGAAAGAGGGAGAGAGAGAAGTTCACAATCACAGAGAATGGGTATAAATTTAATAGTGTAGAACAGGGCTGTCAAACCCGTGGCCCACTGGCTGAATGCATCACGTGCTGGCCACTCCCACACCCGGTTTAGCTAAGGGGGGGAAAGTCGTGATACATCATGTGACAACGCCGTGATGATACAAGTTTGATGTAGAATATTTAGAAATAAGATATTGATTAGTTGTTTTTTTTTTTACTTCTTTAGAACTTCATAATTCTGGCTTATCTTTCCACTCAGGAACCATTGTTAGTTAATGACTTACGAGTTCTTCACTTTCACCGATGTCACAAATGTGCCTTAGCAACTTCCTTTTCCTGTTGTCATATGACATTGTCTTCATATCCTCCTCAGCCTATTCATTGGCCAGCTTTAAGTGGTCCTTAATTCGATGATTATTTAAGTAGTGTTTTCCCCCTTACTCAATCACAGGTTTTTCAATAGGTACAATCTTTGCCAGACATTATTGGCAATGCAGTCTGTTGATTCCTAAGGAGATGGATCAGCCCAAAATCTAGGCTCATCTTCCTCCTTTCTGGTTCCTGAGCACCATCTTCTAAAGGCTGTTTGGAGTAGTGAAAACGTCTGGTTCCTTCAAGTTTGTTACCTGCTAGATTTCTGAGTGATCCCTAGCCAACAAATTTGGATAAGCTTGAATAGTAGCTGACCAATTGTGGTGGATGGAAAGCAGGGGTGAAATGCTCTGAAGTCTGCTACTGGTTCGCTTTGCTACCAGTTTGCTTTGCACGCACATGCGCAGTGTGCGCCAAATGCACGCTTAGTGCGCATGCGCTATTGCACAGCACTGAAAAAAGAGGATTAAGAAGCCTTTTCTGAGTCTGTAAAGGTAAGTAGAACAGCAAGGGGGGGATAGCTGATCTAGCAATTTAGATTCACTAGAAACAACTGATTGTGAGAAATACTGGTTCGCTCGAACTGGTAGCATATTTTTTTTACTACCAGTTCAGGCGAACTAGTCTGAACCGATAGCATTTCACCCCTGATGGAAAAGCAAAAGTGTTGTGTGGGAGAGGCACAGCTCTCTATTTTGCAGCTTCACAGTGCAACTCTCTCCATATCTTTATTTTTGTGGGGCTGATTTTGTATATGCGGTCAGTATTTTACTGAAATAATGCTACCTATGTCTAAAAGAAACCCAACTATCAGCTGGTAGCAGCTGTTACTTGGCCCCTGAACTCGCTCGTGCAAAACCAGAGCAATATTTTAGAGATGATTAAACCTCCTTCTTTCCTTATTCCCAGCCACATCCCCTCGTAAGAAGAGTGGTTGTTGGATATTTTCCCACTCCTGGTAACCTTTGGTCAGAAGGAAGGAAACGAAGTTGACATCTTTAAACACGAATTTTTTCCCCCTAATTTCATATCCAGTCATGTAGATGGGAGCTGCTAAAGAAACATACAATATAAAGTACATTCAGAAAGCTGGCACTAATGTGCTATTGACTCATGATTACCTCTAAATGTAGCCATTGTCTTATTACTTGCATAGGATGCAAATAATTTGAATAACAGCCTTTAGGTATTACAGGTAGTCCTCGATTTATGATCACAGTTGAGCCCAAAATTTATGTTGCTAAGCGAAACATTTGTTATGTGAGTTCTACCCCAATTTATCACCTTTCTTGGCACAGTTGTTAAATGAATCACTGCAGTTGGTAAGTTAGTAATATGGTTGTTAAGTGAATCTGGTTTCCCCATTGACTTTGATTGTCAGAAGGTTACAAAAGGGGATCACATGACCCTGAGATGCCTCAACAATCATAAATACAAGTCAGTTTCCAACTTTATGGATTTTGATCATGGGACCATAGGGATACTTGTGTGCAATGGTCGTTTGTATGAAGAATGGTCATAAACCACTTCTCTCACTGACATAACTTTGAATGGTCACTAAATGAACTGTTGTAAATCGAGGACTACCTGTACTGAGTGGTTATCAAAAACCAGTTGTTACTATCCTCATTGTATCTTGTTGATTCAAAATATGTTGGAACTTAAATCTCTATCACCTCGTGTGGGCTTATGATTTATCTCCGTTCAGTGTAGTTATTTTTCATATTGGAAAGAGCCTGGTGGCGCAGCAGATTAAAGAACTGTTAAGTAACACCAGCTGCCTGCAATTACTGCAAGTTCGAATCTCACCAGTCTCAAGGTTGACTCAGCCTTCCATCCTTTCGAGGTAGGTAAAATGAGGACCCGGATTGTGGGGGCAATAAGCTGACTTTGTATAAAAAAAAGAACACCGCTTAGGAGGGGGGGTGAAAGCCCTACTAAGCAGGTATATACAAAAGTATGAAGGCTATTGCTTAACGCATTGTAAGCTGCCCTGAGTCTCCGGAGAAGGGCAGCATATAAATTGAGCCAATAAACAAACAAACAAACAAACAAATAAATTTTAAGCCCTAGTAAAATTCAGATAGCAATAGAAGAACTGTACAATTCAATTTAGAACTAGATACTGTAGTGTTCAAGGTATTTCGTAGATAAAGGATTACACTTAAGAACATTTCTCTTTTATTTATCAATATCAGAAAATAATTTTCGCTTCCTTCTTGCAGACGTTATTTAGGTGTTTTTACACAACTTTCTGGTTAAGAATTTCTATTGCTTGACCTTCTTCTCTTTTACAAACTTGTTGCCAACATACTGCATTACAAAAATTACTGCGCTCCTAGTCTTCCATCTTCTTAAAAGTTTTGATTAGTGGCAATGTTTTTCATTAACAAAATTGCACTGTCAGTCTGGCAAAGCCCTATGAAATTTTGCTCGGGTACCATGTTTTTTTAAATATATATTTTAAATCTCTCTCTCTCTCTCTCTCTCTTTCTATCTCTATCTATCTATCTATCTCTCTATCTATCTCTCTATCTCTCTCTCTCTCTCTCTCTCTCTTTATCTATCATCTATCTATAATATTTACATTGATTCTCTAGAGGCAGTTTCTATTATGGCGGCCCCAGAAAGGAATGGTGTTTGTCCCTTGCTTTGCTAAGAGGTACACTTATGATAAGAGGATTCCCCATGATAGAGATATTATTGATTTTCCCTTTCAATTCTCCTAAGGTTGGCTCTTCTGACCAATATCTCTTGCAAACAGTTGCTCCAACTATTTGCAAGGAATCAAGCTATTTAGCCATTTCAGAGCAAGTTTCTTACTGAAGTAATTCAACACCAGTGAAAGGGGACCTGTGTCCAATTGTTGACTAATAGTTTGCTCTGAAAGGGTTAAACTTTTATTTACTTAAAATATTTACTTTTGTCCTCCCTATTTTAGTGCCTCTTCCAGATAATTTTGGAAAAGCAATGCCTTGGCTGCGTCCGAAGGTTCTCATGCGAAAATAAAATATGTGTATTTTTTTTTTGCTAGAAGAGCAAACCAGTGAAACTTTTTTTCACCATTTTTAATCTGTGTAGGTCCAGATGGTGCATATTCGTGGAAAGAAGAAGGAAATGGCAAAAAGGAAACAAGCCGGGAGGTGAGGCAACTTTAAATCATTCCTCAGGTATTGCAGGAACTTCAATCAGCTTAGTGGAATAGCTGGCAAGGAATTACAGTTAAGCGCCCCAATATAATCTTGATTGTCAGGTCCAGTAGTGGGTTTCAATTTAGTTTGCTAAAACTAAATTGTGTGCACTCACACATGCAACACATCCCGATCCGGGGTGAACCGGTAGCAACCCACCACTGGTCAGGTCCAAAAGATCAGGTCTGCATGTGAAAATCCAGTTAAACTGATTTATTGCTACTCATGCCCATGCACAGGAATCAACTAAAAGTTAGCATCTATGGTACTTGGAGTTGAGTAAGAATCAGTGGAATTCAAAGGAGGTTGGATTTAGTTCACTTGTGGCCATGTAGAGATTCTAATCTAGGCTGATCCTTCCTTTAACTCCACCCCCAGGTTCTTCCAGTTTTTCTCTTACACTGGTTACCCTTAAGAAATTCATAGCCACACATCTTTTATAGTATAATGCTGGGAAATCAAGAATAATTTTACTATTGACCAGGAAGGGACAGGCCAGAAGAAAAAGGAGTAGCGGGAGGAGGGTCAGTAACTCTCTGCTAAATAGAATAGCAATAGCAATAGCACTTAGACTTATATACCGCTTCATAGTGCTTTACTGCCCTCTCTAAGCGGTTTACAGAGTCAGCATATTGCCCCCAACAATCTGGCTCCTCATTTTACCCACCTGAGTCAACCTTGAGCCTGGCGAGATTCGATCTGCCAAACTGCTGGCAGTCGGTGATCAGCAGAAGTAGCCTGCAGTATTGCACTCTAACCCCTGCACCATAGCGGCTCTTGGCGGTATAGAAGCACCTAACGAAACAGAAGCACCTGTAAAATTAGTAGCCTGATTTCAGTCTCCAGGTTCTACCCATGGCTACATAATTGGACATTAGAAGAGGATTCCTAAATAAGTCAGAGCATTGATAGGTGTGGTATGAAAACATTTGCTCAGAATGCCAGTTTCCCCAGGGGAAGTAGTCACTGAGGAGGTCCTAACTGCCACCCAGAAAGGAGAAGTATCAAATAAAGTCAAATAAAGATTGGGAAGATTACGTAACTTTTCCTTACGTAAGGTCTGAAGAAACTGATTTGAAAAATACAGAAGGAGAATAACAACAACAAAAAACTGCAAATGTAACATTGGACCGCCTTGATCATGGAGGCCATGGGCAACGCTAGAGAGGGGACAACCAATCTCCCCAAATGAATACCTTGCTCCTCTGCGCTTTCTCTCTGTTGATGGAAAGATGTTACTTTGCATAAATCATTTCTACAAGGAAAAAAATAAGATACAATTCCCATGCATAAATAACCATCTGAACATGAACTCCATTGAAATGAACAGGACTTGGCTTCAAAGAAATAGCTTTAGAACAGAAGTATTAATTTGAAATATGTTGTTTCTTTTTCAGAAATACGTTTCAAACCAAGCTTGTTCTCCCAGAAATGACCTTTTCTCTTTCTGTATCCCATGATATTGTTTTTTTCTGGAGTCGCTATTGCAACAGTTACAATAGAAATGACATTAACTAAGGACCAAACACAATGCTATCATGTTAGGAAAATCACACAAACTCTTGCCTTGAATAAAGATATCTTCACCTTATGGTGTGTGGCCTAAATGAGTAAGAAATGTATATTTAATGCCCAAATCAAAGCAGCCTACTCTCAGACTGATGGTCTCCTTAAATCAACTTAGGTAATTTGGAATACAAAAGCTTCTTATATATTTTATGAAGATGCTTATTTTTTGTTCTTTTGTCCTTAATGATTACAGTGACACCTACTGTTTCCAAATAATCATTGTTTATTTCATATTTTACTGCCAACATTTTAGCAGATAATTATTTTGTACATTCTATGTATGAAAGTGTAGCATGGATTCCTCTTCTCTGTTTTCTGTTTCACTTCGGAAAAACTTTGCCAAATCATGGAAAGACACACTGGTTACAAGAGTTAATTGATTAATCTCAGTGATAATATCCAAAGAAAGAAAAATGTATGCCTCAGCGTATCTCTAAATATTGAATTAAAATTTTATTCTTTGCCGTTTAGAATTAGGTATGTGCAAGCAATAGGAAACACATTTTATTTTGAACTTGTAACAAAAGAGCCACATTCAAAATGATCCATCAGAATATTCAGAGCTAACTACCCTGTTTCCCCCAAAATAAGACATCCCCTGATAATAAGCCCAGTCGGGCTTTTGAGCACATGGCAATAAGGTCAAGCGCTTATTTCAGGATTCAAAAAATATAAGACAGGGTCTTATTTTCGGGGAAACACGGTGTCTTCCAATGGGGGGTAGAAATAATCCAAGAAAACTCAAGCATTTAAGTTTTGATGCAACCGGGTTCAAAATATTACACATGTTTTAGTCATAGGAAATGATAGATTAAAGAAGAATCCTTTGTTCTCATGTTTTTCATCCCAGGACCATTATAGATGTAATAGTCCTTGCTAGTAGCTACTTGCCACTCAACCTACAATAAAATTAGCTAAGGAGATTTTTTTTTTAATTAGAAAATACTTTTTTTTAAAAAATGTCCATAGGACACAATGCTGCATTTTTAAAAAAAGTTTTCACAATTCTGTTTAGAAATAATCCACTTAGCTCATTTTTCTGTAGCTTGGATGGCAAATACTCATCATGGCATAAGCGCCACACCTACACCTACTTACTAAGTTCAAGAACAGCACTGCATACTTTTTTCATTTATAAACTTCCTTTGCAAAAGAAACAAAACCAACAACAATGCCACTGTACTTTGTTGTTTTCTTTGCTACCTTCGTGTTTTGCTTGTTTCGGAGATTGCTGCCAAAAAGGTGTTACTGCTACTTAACTTTTATTATGAGTAATATCAACATCAGAACAGCAAATAGCAACAACAAAATACCATCACTATTACGTTTGTAATTGCCAAGTCCCACAATTTATATAGGGCTCTAAAAACTTAATAATCTTCACATAATTCTTTCAAGGATACTCTATTTTGGCTTTGTGGGCTTGTTGAACTTTGGCATAAAGGCAGAGGTGGGTTTCAGCAGGTTCTGACCAGTTCTGGAGAACCGGTAGAGGAAATTTTGAGTAGTTTGGAGAACCAGTAGTAAAAATTCTGACTGGCCCCGCCCATCTATTCTCTGCCTCCCGAGTCCCAGCTGTTCAGGAGGAAATGGGGATTTTGCAATATCCTTCCCCTGAAGTGGGGTGGGAATGGAGATTTTACAGTATCCTTCCCCTGCCACGCCCACCAAGCCATGCCCATCAAGCATGCCATGCCCATCAAGCCACACCCACAGTAAAAAATTTTGAAATCCACCACTGCATAAAGATATTCGGCACATGCTTTTTATAGAATAGATAGATAGAATTCTTTATTGGCCAAGTGTGATTGGACACACAAGGAATTTGTCTTTGGTGCATATGCTCTCTTATCTTACATTTAAATAAATATTTCTTCAAAGACTTAGAACATCAACATTAGCAAGATACACAAGGACAGTCTCCCCAAATCAGCAATTCCTTCTTCAAAAACTACATGACTTACCTAATCATTGTATCATTACGCTGAGAAGGAACACTGCTTCATTGCTCTGCTTCTGAATATTATATCAACTCAAGCCATGAAGTTGATTTTATTATCAAAGAAGACCTGGTGCAATGACCAAGAGCTCTCAGTTGTCTGATGTAGGTCCTGACCAATGCCTCCTGTGTCAATGGCCAATGAAAAATGTATTTGGTAATACTGCGGATAATAAGAAGGTTCTGCAGAGTTGGTAGAAGAAACAAGGAATACTTGATAGACATATTGGGTAGTGTAGCATAAACTCAGTATAGCTTAAACTTTACAGCCTGTTTAAACTCAGATTAATGTATGCTGTTAGCAGAAATCTATATCTTTGTATTTGGAGGAACTGATGAAGGGGAAAAAATACTATATTACTGTCTAAGTGAAGTTCATCCCTTGCTCTTGCATGACACCTAGTGTTGACTTTTGACCAGGATTCCTGAATTGTGAAAGGGTATGGGAGCTTTAATGTTGCTCTTCAGTTTTGTGAATTGAAGCTTCAGTTGAATAGCAACATGTGATTGATCAGATTAATGTGTCTTCACAGAAACATATGACTGTGTTCCACAGGAATTGTTTTATACCTGAAATAGGAAGGAAAAGGACATGAGTCCTGGGGTTATTACTACCTCACATGATGTCATCTGGGGCCAATTTAAAAGCTGGCTTGGAAGAACATTGAAGAAAATATGAAGTTAACTAGCAAAATCCCAAAGGTGCTTTTTTTCAAGAGGCAACTGGACTTTCGGGTTTTTCTTTGAAGACGTTTTGCTTCTCATCCTGTACATTGGGGTAATGAAACAATCACTTCATAAACTCATGGCACAACATAGGAGAACAAACACACCAGGACTAGATTCAGTAGTCCATCTGCATTTAAAAGACAAAGGCTACTCTTTTGAAGACAACAAAGTCCATATTCTGGACAGAGAAGATCGCTGGTTTGAAAGAGGGTTAAACAGGGCATCTCAGTGGTGGGTTTCAAATTTTTTACTTCCAGTTCTGTGGGTGTGGCTTGATGGGCGTGGCATGGCATGGTGGGCATGGCAGGGGAAGGATACTATAAAATCTCCAATCCCACCCCACTCCAGGGGAAGGTTACTGCAAAATCCCCATTTCCTCCCGATCAGCTGGGACTTGGGAGGCAGAGAATAGATGGGGTGGGGCGAGTCAGAGATGGTATTTACCGGTTTTCCGAACTACTCAAAATTTCTGCTACCAGTTCTCTAGATCTGGTCAGAACCTGCTGAAACCCACCTCTGGGGCATCTATGTCAAAATTGAACAGCCCTCTCTCAACAAAGGGCGAGGGATATGACATCATCTATCTCCAATCTACAACACAGACCTTTCAACAGTTCCAAGAAGGCTCCACACCACTTTGCACCACTTGAGTGACCCTGATGACACAGATAAATCTCTAGGTGACCTTAACTACCTGCTAAAAGAATGCAAATGACCAGCTGTTGGCAAGGAGTATAAATCCTTCCATTCCCCACCATCCAGTCAGAGCTGAAGAAGCTTCTTAGATGAGAAGTGAAATGTCTTCAAAGAAAAACCAGAAAGTCCAGTTGCCTCTTTAAAAAAGCATCTTTGAGACAACCATGACCTGAATGACTGAGAATCTCCATAGACATTTAATTAGCAAAAGTTCTCATGGATGTATTGACCTAACTCATCAAACCGATGACAAGGGGATGAAGACAAGGGGAATCTAAAGTAGTATCTGCTTCAGAACCAAGTTTACTCAGTTCAGAAATACTTAGAACATAGGTCATAATTATTTCCTTTCCATAAGAGATCCACTTGTTGCAGCCTTCCCCGGGTTTCTACATGTATGTGGAGAAATACGATTTCATAGATGAAACCTTCTGTCAAAATGTGAGGTGACTCTATCACACCCCACAATTTTTTAAATCTATCTTTGTAAGTTTCTATGCAACCCAATACAGCACATATTATTCATGTATGGTGTGTAAATTAATCTTAATTTCTACTATGCCCAGGAAGATGATAATTTACCATCATCTTCCTGGGCATTTCTTACATTGAAAACTTTATCTCAGAAATAGTTTTTGGCATAAAATATTTTTTTAAATTCTTGATTTAACTTTATGACTAGAATAACATAATGTTTTGGACGTGTAACACAAATCAAGGAATAAAACGGACCCTATATTCTAGAAAATATCAAAAATCAACATTAGAGAAAAGATTAATTTGCATACCTAATGCAAACTAAAAAAGTACCTAATACCTACTTAAAAAGTAGGACAAGACAAGAATAAATATAAAATAGTATGTTATTTGAAAGACATGGCTCTATATAATTGGGCCATGGCTCAAAATTACTATTTCTTGAAATGTAGCTGATACGCTGTAAAATCATGTTTGCATTAATAAAAGGGTTATTTTTTTTGATCTGTAATAAATACATTCATTGGGAAATGAATTAAATATCAGTCACATAATCTTAATAAATAGGAGTCTTCATTATTCAAGATGCAAGAAGGAAAAAAAAATACCTGCCCACTAATATGAACCATACATTATTAAGGAATTCTGCAAAATCCAACTTTCAAGAGGAGATGGATGCCTTCCTCCGACTATTTCAGCAGCCAGAAAAAATTATTCAGTTCCACAATACATCTGATACAGTATGCACAATTAATTTTATGGAAGCTTTAGGATCCATTACAGTTCAGAATGTTATTAAACTTCTTCATCAGCTGATTTGGCACTGAATGAAAAATAACAAGCAAGGTTCCCCGGAGAGAAAGTGAACCAATGTTCCAATTACCACTGCTTTCTTTCACAGCAAGATTGTGATAGTGATATTGGTAGTTCATGTCCAGGCATCTGGATTCTGGCCACTTTGTGTGTGCAGATAGATTACCGGGTTGAGCTTCTCTGCTCTGTTCTTATTGTTGGATGGTGAGAAGTTAGTTGATATGATTTAGAGGATTTTTGTTTAAGAGCCACAACAAGGAAAATGACTTTTTCAAAGAAATGTATTGAAGTTTTGAAAAGAATTGAGTTTTTCAACAAATCCCCTGATGTCTAGATTATTACAAATTGAACCCATTCTGCTTATTCTTTCTACAATGCCCAGAGTCACTTTTAGACTGAAATGGGCAGCATATGTATTGAATGAGTGAATGAATGAATGAATAGATGGATGCAGGAGTATTCCTCTTTTCCCTTTCTGTTCAGTATAGCCTTGGCATTACTATCTAAGGGATGGGAAATCTACGCTTTCTTGAACCATCCAGTTACCTTTAGTAAGATGGACGGCCAATAAATTTGATAGATAGATGATAGAAGATAGATGATAGTAGCAAACATAATAAGTGCCAAGTCCACTCTAAACATCTGACCAACTGTGTGACCAACCATAATAATAATTATAATAATGACAATTCAAGGCCAACTCTGGATAACACTGTCTTACTGCTAGCCATCTCACCTTCAGGACTAAGGATTGCGGATGAGCTATACATAGTCCACCCAAAATTAATTGACCCCAATTGACCTTTCATCATTTATTTGCCAACTATTGACTTTCATTGACTGACCCCCTTTTGACTCCCAGCCATTTATTGATCCCTTGGATAATCTCATCAATTTTTGTGGGTCGATACTGACCACTTTCAGGAAGCCTAATTTACACTACTGTGTTAATATATTACAAGCCCATAAAAGATTCTACAATATTTCCAAGAAAATCTGTACACGTTTCTAATCAGGTGGGTAAATAATAAAGAAGTTACTCAGGAGCAGTAAAACTACAGTTCAATAATTTAAATAACAAACTTGCTCCTTCATTAGCATTAGAAAGTGAGGTATCACCGACAAGAAAATACTATGAAGACAAGATTTGGTGATATTATTTCTGGATAAGATTAAGAATTAACTAGCTTCACAGTAACTTTCCAGTGAGATCAGTAATATCTTGCTATTTTATTCTTATTCCTTAACTATATAGAAGCAGATTGTTGAAGTTAAAAATGTCCTTTGAATTAATTGAAGATTTGTATGTTTAATATTAAGCAAAATTTTCTTTCTATAACTATCCTAGATATCAAATTTGTAAGATGCTGAATGGACTAGTTTTACTTTTTTGGTTTACAGTAGATTTACCCACTGCCTGAAACTAATGATGATGAGGAAAGGATAATTTTTTAAAGAATCCTATCTTTTCCAGTTATTGACACTCCATATACAGTAACAGATAGCACTCTGTATGTACTTACTGGAGATAAAGCTTAGTGACTAAAATGAACTTTATTTTTGAGTATCCACACATAGGATTGTATTGATAAAATATTTTCTTAGTGCTATTGCACCTGAATTTTAATCTAATGTAACCAAATCTTTAAGAAGTGTCTTAATATTTGTTTTATTTATTGTACTGTATACCAAATTTAACACAATATTAACATCTACTTTTATTCTGTTTGAACTTTTCTGCTGAAAAAGTGTTTATTTTTTTCATTCTAACTGAAAAAAAATCACATTGGATTTTAATAGAAGTTTGAACATTTAATTTCAAATCTGTCATATTTTTTTTATTCAGTACTGCTAAGTTCCTACAAAAATTTTATGTACTCATGAAAACATAATTTTTCACAATTCCCATCAAGACTGAAGAACAAATTTGCATATGACTAATATTGAATTTCAATGGAAATTACCACAAGGAAATTTAAGAGGGAACGCCTCTTTTTCATCAGATCCCAGATTCAGATTTAACTTTGGCAATAGTTTATCCTATTCAGTCTTTGATTCACCTTTTTTCGAAATAGTTATATTTATAGTTAAATTCTTCAGCTCCAGAGAGAACTTCAACTAGGGAGTAAGGAAGAGGTAGAATATTTCCACTTCTGAAAATCACTACAGTTGAGATCGTCAATAACTAGGTACTTATAAGTAATATAAGAGTTTATTTAAACAATGCTTAACATCTGCATTTTTTAGTTTATTACTTATTTATATTGTTTGTATACAGGCAGTCCTTAATACAATGTTGTTTGTAAATCCTTGCGGTCAGAAGCCAAGGCGCCACATGACCAGACATGATTTTATGACCATTTTTACAATGGCCCTAAAGTGAGCCACCATATTCATTAAGCAATTCATCTGGTCATTAATTCAATGCACATTTTTTGCTGTTTCTTTTGCCATAAACAGACAAAAAAAGGTCAAAAATAATGGTCACGTGACCATAGAATGCTGCAACTAGTTGTAAATGTAACCTGGTTGCCAAGTCCCCAAAATGTAATCATATGGCCCTGAGTAAATAGCGACAATTGTAACTTCAAAAGCTTTTAAAACTTGGCTATGTAGTGGGTGGGGCCTGTGGTTCAGAATGTATCAAGGGACCAATTACATGACTTAACTATTAGTGGATTAGTTATCATGGCTGCTATTTGTAGATATTTCTTTTGTGGGCTTTTTTATTGTTTAATGTTTTTAATTGTTGTATAATTTTAGAATTGTAAGCTTTCCCGCCCTGCCTCCCCAAGTCACTTGCTTGGGCAGCTACAGAAAATGAATGAATGAATGAATGAATGAATGAAAATAGTGAGTGTCTCAATGAGATAATTTGCTCCAGTGTCACTCATTACTTGCCTGTTCTTACAAAAAGTTCTCTAAATATGCCCATGGTTTGTCTGACTGCTCTTGCAATCATTGGAAACACTTTTGGCCCCTTTGATCATGCATTCACCACCACAACAAAATATTTGCCCATAAATAATTTTCCAAAATCTATATAAGTATTTTGCTGTGGCATTTGCAGCCCATTCCTGCAAATGAAATGTAGCTGTTTTTGGCTTTTTGGGATGTGATGGGAATGGTAGAGCTCACTGCCAGAGTTTGATCTGTTTATTTATTCTCAAATGCCAAACAAAATTATGAGGTGAGATTTCATCTTTACCACATATCCCTCATTAAAGCTCTCACTTTGGACAATATGTCTCACTCCACAGATAATACAACTGTGATCAAGTGTACATTCATCAATGCACAGATTACATTCCATAAATTATTTTTGCTGTGTTTGAGCCATTTTGAGGCTAGATCTGAGATAGTGTTGAGAGTTTCTCCTCATTTCTCTTACCTGTGATATATTTACCTTAGTTGTAAATAATCTTACCTGTGATGGGAAAATTCTTCAACTCCAGAGAGAAAACATGTCAAGGGAATCTCTGTTGGCTGTGGATTTTCCAGATTGTTTACCCTGTTGAGGTAAACAAGGCAATCTGCCTTCATTTTCATGATTATAACATGCAAATTTTGTATCTGTCTCTTTCAGAGAACACAGCACTCTATTTTGCTGAAAACAGATTATCTGGAAACAAACCTTGATGATTAGTGATGGGAGTAAACTCCCTTTTATACAGGTAGTGGTTGAATCTACATTCCCTTGTGTATTTCAGTTTAATTCTTTTTTTAAACTATAAGCATACTGCAGAGGCTATCAGTTATCCATTGCCATCTTCCATGACATCTGACATAACTGTGCCAATGTCATACTATGAAGTATCGTAAGTCAATTTGATTAGTAACCATTGGTTACAACATTCTCTCTGCTTATGTGAACATTTTGTATGGTTTTGTCCTGTGCCATACCTTCCCATGGGTTAAGGCATGGTAGCTAAATAAAGACACAAGAACAGTTTTTTCCTGAACGCCATCATTCTGCTAAACAAATAATTCCCTTAAACTGTCAAACTATTCACTAAGGCTGCATTACTATTACTATTAGTCTTCTCACCATTCCTATCACCCATCACCTCCCACTTATGGACTGCATGACTGTAACTTTGTTGCTTGTATCCTCAGGATTTATATTGATATTGATTGTTTCCTGATTGCTTATTTGTACCCTATGACTATCATTAAGTGTTGTACCTTATGATTCTTGATGAACGTATCTTTGCTTTTATGTACACTAAGAGCATATGCACCAAAGACAAATTTCTTGGGTGTCCAATCACACTTGGCCAATAAAGAATTCTGTTCTGCTCTGCTCTGCTCTGCTCTGCTCTGCTCTATTCTAAATTTAATACTAGCAGTCCTCAGCTTATGATCCTTCATTTAATAGGTATTCATAAATTTACAATCATTTATTTAATGACTGTTTGAAATTACGATAGTGCTGAAAAAAATGACTTATGACTGGCCCTTGCACTTACAATCACTGGAGCATCCCCATGGTCATGTTATCAAAATTTGGGCACTAGGCCCAAATTTACAATGGTTGTAGTGTTCCACAGTCATGATCACCATTTGCAACCTTCCTAGATTGGTTTCAACGATCAAAATCAAAGGGGGAATTTGGATTCACTTAACAATGGCATGATTCAATGAAAGACCACAATGATTTGCTTAATGACCCAGCAGAAAAGATTGTCAAATTGTCCGTACCTCACATAATGACCACATCACTTAGTGGTGGAAAGTCTGGCCCTAATTGTGATCCTAAGTCACTGTACAGTAGCTAGATTTGGCAGGAATCTGTTATAGCAATAGCACTTAGACTTATATACAGTTTATAGAGTCAGCATATTGCCCCCAACAATTTGAGTCCTCATTTTACCCACCTTGGAAAAATGGAAGGCTGAGTCAACCTTGAGCCTGATGAGATTTGAACTGCCAAACTGCAGGCAGCCAGCAGTCAACAGAAGTAGCCTGCAGTACTGCACTCTAACCACTGTGCCACCGTGGTAGAATTAACAGTTCCAGAAAGGATTCACAACTACTTAGTTTTGTCTGAACACTTGAGTAGACTTTGTGCATCAGGAGTGTGATCATGGTATGTAATACTAGACTTAACAAATTCATATTTGTTACTTGGGGATCATAGTCTGCTAACCTCTGCAGCACTGTATTGAGGTTTTGCAACATGATGTCAACATTTTCTCCAGTAACAACGAAGTCACTTAAATAACCATGGGCACTGGGGTGAAATTCAAAATTTTTCCCTACTAGTTCTGTGGGCGTGACTTGGTGGGTGTGGTAGTGGAAGGATACTGCAAAATCCCCATTCCCTCCCCACTCCTGGGGGAAGAATATTGCAAAAACTCCATTCCCACCCCACTCTGGGGCCAGCCAGAGGTGGTATTTGCCGGTTCTCTGAACTACTCAAAATTTCTGCTACCGGTTCTCCAGAACCTGTTAGAACTTGCTGAATTTCACCCCTGCATAGGTACCTGGAATGTTTTGTATACTTGATCCATGCCAGTTCAGGTATACCTCCCAAAATAAGTCTATTATAATAACATAACTGTTTGTGTACTGTATATGTATGGTAAGGTGACCAGACGTCCCGCTTTTGGCGGGGCAGTCCCGATTTTCAACAATTTGTCCCGCGTCCCGCAGCATTTTAAAAAAGTCCCGATTTTTGGAAAGAATGCAGGAGGGAATGGCAGGAGAACGGGGTTTGCTTACCCCCCCCCACTCCCAATCTATTGCTGCCTCCTGAGTCCCAGCTGATGGCTAGAGGGAAAAAAAAACAGTTTAAATTCGTGCCGTGGGGCTTCAAAGGGCCGCCCTACAGCTGATCAGTGTTAAAAGAAAACAAATGAATAGACCGGTGCCTGCAAAAATAGAAAAAACAGCCCCTTTCAGCTTCAGTATAGGTTAATTACCATAAGTTGATTTGAACAGCCTCCCGACTCTCAGCTGATTTGCTCTCAGCTGTTTTGGGCAGGGTCTTTTGCTAGCTGCAAAGAGTGCTGCTGGAGCACATTTTTTTTTCTCCTTGTGCAATTCAAGCTGAAATCGAAACCGAAACTAAAGCAGGTTGTTGGCTTTGCTGTTTGCTTGCAACGTTGGAAAGGCAGATTTCTTTTCTTTTTCCTCATCAAAAAAGGTAGGTGCAAACAAAGGGAAATTTATGGCAAATGGCAAAAGAGGAGAGTTCAGGATTTTAAAACACAAAAGAAAAAAAAGCTCTATTTAACTAGGGAATTGTAATAATTGAGATACTATTAATTGTATATTGTGTTGAAAGCAGAAATGGTTAAGTTGTGGTTTGGAAGAATATATGGGGGAAATTATTTGGTTTATTATTATTGGTAAATATAATTAATTGATTTGTAAGAAATTGGATTGCATGGAAATAATTGGAATATTCATGTTCATATTGATTAATATACAAAAAAGATAGTTATATAACTAATTGATTTATATTAAAATGTTGAATTTGTATTGAACAACTGTAATATTACATAATTAACCAATGTGAGGATGGATATAAAAATAGATGACAATGGGAAGGGGTATAATATAGAATAGAAGTGAAAAATTGAATTTGATTAAGATTAGAGATGAGGATGAAGGGTAATATTGTTTTTTTAAAAAATAGATGAGGAATAAATATGGCAAAAAGGAAATATAGAAATTGTAAATTTAAGTGAAATGACTAAACACTGTTTAAATTTGTGAACTGGCCAAATACTCTCTTCAAAGAAAATACATTGTATGTTTGTTTCTAATTATTGCTATTTATTCATATTTGTTCTCTTTTATTCTTTAAAGTTTAACAATTCATTCTTTATCTTAATATCTTTATATTTGTTTGGGGTTGGTTTTCTTCCCTTTCATCTTTTTTATTGTACAGCAATATTTCTCCTCAAACCTACCACCTCTCTCTTTTCTTTCCTTCTTACTTTCTCTTCCCCCCCTCTTCTTCTCCTCCCTACTTCCTCTTCCTTTCTTCTTCTCCTGCTCTCTTCCTCCCTCTCTTAATCTCACTCCTACTCTAATTTCCCTTCCCTTCCTTCATCCCTCTCTATTGCTGTATCCTTTTATGCACATGGACTATTCAGAAGGCTGAAAAAGTTATTTTTGACTGGTCCTTGCACTTTTGACCAGTCCTCGAACTTACGACTGTCCTTGTCACCATGGTGAAGAGAAGCAGTTGTGAAATGAGTGACACCATTTTTAAGAATGCTACAATGGGCATAAATGATGACCAGTCATAAGTGCGAAGACTGGTCAAAAGTGCGAGGACCTGTCAGAAATAACTTTTTTCAGCCCTCTGAGTAGTCCCTATAGAATAAAATTATACTATACATACCGTATTTTCCGGCGTATAAGACGACTGGGCATATAAGACGACCTCCTACTTTTCCTATTAAAATATAGGGTTTGGGCTATACTCGCCGTATAAGACTACCCCTCAATGCTGTCGGCACTCCCGTAGCGTCATCAGTCAGCGCTGGCAACTCAGATTCGGGAAGCTGTGCCGATCTCGTCAAGGCTGCATGCCGCTGAATGCTGGACCCAGCTGGTTGCTGCGTGGAGCTTCCCCCACCGTCCCAGGCATCCAGGTGGAAATTACTGATGCTCCGACTTCCCCAGACAGCTGGGGCTCACCATCACTGGGGGTCAGCTGGAGCGTCGGTTGGCTTATACCCGGCGTATAAGACGACCCCCGACTTTTGAGAGGATTTTCCTGTGTTAAAAAGTAGTCTTATACGCCAGAAAATACGGTAATTTTTTTTTATTTATTATATTTGTAAATTGTACTTATGTTGAAATTTTAAAAAATATATTACAATACTATTTTTGCATTCTATGAAAATTTTTGTTGCTCCATATAGACCAAATTTTTAATCAACCCCCCCTCCCTCCCCCTTGCGGTCAATGGTGTCCCTCTTTACCAATGTTAAAATCTGGTCACATTAATGTATGGTTATAAAAACCTTGGAATATATCCCAATTTCTAAATGTGAATAGGCTTCTGTGACTGAAATGCTGTTCATCAGTGAAATTAACAAAAAAATGTTGTCAATTTTTCACAAGGGGTATTCAGCTAATAGTGGATGAATGGTAACTTAAAATTCCCACATAACCTTTCTCTCTTGGCTATTAAAACCATAGAGACAGTCCCTGGGCAGTTTTAAAACTCTCTTCTTTTACTTTTGTGTTTATAGTATCTGAATTGTTCTATAAATCAATAGTTTGGGCACAAAATGTTCCTGCATTATGTTAGTTATGTAAAGTTGAATTGTATAGATATGTGTTGGGGGCACTTACATGATTTAAATCTTTCTGTGTATAATGTAATTTGTGGCATTATCAAACACATTAGTCTTCCCAATAAAGGCAGACACCCTGCTGTAATTTTTCTTTTTCTTTCTCCTCCCCCCCCCCCACCTTTTGTGACCAGTTCAATAGTTTTCTTCCTGTTTTGGTTTTTTTTTAAAAAAAAAATCTCCCTTCATCCTCTTTTTTAAAAATAACCCCACTTCTTTATAACCTTTGTGTCTTTTTTCCCTTGTTGAACAAAAGACTGTGGAAACAGGAGCTCCTTTTCTCCTGAAAATTCCAGGAAATTACTGAAATCCTTGTTAATTACCAGAGTCACTTGGTGAATGGGCAGCCATGTAAAGTGAATAAGTAATATATTGGTTCCCCTTTTAATCCTTATTCAGTTGTCCAGAGTTATGGACAAATGGGTGTCCCTAGAAATTTAAATTTAAATTAAGTAAGCTAACGTCTAGCAAATTAATTAACTTTAGTTCTCACAGACACAGTGTCTGCTTAATCAGTCAATAATAATAAGAACTATACTACATCACCATAAATCAATTTAGACCAAGGGATTTAAATAGGTTTTCCTTGTAATAATTATTCTTGTGTTTTAGGAAAAGGTTTATGTGGCATTCCTCATGGGAATTTAAGCCTTTCTCAAAACATGTTTACCTTTCTGAAATAAAATAAATGAAGTACTGTCATTTATTTGCAATATCAAGTTTCTATGCACAAATTGTCTAAGTTAGATCAGTAATGAATACTTTCTGAAATGTCCATTGGAGTTGTGTCAAAAAAAAGAGGAGGTGGCATGAAACTGTGCCTGTGTAGGAGGAGTTACAAATATCTGACTTTCACCATTTATTTATATCACCATCTCGGTTTTTGTTTTTACCCTCTGCCCCATGAGCACCCCATATGAATATGTCATTCCTGATTCACCAAAGGGCTTCAGTGATAGAAGGGGTTCATAGCTTAAAATCTCTCTGAAGGCTGCTTTTGATATTTCAGTCAATTTGGGAGGATTATGCTATTACAATAATAGAAAAAGACATTTCATTCTCACTTTCATTGCAAAGTTTATTCTGCAGTCATTGGCCAACTAATATTTGTCTTTTAGGAATAGCTCCGTCAAACTCACCTGCATCTATTTTTTTAAAATATAAGCTGGAGATAAGGCAATGCTGTTCTGTTTCTGACAGAGAAGAGATACAGTTCAGCGTAGGCAGTTTAAAGTTGTAACCCTTGAATAGCAAGCTTGAGAACTGGGATCTGAACTGCAAAACATCAGAAGGGCATGAGATTGTTTAGAGAAAATTCTTTACAGAATGAGTAAAAATATAGAATTCAGCAATTGTAATACCATTTGGAATAAGGCTTTGGCACCACTCTTGTTCTTGTTAAAATTATCTCCTGGTCTGTTTATGAAAATGAACTGGTGCCCTAACCCCAACCCCAACCTCAACCCTAACTCTAATCCTGGTTGAAACTTTTTATGTCTTTTAGAAACAAAAAGATCTATTTTAATTTACATTATATTTACTACTAGTAGACTTATCAGAATTAACAAATCTTGTTTTCCAGCTGCAGGTTGTGACTTCAGGCTAGTATTTAAGATGGCTGAAATCCAGGACTTTTGGTGACCTCACTGGCCCTGGACCTTTATGTTCCTCTGAGATATCACAACTTTCTCCCCCATCATCATTAGAAGAGGACAAACCTAGGAAACTTGGATGCCCTAGATCACTAATGGCTAACCTTTTCCGGAGTGAGTGCCCAAAGCATGAACGTGTGTGTGCGGCCGAACCCCTAAAATGCAACATGCCCCTGTGCATGCGCCCTGTCCCCCATGCATGTCTGCATGCCTCCCGCATGCGCACATGGCCCCTTGCATGCACCCCACACCTCCACACATGTGTACACAGCCCCGTGCACCCACTTCACCTCCCATGCTCCACATGCATGTGCACACGGGGCCCGCACATGTATGGCAGAGACCCAAAGACCAGCTGGCTGGCAGGAAGCGTGCGCACATACTGAACTGGGGTAATGGCTTGCGTGCCATCTGAGAGGGTGCTGCGTACCACCTCTGGCACGCGTGCCATAGGTTCGCCATTACGGCCCTAGATATACTAGAATTTTCTCATGAAGTTTTTTTATTACTCTTTTGGATATAGAATTTTTATTTTTTTCCCTTATGTTCCTCTTTCCCCTTTTTAATCAGCATAGTTTTGTATTGTTTTAACTGATTAGATTTTATCATTGTATTCTAATGATATTTGGCTTTTATATGGCTACGGGGGAGAAGTGGTATAGAAATATAGTAAGTAATAAATAACAATGATTGTCTCAATTCACTGAAAAATGATCATCTTCAGCATAAAATGACCGAGGCAAAATCATGTCTGAAATATTCCAAATTGCAGAACACTTAATGAGACACAGGTGTTTGCTGAAAGCTTTTGATCCTTTCTATTTATCAAATGATCTCCAAGGTGCAATGTATCAGATTAAAACAATATAATAAAACAATCAGCACAGAGGAACAGTATCTCCAAATAAGACCAGAAAGTTGGGCAGCCTATTTCAATGCTCTTCTGAGGAAACAAAGGGAGAAAGAACCCTTGAGACTGAATATAGGAAACAGAATTTCAGTAATAGAGAAGAAACCAAACCAGTTAAATATACCACCTGCACATTGAGATGAGGCCAGCATAAGATCATCTGGAAAACTTTGATGACCATGTACTTTTGGGTCATTGCTGCAATGCTATTGATGCAAACAGATTGATTTTGTTAACAAGGAATTTTAGGGACTGCGATAGCAGAAACTAGTTATTATTTGGGGTGGAGCAATATATTACAAAAGGAAATAAGTGGTAGGAAAGCCATTGTATGAAAACGAACTCTTTTTTTTTAAAGAACAATTAAGATCCAAAGTAACTATGACCTAATAAGGAAAGCCACTGGTAACAAGCTGAGAAACACTTCTAGTAATAAGTTGTCAACTCATTTTTTTGCTCTACTTTGTTGTTGTTGTTGTTAGTTGCGAAGTCGTGTCTGACCCATTGTGACCCCATGGACAACATTCCTTCAGGCCTTCCTGTCCTCTACCATCCTCTGGAGTCCATTTAAGCTCACACCTACTGCTTCAGTAACTCCATCCAGCCACCATGTTCTCTGTTATCCTTTTTCTTTTGCCCTCAATCTTTCCCAGCATTAGGCTCTTCTCCAGTGAGTCCTTCTTCTCATTAGGTGGCCAAAGTATTTGAGTTTCATCTTCAGGATCTGGCCTTCTAAAGAGCAGTCAGGGTTGATCTCCTCTAGGACTGACCGGTTTGATCGCCTTGCAGTCCAAGGGACTCGCAGGAGTCTTCTCCAGCACCAGAGTTCAAAGGCCTCAATTCTTTGGCACTCAGTTTTTCTTACGGTCCAACTTTCTTTGCTCTACTACTGTACTTCAAATCCAATTCACAAATTACTTTTGACTGGTATTCAACTTCAAAACGAATTTCCTTGTATTTAACTTCTAGCCACACAAAGAATCTGTAAAAATGCTGAACATCGACCTGACTGCCTTAACCGTATAGTTAAACTTCATAATTTTTTGCAAATAAATGAGTAAGACATTCAACATCCGCTCCACTTATGGGAGGCTGATTCCCAGACTTGTATTTTTACTTGTTGTATTGGATTGTCCAGGTGCTGGACTTACTGCCCCCACACAGCCTTTTTCTGGGGAGTGATCCCAATTGGGATCTTCATTCAGGTCTACATCATGGGAACACTGTAAAGAAAGCAAAATGATTATCACTTACTGCATCTGCTTAATTTAGGCTTTATATGGCACTATCTTTTAAATTATTTCCTTCTGTTCTTGTTTCTATAATTTTGCATATAATAAATAACAGGAAATAAATAAATTTTAGTGAGATATTAATGACATACCGTGATTTTCAAATAACAGACTAGATAGATGGGACATATTTTATGCTTCCTTTTAATTTACAGACACAGGGCTGCCATTGCTCTTAAGAGTGGCCCAATTTTTTGCTGTGTTTTGCTGAATATATCACCTTTCTCTTCAATTCTCTGGTGAGTTGTGAGTTGTACTGGCCCTGACTTTTATCTGGTTCTTGCCAATAAGTTTATTTGATATTTTGTTTTGCTTTGTTATATTTTGTATTGTGGATCAGTTCAATGGCCATCATAAATATTTGATTTGGATGGGTGGGTGGATGGACGGATGGATGGATGAATGGATGGATGGACAAGAGTACTCTCTCTCTCTTTTTCAGCTATGAAATTCAGGTAAATTGTTAGAACAAAGAAACTTTTATCTTCTGCTTAGCAAATAAAAGCATCACTATATTTTTTACTGCCATTGCACAAGGTACAGATTGCTTTTGTTCAGTGACAACCACAGAGCTGAATGAGGAGACTTTTGACCAGTCCTTGTGGTTGTGACTATTGCTGCATCATCCCTGCAGCCATGTCATTGCAATTCAGTGGCCTGATAACCATCTTGCAATTATGACACTTGCAGCATCTTGTGGTCATGTGATCACTATTTGCAAATTTCACTGCTGGTTTTCCAATAAGCAAAGTCATTGGGGAAACCAACAGAAGGTCGCAAATAGTGATCATGGGACCGTAGGAGGTCACAACTGCATGGGATTACCTAATGACGCAACTGTCTGCCACAACTGTCATTGGAAGTTGGTACAGTCATGTGCGGTCATGCTTTATGACCATGTTGCTTAGCAATGGAGCTGCCAGCCTCAGTTACTACAGTTAAGCAAGGGCTATCTGTAAATTGTTCTGCAAGGTTAAATAAGTTTTGTTGATTTATTTGCAGTGCTGATAATAATAAAGCAATATTTACAGGATATCTTGCTTCTTTGAACAGGGAAGCCTAGTGCAAATATTCTAAAACAAGTTGCATACTATAATAGTAATAATAAAAATTATTTATCAGTACTTGGCCTTCTGGATGCTCCCTGTGGTAATATGAAACTACATTAAAATATGAACTGCTGATTCTAGCCATACAGCTTAGAAGATCACTATACACCCCACTTATTTTGCTATATTGTTTTATGCTTTGTGGGTTAGAAGCAGGGGTGAAATGCTTCCGGTTCGGACCGGATCACCCGATCCGGTAGCGATGGTGGCAGGTGGTTCGGAGAACAGTAGCAAAAATACCTGTAACCCCACCCCCCCATGCTCAGCTGAGTCGCACGATCATCAGAGACTTTTTTAAAAAAAAACTTTTAAAAGCATTTTTTCTACAACCTCTTCCGACGAAAAAATTCTTTTAAAAGTAAAAAAAAAGCCTCTGATGATCGCGCGGTTCAGCTGGGATCCTCAGAGGCTTTTCAAAGCATTTTTTTCTGCAACCTCTTGGCCGAAGACATGGTAAAAAAATGCTTTATTTATTTATTTATTTTATTTTATTAGATTTTTATACCGCCCTTCTCCTACTGGACTCAGGGCAGTGAACAACCAAGAATAAAAACCTCACATACAAAATTTAAAATTATTTTAAAAGAATTAAACAAGTTTTGGCCCAATAAAATTTAAAACACCTCAACTAAAATCAATTGATAATTAAAAATATCTAAGGGGGGCGGTGTGTCAAGCCAGCCCAGCTTGATGAAATAAAAAAGTTCTCTGACGATCCCAGCTGAGTTGCCTGATTGTCAGAGGCTTTTCAAAGCATGAGCACAGATGATTTCACAAAAAATGCTTTGAAAAGTTAAAAAAAAAAAGTTGGCCATGCCCACCCAGTCACATTACCCCCTCCAAGCCACGCCCACAGAACCGGTAGTAACACATTTCACATTTCACCCCTGGTTAGAAGGCAAATAAAAGCCAAGACATTTTTCTGCTGGAGATGAAAACAAGATGACGTCCCTACCCCACATATAAAAATAACAGACTCTCATCCAGCATTGAGTACATAATAGTGTCCTATGTATTATATTTAAAAGAGCGGAATACTTTAAGATTGAGGAGGTAGACAGTATAACATTATGCTCTTGCTACTTCATCACTGGAAGCTTTCAAGAAGAGACTGGACTGCCATTTGTCAGAAATGGTGTAGGGTCTCCTGTTTGGGTGGGGGGTTGGACTAGAAGACCTACAAGGTCCCTTCCAACTCTGCTAATCTGTTAAAATCTATTACTTCTCTGTGTAATCATCCCCGGATCATTTCTGCCCAATAACAGGGCTGGCTCTGGAGAAAGGAAACTTTTACGTTGGGTTTTTAGGAATTTACTCAGTCTTGTGGAATAATTTATAGGTAGCCCTTGCTTAACTACAGCATGGTAATTAGGAAGAAACTAATGGGATCTGACCCAATAACTCACAAGACAAAGTAGCTTCTTCCAGGAATCCCTTTATTGTAGGCCTGACTTGATATTAGGCCCATTCAAAGTAATAGTAACTGACCTTTTGCCCTTCTCTTACAGGTACTCATCTGGAACAACTGGATGACCCCGTGGTGAGAGGTTATATACCCAGGGGGGAGGAGTCTGGAGGTAAGGTGTGGTTACGGGAATGATGGGATATGTGATTTGTTAACTCTTGCCGGGCTGTATGGTCGTTGTGGGAGATAGTTAGACATTTAACCTGACAGAAACTTTAAACAAGTTGACCTTCCATTTTTTTTAAAAAAACAGCAGCTCCATTACAAACATGGTTGCATCTTTCAGGTTAGCAATCCATTCAGGTGGCAAATAAACTCTTGGCTTGTTAATTTTGGGGTTCCTTATTACTATAAAAGTTATCTTTCAGTTATTGAATATAGTAGGCCTGTGTGTAGATCCTTTAATGAGCACAGATGATTTCACAAGAGCCGTGAAACAGCTTGAGCTGTTTCACACCACAACTAAAGGTACCAGATGCTTCACTGAAACACAGTTTATAGAATATAATCCCTGGTCATGTTCTCTACGTTTGCAAGCTTGTTCATGGAGACTTAAATTATATTATAAAATAGTAACACGGTTACGGTTTAAGATTTAAATTGTAACTTACTTGGTAACCTTCAACGAGCCACCCATGACATTCCATGCAGGCGCTTGTGAATCCCTTGAGCTGTGTGAGATCACCAGATTGATCAATTAGTCACTGAGTTCTTCATCAGAGCACCATCTGTCTTACTATTTTAATGTTTAATAGTAAAAAGGAAACACCTCATCAAATTTGGATTTATTTTTTTTTTTGCCTTGCTTAAAATCATTCCATCAAATCACGTGTTCCACCTGGAACCTGACTTGAAGCTCTTTGAGCAAAATCATCTTTGAATTTGGAAGTTTGCAACTGGAGCATGACGAATCTCTGGTCACCTTGGGAAAAAGCTGAACTGTTTTTTTTTTTTTTTAAGTAGCCCTAATCTGGCCAAGCCAGATATTCCTTTTAGGTATTTTGTGTCTGAATGATCTATGATAATGTTAATGAGCTTTGTCATTTATTTGGATGTACCGTACTGCCAAGGGCAAGGCCTGTGGTTTTAAACAATTGTGTTTGTGTATAAAGCATTTATACATTATTTTTCTGCAGTTTCTAGATATTTTGTTTTGCAATTATAAGTCATTAACATATCTTTAAAGATAGTTTTTATTTTGCTCAACGTTATGGGTTACTTTTCTTTTTACTCCATACACATTTAACCTCTAGCACAAAATTAAGAATTATAGAATTATGTACAACGGGAAGAGCTGTGTTCTTTAAAAAAAAAAGCTCTTAAAAATGCAAATCTATGCAATCCACATGCCAGAAGAGCTGCTCTAGTAAGTGAAACTAATGTGCTGTACTTGCCAGCACAATAATCCAAAAATGGAATTGTTCCCAAAAAGCAATGCTCTGAATTCCAACTTTTCTCGGTAGTAAACAGGATATTATCAGAACAGCTAATTTTTTTTCCTTACGAGTCAGACAATATTTTATATAGGAATTGAGAGGCAGCTGTTAAATTCAAATATCTACTTTTGTAAATAAAATTACAAACATTGCTAAGTTTAGTGGTGCTTTCACAGAATATGAACACAGTTTGAAGAGACATGAATTTTATTTTCCCTGGTTGAACCACAAACTCATGCTAGTCATGACATCTATCAACCATGTCTGATAGTATTCAATATGAGGAATGTATTCCAAAAGTCAATGTTTTACTTCAAAGTAATGTTTGTTGATATTGTGTTGATCAATTGGCCTATTTAACCCCAAGGTTATGACTGTGATTATCCATAATTCTCCCCAGACTCATGAAGACATCTTGCCGCTTGGGTGGCACAATAAAAAAAATACTTTTACACAAAATATAATACAAGGTGGAGCTTCCAAACTTTTTTAGCTTGTGGAACCTGTTAGTTAAAAAGGGGTGGGTGGGGAGGAATACCAGAATTCATGATCAAGAGGCAAAGTAATGAATCTCCATGAACATACACAGGCACTTCGGAGAGGGTGGGCTTCTGAAAATCAGGAAACAAATCCCTCCATTCCCACTGTACAAGTAGTTCTCAACTTACAACCAGTCAAAATTATGATAGACCCCCTCCAAAGGTATTTATGAACCAGTTTTGAAGTTCTGATGGCTGCCTCCCCCCCATGGTCACATGACTGCATATTGAACGCTTATCAACTGGCCTGCATTTATGGCTGGTTTTTAGTATCCCACAATAATGTGAATGTGATTTACGACATTTTTGCCAAAAACTGGCATTTACTTTCACTTTTCAGCAAAAGTGCCCCATCTGGGCATCCTATAGCTTATCTGCCAGGGAAAAGGAAGCCAACATAAGTTTGATCATACACTGGGATCTTTTCAAGTGGAAAATTAGGTTTCCAAATTATGTACTCCATAATAAATAATCAATGTAAGAATTCATTAAGTGGTCCAGGCACGAAGACTCGAGTGATTGTTTTAAGCAATGAAATCCATGACTTCTACATCAATGTCCTGTCTGTCTATCTGTAGCAATTCTGGTGTCCTGACTGCAGATCTCTGTTCAGAACTTGGGGGGAAATGTAGAGGTTTTAAAACAATAAGAGATTGTTGCCTCAAAAACAATAAAAACAAAACAAATTTCTTGAGCAAAAGGAAATTAAGACTGATGTTGAGAAAAGTTACTCAGTAATCCTCAATCTCAGTAATCCTGGGATTAATAACCCCAAATATTATAGGTAATGTTGGAAAGGTTGTAGATACTTAGCTAGAATGGGACATGTCTAGCCAAAGAAGAGAAAAAGTAGACAGTGGTCATTTCTTATAGTACTAAGTGTGGAGTTGCAGAAGGAATTGTTGAGCCGATTAATATGGTGAGGCAAGACAGTCTCCAAAAATAGTCAATGTGTGAATCTCCTGGAATTCCTAATATATTATTCTCCTACAGGATGGGCAGAATACACTTGAGACAAGATAAGAATCCTCAGCCCACCATCTTTCTTTTCAGTGGCATCTGGAAAATTTATAGAGGAATTAGCACCAGTTGACTTAAAAGACCTTATAAATAAAACAGGCTTTGATAATTCATATACAAAAACAAACACTATTCATCCAAATTCAGACTCAAACTAATGGTAGACATCCTATGACTTTAAAAGCATGGTATTTGATACATTTTCTGC
Source organism: Ptyas mucosa (assembly GCA_012654045.1). NCBI lineage: Eukaryota > Metazoa > Chordata > Lepidosauria > Squamata > Colubridae > Ptyas > Ptyas mucosa. The sequence continues at coordinate 3,715,973 of WNWU01000002.1, forward strand.
TCAGCTCTTTGGCTCATATATGTAGGGAGTCTCTTGGAATTAAATATATGAACAGGAAGCTTATCCAAGACCGAATTGTTAATTAGAGGACATCTCAGAGTGGTAGAATCAGATCTGAGTATGGCAAAAGAACAACAACAATCCAATATGGCTTTTTGTGATAGACTTGGAAATATTGTAACTCCTCTGAAATATTGGAGTTTAAGATAAACATATATGCACAGATACTGTCCTTTAACTTGTTGGGAATTATTTTGGGGGCAAAGATAGATTCTGCCATCCAAACATTGTATAATATACAGGTATTTGCCTCCATCAGTTCAAAGAATTTGGTATTCTAGAAATTAATGTTTTTAGATATTTAGATTTTAGATATTTAAAGGCTAAATTTATTAATAATGAATTGGTATCTGTTAAAAAAGCCGTTTCATTACAAAGAAAATGTAATATTTGCAAAAAGAACAACAAATGTGCTTATAGGGCTTTACTATCATATTACTATCCTGAATCCTATTTGCTAATAAGCCATATTTTTATTTTATTCTGAAAAAAACTTTAAAAATAAAGCCTTCAAAAGTATGTATGGAGCATCTGAAAACAAAAACAAAAAGTAGTTTGGGAAATTATTGTATTTGTACAACATTGTACAAATATTGTATTGACCTAATTAAGTATAAATTAGGTCATTGAGAATGAATCTTAGCCAACCTAAGGACTTAACTTTAGAAAGGGATTTTTTTAAAAATCCCTGGCTTTATGAGGAATGCTAGTAAGTATGATTTTGTTCTACTGTAAGGGTAAATGCAACATGTAAAAGTCAGTACATTTTAAAAATTCTTTTCATCCTTCCCTGCTTTTCTTTTTGTTGTTTTGAAGATAAAAAGAAACAGTGAAAATGTTTGAAGGAATGAAGTTCTTACAATTTCTAAAAACAGGAGTATTAAAGAGGACAAGATATGAGGGTGAATGTTCATTCCCCAAGCTTGTGGGTTGGTTTCCAATGTTTCATTACCAGGCTAGGTAACATCTTCAGCGGATAAAGAATATTTATGAGAAAAGTCAATTTCCTGAAATTCAAATGTAGTGTCATTGGATGGAGAAGGAGTGTGACCATAAGGAAGAATGCAGAAGGGAGAACAGCTCCAAAAGAAGGGTGCATATGATTTTAACTGTAAAATAAGAAACCTACATTAATGGTCCAAGGTTTGGGTTTAAAGTAATTGCTACTGTTTATGGAGGTGTCAATGATTTCAAAAGTACAGCTGTTTATGACAGAAGCTTATCAGATTCTTAGGCAATAAAGAAATGTGAGAGAGAGAACCCTGTTGTATGGATGCCAGGATATTGTGCATACTAGCTTTGATTGCCCTGGATGTCACAGACATGGTTTTGCTTTTAACAGGATTGGGATGCTTACCGAAGGATCACTAAAATGGTTCCAAGTATTTCCTTACATTTACCATGCAAGTAAAAGGTTTCAGGGGAAAAAAAACCCCCTTCAACAATAATCTCCAAAGATGCTTTTTCAAGAGGCAACTGGACTTTCTGGTTTTCCTTTGAAGACGTTTCACTTCTCATCAGATGAAAACCAGGAAGTCCAGTTGCCTCTTGAAAAAGCACCTTTGGGACAACCATGACCTGGATGACTGAGAATCTCCATAGATATTCTCCAACAATAATTGTCTCAAAGGTGTATTTTTTTTTTCTTCAAAAGGCAATTGGAACAGGGGTGGGTTCTAAATTTTTTTCTGTGGGTGTGGCTTATTTTGTGGGCGTGGCAGGTAATGGACTGGCGTGGCGAACTTTTTTTTTTTTTACTTTTAAAAGCATTTTTTCTACAACCTTAAGAGGTTGCAGAAAAAAATGCTTTTAGAAGCCTCTGACGATCAGGCAGCTCAGCTGGGACCGCCAGAGGCTTTTAAAGGCATTTTTTCCCCTACAACCTCTTCAACCGAAAAAAGCCTCTGACGATCCCAGCTGAGCCGCGCGATCATCAGAGGCTTTTTTTTTTTACTTTTAAAAGCATTGTTTCGGCCAAAGAGGTTGTAGAAAAAATGCTTTTAAAAGTAATAATAAAAAAAGCCTCTGATGAGGTGGGCGGGGTAAGAGAACGGCAACAGGGCCAGGGACCGGTTCGGGGGCATGGCCAGCCAATGTTATTACCGGCTCTCTGAACTACTACAAATTTTTACTAGCGGTTCTTGCGAACCGGTGCGAACCAGGAGCAACCCACCACTGAATTGGACTGTTTTTTTCTTTGAGGAAGAACAAACAAAACGTTTTGTTTCTTATCCAAGAAGCTTCATGAATGATGATGCTTCATGATGAAACTTCTTGGATGAGAAGCAAAATATTTTCTTCTTCTTCCTCAAGGAAAAAACAGGCCAGTTGCCTATGACCTGGAAGACTGAGAATCTCCAGACACTCCAGCAACTGTTTTATCTTGCTTTCTTTATATTTCCACCCTAAACATCTGCAGACTCTTCTTATCCTTTAACAGCTGTTAATGGCTTACTTTAGAGAAAGAAAACAAAATATAAATGATGATGATGATGATGATGATGATAGTAATATTGACAGAGTAATTGCATGTAGTTGAGAGGGTTTTCTGATATAGAGAGCTATTGAGAAAAAGTGAACGAACAATAAAACTTGCTCATGCTTAAACTTCAGGATGTTTTTATATATGTTGTTCTTTGTTCTTGTTTTATTTACACACAAACAAAGCACACCAATAAAGCACAGTGGTTCATATTATATTAATTCTGGTTTGTTTGTTTTTTTTACATATGCAAGAATTTTCTTTCACCTCTTTTTATCAAGCAATGTCATTTTTGTCCAGCCATTTATTTTTATTTAAAATCATTTAGCTATTTCTGTGATGGGCAATTATAAGGCTACTATAAATAACTACCATTCATGGTTTTACAATCCCCAAGTTTTGTTGCTTTACACCACACAAAGGGTACAATAGCAGTGGGTAATTTGCTTAATCTTTACTCTCCAAAAATCCATGCCCAAAAAAGGAGAGCTGTTCTAACTTCAGAGAGATAACAGGTCAAACTAAATGGTCTGGTATAAACTAGGGGCTATTGTACAAGTTTTTATTTAAAATAGCAATCAAGATGATCCGTTAGTGAGATGATCAATTGTCAACAGGAATCAAGATGATCTAAAGATTGGAGAGGGTGTATTTATCCAGGGCATTTTTAAATAAAAAGGCAAAAACCTGTTTCACTCCATTGGTAGAATGCTCAATATTTTTAAAAATTTTTTTTAGACCTCATCACCTTTTTTAATGAAAGAGATCACTGAAGAAATATGGGATTTTCATTCTTTCCAAGCTCAATGTTACCTGTGCACATAAACCATTAATATTTGTGATTCAGTCATGAGGGTCTCCATTGAGAATCTAGGCATTTGGATCTTGCTCTGCATTTTTTTCTGTGAATTAAAGAGCAAAGAGAGTGCATATTTATGTATGTTTATCTGCACACGCATACCCAGGTATATGAATGAGTAGGTCTCTGTGATAAAATTGTCTTTTAAGAATTCTATGTGGAAATAAGTTGAGGAAACACATATGGAGTAATGTTTCCCATATGTTAGAGTCAAATCAAAATGTATCATGACCACCAGCATGGATTAAATGCATGTATGGGCTGATGTTAATTCATAGTGATAGGGGTAGCCTTTTTAAACTTTCAAATAACATGTCAAAATTCTCTCTGACAATACATACTGTAGTTAAATAACGATGATAGAGTCTGGCAATGTCACAATCTTACTGAGAATACATTGGTAACGTACAATCCCTTCAAGGACATCTGGAGTACAAATGAAACCACACAATATACATAGACTAGCTTCCAATGTAAGATCTGGCTGACACATTGATAGTTCCTAGGCCTACAATCTGGACATGTTGTTTGATGTAGACCTGATAGCGTTTTTAAAGAAACAGCCACATGAAAACTTTGCAACATCAATTTTTTTTAAGCCAGCGTATTTTGGAAGATTTAAATTGCAATATATGATAGTTACATTATATACCACTCAGTGGGATGCCTTTGGAGAAGTTCTATACTCTCTAGGTACAAAGGGCAATATTCCAATATAGCTTGGAATAAATGATGTGTGGTAGGACTGCTTCTTGTTTTTTTATATTACAGGCTGGGGAGTGTATGTCTTTGCCATGTCAGTAATCCAGGGATGGAGTTCCAATGTATTTTTCAGAATCTACATTCTACATCATAACAAAGTGGTTGAATGGAAAAAAAAAGGATGGTAGATCCCAGGTTTGGACAAAAGGCATTATCAACTGACCGCCATACTGGAGTTCAAAAAAATTATGAAGTATTGGGGTTCAACCTGAGGATTTCAACCGGTTGTGTAAGATTCCTTTATAACTCTATTTATACTCAAGGTGATTATATCCCCAGAAATGTTGCTATAGTGGCCTGCCTTTTAGATGATTGTTTGGGAAAGGATTTTATTGTTAATACTCTATTCAGGAAAAATGCATTGTACTGCAAATTATCTTCGATGTTTATGACTGGACAGGCCTTTTAGTGAAAACCATGGAAATATATAATGCCATGTTTGTGTCTTTCTCCATTCCCATTTGCAGCTCTGGAAATGTCATTACTGCATTGGATGCTTTAGAGATGGAGCTACAAGATTTAGAAAGGGGGGCATCTTTTTGTGATTGAAATCAGTTGATCAACCACTTTCCTTTTTCTAGCAATATACAGCGGCCAGTCATTTATTCCTCACCTTTTGATCACATTAAATTTGATTTTATACCAGATTAAAACGATGCAAGCCGTGAGCCAGAAAAAAACCAGAAACCCTTGAAACAGATGAAAGCGGCGGCACAACTCAGCCTAATTATATTTTATTATAAACTGGCGCTACAAAACAATTACACCTGGCAACACACACACACCAAGTGGCCAGCGGTTTGGACACCGTGCCGCACATCTGGAGCTCCCTGATCAAAAGAGCCACTAAAGAGAAGGTGCAAAACCGCAGATTTTATGAGACGGGATTTAAAAAGGTATTTTTGCCCCAGCCGCAGCAATGCCAAACTTTTAGCTTATTCCCCGAAAAGCAGGATTTCCAAGCTTCAGTCTTTTCTTCCTCTCTCTCTCTCTTCCCGCCCTCCTCCTCTCTTTTCTCTTCCATGAAATTAAAATAAATAAATAAAATAAAATAGAAACCAGGGCAGCTTCAAACTGGGCCGTCTTGCATCGAGGAGTTTGCATGGCACCTTACGGCCCCCTCCTGTTGCTGCTGCTGCGGTTGTCATGGTGCCTTCCTTTGCAATCGCCCGCGCCGGAGCTCGGCTGGGCTGGCGGACGTCGAGCGTCTAGTCGCCGGAGAAGGAAGGAAAGAAGGGAGGAAGGAAGGGGGGGGGGGGGGGGGGGGGGGGGGGGGCTTGGCTTCGAGTCTCTCCGATGCCTGGGCAGGATTAAGTTTCACGGTTGCCTGCGCGTCTGGGGATCCTGCAGCTTTTCTCTCCGGGCCGTTACTTCAGAGCAAAAGAAAGCGTAGGTAGGGGGTGGGTGGGTGTAGAGGAGGAGGCGGCAGCAGCAGCAGCAGCAGCAGCAACAGCAATCCGAGGCTTTGCCCCAAAGGCTAAGCAATTGCCCGCTGCCTCCGTCCACACGCCCTGAGGTGCGGGACTCCACACAGCTCCATTGGGGGAAAGGGAGGACAGCAGCAGGGCTCCAGGGGAGGGGGGCCGCCACCGTCGCCGCCTCCGCTGCTGCTGCTGCTGCTTCTCGGAATGCAGAAGCGGCGTGGAAGCTCCGCCCGGGGCGAGCCTTCTCATCGCCCAGCACTCGCTTTTGTTCCCGCCGCCGCCGGCTGCTGCTGCTGCTGCTGGTGAGGCGCTTTGCCAGCCCTGGTTGTTGCGATTGTTACTCTTGCGGGAGGGGGGGGGGGGATGTTTCTTATTTCCAGGAGGGAGGGGGGAAGCGCCTTCTCCTTCCCTCCCTTCTGAAAGGCTGGGGAATGGAGGGGGGGGGGTGCCTCTCAGTCCTTCCCAGCATATCAGCAGATAGACCGCTCCGCTTTAGGTTTAAGGGAGTAGCGCCCGCGGGCAGCGGAAGAGAGGGCCGGCCGAGGCTTTTCTCTGGGGAGGGGGCGTCTTAACGCTGGGGGAGGGCAGCCCCCCTCCTCTCACCGTGCCCTCGGTGGAGGCGGGTCCGGAGGAGGCCAGCGTAGTAGCTTTGCTGGCGCGGCCAAGGGAAGGTTTTAGGCCGCCTGTTGCTTCTTCTGGGGAAGCTGGTTGGGCTGGCCGAGTTCCAGCAACTGGGTCTCCTCTACGTTTGTTTGTATATGTGTTAGAGTGTGTGTGCGTGTTTGCAAGGGGAGGGAGGGGTCCTCATCGAACTGCGGGAGGATCCGAGGAGATGCTATTTGGTTTGGCTTCGGTGCCTGTCTCGGGAAGAAAGTGGATGTCAACAAAAGGACTGCTTCCTCTGCTTGAGTTGGATTCATTGTATTGGGGGGGTGGATGAAGGAATTTCTGTATTAATATTGTATGACTTTCCCCTCCCCTCCCCAACTTCTTCCTTCTAGCTTGGCCGTTTATATATGACCCCCCCCCCCCTTGTCCTGCAACTTTATCCTTCTGAAACCCTGGTGTGAAATAGAGTCTTGGGTAGTGCTTTAGTATGAGTGTGTATGTGATGGTGGATTAGCCGGCCTCTTGTTTATGCACGTCACAAAGTGAAAAAGAAGTTGTATGGCTGAGGAAAGGGAGGGAGATCTGTCCTGGGTTGCATGCGCACTTCAGTGGGTTGGAGTCAATTATGTAGATTAAAAACAGCATCCTCCTTTAGGCGGGGAGCTTTTCATAGTTTCTTTCCTGTAAAATAGCTGGGGAAAAGGGAATAAATCGAGAACTGCATCTTTGAACTTCAGTGCATTAAAAATGGAGGAAAAGCAGTACAGTAAAGACTTTATTTAGTACAGAAGCTTGAGTCTGTTGATCTTCCTCCTATGTTTATCATCACTAGAAATAGTGATAAGATGCATTTCACTCTTTTTTCCTCCCAACGAGTAAGCTGTAGGTGGAGTTGGGTTTTTCTGCAATAACTGAGAGTAGATAATCAAGAAACTGATAATTATTTCAGATGTAATCACAGTAGAATAAGAAGAGTGGGCATTTATGAACACAATTATAGAGTGATAAACATTAGGCAGGTGTGCTGCATCTGCACTCCATATTAATCCAAAATAGCAAACATTCTGGGATCTCATTACTGGAAAACATACTTCATTAGTAATTGTTTGAATTATTAATTGAAAAGATGGGGAAACTGAAGTCTTCATAGTAGGACTACACTGAATTATAAGACATTATGAATTGTTAAATAATTTTGATCATGCACTCTTTATTTTCTTGGCAAGCCCCTTAACCTTTTAATTTCAAACTCTGGGCTAAAAATATTCACCATTTAACTATTTCTTGGATAGTTCTGCAGTCCATTGACTTGGATGCATTCATTTAGAAATATTTGTTAAATTCAACAGAGAATAATCTAGGCAAAGCTATATTTCAGTATGTCAGTATATATTTCTGTCTATAGTAAGTACAGAAAGAAGAGGTAAAACTTGTTTGTATGCAATAGTTGAATTTTGATGTTATGCAATGTATAATCAGTGAAATTATAGAATAAGCATATTTTAATGCTGTGCTATGGAGATCACTAGAACATGAAAACATTTCTTAGAAATAGGGTGCCACTTGTTTGTCTGTTTTTAAGACATGGATTTAGAAAAAATCGAGTATATCAGATAACTTAGGAACCTTTAAAATAAATAAAATAGAGCCTTTATATATTTATATAAAATAGATTTATGCTTCAAATTAAGTATATGCATTTTTTCATGTATAAATGCATTGTTATAATGGCATAATAAAATAACATTAAACATATTGCATTAAAGCAGCATGTCTTTTAAGAGACATACTTCATTAACATTTACATAAAACAAACAGACTTTCAGACTTGGCTATAAAGCTCTCTTGTATTTTCTTTACAAGGTAGAACCCATTTAAAAAATTAATAATCAAATTCAATGCACTCACTAAAATAAATGTCAGCATATTAATGGACGTTAGTATATATTTGTTCTATTTTGCAAATGGCAAAACTATGCAGTGAAATTATAGGCATGATGATGGATAACCCAATAAATTAAACTACAGAATTTAGCTCATTGGGATCTTGCTGTTTATGCTGGTTCACTGTAGTGGCATATTTTGTGTTACTACACAGGCTTTCGCCATCTTGTTTGCTCTTCCAGTAAGATCACAGATTGGGTATAAAAGGTCCAGGCAAAAAACAAAAAGAAGTTTAACTCAGAAGTAAATTAAATTATAAGCAGGTATTTTCAGGCAGATAATTTGTCAATATTGATATAAATAGGGACACTTTGATTATATGGTGGCTTTCTATAGGCTTTCCTGCATTTGCAAAAGCTATTGTATCCCGATTGTGTTCTTTATTATCCATTGGGTGTAAACAGTAATTCTTGTATTTTGCAGACTAGTTGCACCCTTTTAAAGGAGGATAGGAGGCAGGAGAGTTTTGTATGTTGCCTTGATGGTTTTTAGCATGTTAGAAGAAAGTATAAAAATTAAAAATGTGAGTGATAAAAATATGGACCTTTACAAAGGCTGCTTAAAATGGCTTGCTATAGAAGGCTAATGAACAACTATAATAACTGTGTTTTCAGATGGAGAATGGTTGTATTTGAAAAGAGGATAGAATGACATTAAGAGAGCCAATATAATATTTATAGCGATGGTACGTTTTTCTAACACAAAGATTGTCTTAAAATTAATCCAACTTTGAAATGACACTACATGCTCACCACTACATTTCTCATTAGTATGATATATTGCATTTTTCGAAATTCCTTTTGTTGCTATTTTCTTTTTAACAGTCAAATCATTGTCCTAAAATTGCACTGAGTTTAATGCTTGTGTCCCAAATCAGACTCAGAACGTTCAACAGTGTATCTGCTTCAGACTCGCACCAAAAGCAGGGCTAGAAAAGTTATTGACATTGTTTCTTTTCCCAGTTGCGATCCAGTTTTCACTGGAGTGTATAGATGCCTATAGCTGTATCAAGGACTCCCCTGATGTCAAGGATTGTCAAGTTGCTAGCCACAAGTGTGCTAGGTGTGCTAGGGATCATTGCAACACTTCCATGGCTAGATAGCCTGGGCAACAGAGAAGATGGAAATTGGCACTTGGTGTCCCTGATCCAATCCACTGTACTTGGCTGAAGGATGAGAACTCTTCAGTCTCTTCAGTTGGCTCCACCAAATTCTTCTTCTTAAAAAGCCCCCTAGCCCCCCACTCCTCAGAAATTCCTGGCACTGTAGTGATAAGAACAAAATGACAACAACATCTGGAAAACAGCATTCTGGAATTCTACAACTTTATCAAAGTGTAGGAAGAAGGAAACGGTTTCCCCTATTTCCTGCAGACTCTCACCATGGAGATTGAGGCCCAGGCTGCCATCAGAAAGGGAAGAGAGGTAAACAATCAAATGGAGAAAAACCCAATTGCCACTCCATATCACACCTGATTCAGACACTTCCCTTCAGGACCAGAGAGATAAGGAGGAAGGTGAATGGTCCATAGACAAGACAAAACATAAAATAGCTAATGCTGTAATTTCAAAAAAAGACTTCTCACAATTTTGTAAGAAAGTCTGTAAGATCTAATTGAGAATAGGAGAGAACAAAAGGCATGTCCCTAATCTAAAATGTTACATAGAAAGGTCTGTAAGATAATCAAGCTACATCTTCCATTTCGTCAGTTGTAGCTGAACCCTGACTCAAAACACTCATCTCACTCTGGAAGAGGCAACATTTCCAAAACAAATCACATCAGCCTCAGCTTCAGTTTGGGGAAGAATGCCTTCCACTAACATCCAGAGCAAATATGCAGACAACAACAACAATCGTTACAACTTCCGTGTATGCAAGAGGCTAATGGAACTCATCCTTCTGTGAACTCTCATAATGATGCATGTTTCCTAAACACAGTCTCATAGGGCCATATCATAAAATCCACCAGCCTATATCAATATTGCTCCGCCTCATTCTTCATTCATTCATTCATAAGGCAACAAAACATCCTCAAGGCTTAAATCATCTTTTGACTGTACAAGTGACTGGATAAATCCCAACGATGAGACATTGGGCTGATATTCCATATTCTTCATTGTTCCTAAGAAGAGCAGAGATTGGTGTAACATCCTGGATCTGAAGTGAGTGACATCAAATAGTTTGGATGGAAGCTCTGAAATCCATCATAAAGTCCCCCCCTGTCCCCCCCATGATCCAGCCTCACAGGTTACACAAAAATTCAAACACCAGGAGCATACTGGAGAATACTAGCAGTTCACCATCTGTTCATGGTTCTTCCATTTGACTTGTGTTCAGTTCCCAGTGAATTCACAAAGATAATGATGATTGCAGTAGCCCACTTAGATCCAGGGGAATATACTTAACTAGGAGACTTGCTCATTCTATTCTGTTGATCAAATAGGGAGAGACATCTGAAATCAACTGGGCTTCCCAAGGATACTGGCACTTAATCTATAGAAATATAGATCATTCAACCAGTGCATAACTTAAAGCATCTAAATGTTGTTATATGCACTGAAAGGAGGCTATCCAGCAGCTGTTTGTTTCTGTTTTTCAAATCAGATGCTCCATCCTTATGACACTATCAGTCTCCAGTATCGGATGATGATAGAGACTAGGTGAAATTCCACACCCCTCCTCTCTTCTGATACTTTTTCCCTTCCAGAACAAAGATTCAAAGATCCTAGAGAAGCTTGCAAATTCATTGAAGAGCTCCCTCAGATAGTGCATCTTGAAAGCCTTATTTAAGAGTAGGGATGTGGTTGTCTTGCTAGATCCAAGTCACAACTTACGCTGTGGACATGCTCAAAGTCCATTTTTAAAGCAATGTAGCCTTGGGTCTAGAACAGTGGTACCCAACCTTTTGAGCACCAGGGAGTGGTTCCATGGAGAGAGGTTTTCTCCGTATGGTTTTGCGTGCTACCTGCATCCCGTAGATGCAGTGAAAGCCTGTTTTGTTTTAAGAAGTGGTATTTGCCTTGGCTGTGTATTAATCATGTTTTGTTATATTGATTCTGTATTGCATTTAATGTTTGACTTGATAGTTTTTTTAATTTATAGTTTTTTTGCCCAGAGTTGCAAGTTGTGAGTGGAACAGCTGTATTAATCCTTTAAACAAATAATTAAAAAAAACAATTTTGTGTTATCACTTGTATGTATATATGTTTCCTCTAGATTGCAACTGCAAAACAAATAATGATTTTTTAAAAACTTCAAATTTTTAGTCATATATTTTCATTGAATTACAAACACAGTATTTTTAGCTGAAGTAGAATGAACATGTTTTAAATCAAATAATAACATATAATTGTGCTCATACCTACTTAGGTTCACATAAGCCATGAAAACGCAAATTTAATAGATCCAGAATTGAATCAAGCCAGAAGGTGAAGTCTCAAAACTTTTTATGAAAACAATACAGTGCAAATGTAATTATCTGATGGTGAAAGAGATACATTGATGGAGCCAGATGTATTTCCTGAGGCAGCAAGTTGGATAAAAAAGAGCACAAATAATTAAGACTTGTGTGCTGGCCTTACATATCTTGGCTCTGTAAATTATGGATGATGGCTCAGTAGCTAAGTAGAGAAACACCTGTTTTAATGTGACAGGTCCCATGGTAGTCATGACTGAGGTCATAATAAGACCTCAGCTAAGGACTTACAGTTTGCTTAGATCAGTGATGGCCAACCTTTTTGACACCGAGTGTCCAAACCGGGATGTGTGTGCGCACTGCAGCCCCGGAAACTCGAAGACCATCTGGCCAGTGCGCATGTGCATGCTGGCCACCTGTTCTTTGGGTTTCCAGGGCTCCGGCACACGCGAAGATCAGCTGGCTAGTGTGCATGTGCGCGTTGGAAACCAGATGAGCAGCTGGTGATGGCGTGTGTGCCCATAGAGAGGGCTCTGTGTGCCATCTCTGGCATGCATGCCAGAGGTTCGCCATCACGGGCTTAGTAAGCAATAACCAATGAAGAGGATACAAAACAAGAGTTAAAATATTCTATGTTTTCTGGTATCTATCACAAACTATTGCTGTTTATTTGGGGCATTTACTCTGCGAGCTACATTGGTTTCCAATGTGGTTCTGGGTATAATTTAAGTTGCTGGTTGTTACCTTTAAAATGCTTAATGGCTTGGGACTGACTTATTCCCTGATTGTCTTACCTCATTTTATCCAACCTGGCAGGAGGGGCATGCTTTGGGTACCATTGGCTAAAAAAATGCCAACTGTCAGGGCTAAGAAACAGAGCCTTTCCTGCCTTGGCACCTGCCCTTTGAAATATCGTCCCTCCTGAGATTAAATTGGTCCCATCCCAAGGCCTTACATCAGGCCTTGAAAAGTTGGTTTTGTCCCTGACTCCTGGCTGTGTAGTTAATTGGTTGAATGATGCTTGGCTGCTCTACGTTTTCATGTTCTGCATTTCATTGTAAGCCGCCTAGAGTCACAAATGCGAGACAGGCAGCTATATAAAATACATACTTACATGCATACATATATACATTATCTCAGTGATTGCCAGAACCTTCTTTTTTTTGGTAGGAACAGATTAGAAACTTGTTTTCCCAGCATTTTCTAGCTGTCGTAAAATTAGCACTCTGCGTGCAAGAAGCTTCCCTTCATGAGGAGAAGCTGCTCTTTTGTGATATCCAATGAAACATCTTAGCCTGGATATCAGTGTTAGCTTTAGCAAGCCTTGAAAGTCACTAACAGCTCTGAGGTAAAGCTTATTATGGAACTGGCTATCTTTGGCATTGCATGTTGGTTAATCTGACGCTATGAGCTTATAGTTTCTGAGGTATTTATCTAAAAAGGATTTATGAAATGGGACTGTTGATGAATGCATGAAACTTTTCATTGGAGATTATATCTGCAGAGAAGTCTTATAGCTGGTAGATGAGATTAGTGGTGCATGTTACCTTTTTGATGAAATGATGAATGTGTAGTAAAATAGTTAAAATAGTATGTGGTAGATAACAGACCTTTAAAATCCAGGGGATTAGACAGCTGAATGCTGACAGCTGTTCTGGGCTAAGAGCCTCTTGGTACGAAAACATGTTTTATCTTGATGATAACATTTTAACATTTAGTTTGCTTCTCATAGGTGTATCATAGTTTCAGATATTAATGAGATTTATGTTTTCTTTGGATCACTAATATTTTTATGAAAAATACAACCACTAATATTTTAAAAAAATCTTGCACAGGGACTGAGATTCAGGAAAAGTAACTACATAGCTTTCCACTTCTGTTTTCTTAACATCTTTTCCTCATAGAGGAATTCAGAAACTGCATTTACATTAATACCAGATACCATTTCATATAACATGATTAAACAGGAGCCATTGTTAAAGCTTTCTGTGCTAAAATAGCAATGACATTGCTATGACCGAAAAAAGTACATAGTTTGGGAATAAACTTTTATGTGGCTCACTGTATTGTGATGAAGTTTTTACTTATTACAATGTATTTCTACCAGAATGAAAAATGACTTGTAATTGCAATGGATTCCTTTCAGTCTTGGATACTTTTTTTAGGGTGACCAATAAAATTGAGATCATTGTTATAATATTTATTTTAAATTGTTCATCTCCTTTCTCCCAATTCTTTTTTAGGAAGACCTTATATTAATTAACATCTGGTGAAGTGGGAATTAAGCAAAAGCCATGTTGGAAACAATTGGTAAGATATAGTAATAAAAGTTCATTTAGAAATAGTAAATATATTTAATCTACTTAGAATCTATACTAAATAGACTCAGTTTCATTCTCTTGTTGAAGAATCATGTTAATTTAACTATTGATCTTTCTAACATAAAGAAAAGATAAATTCAGCATTCCTCAATAAATAAATCATTGAGAGAGGGGTCCAAAGGAGGAAAAGCAGAGAGTATGCACAGGGTCCACAGCAAATCACTTTGACACGAAATGATATATTTGTGTCCTGAATGTAAATCATGGTATTAGTGTGATGCCATTGTCATCAATGATTCATCATTTGTCTCCCTCTTAAGTCCTCACTTGTGTGTCATGATAGCATATCAGAAATTATTTATTTAACCATGTGAACAATTCTATATGGGTTTGGGCACTGATCCATGCATGTATGAACACCCACAGCAGCTTGCGTGTGGATTGCACTTGCAGTAATTTAATTAATTGCATAATTAAAAGGATAAAAGCAGCATTGCAATATAAACTACATCCCTTTTGCATTGGAATACAAAATAGTTGCGCGTGTACAAAAAAAAAGCAGGACTTGTTTTGTGATGTTCCAGTACTGCTTTCATTATTCTCCAGATGTTGCTGCTATATGCATATTCAAGAGAGAGCAGATCTCTTCCCTCTTGCCCAGTATTGGCTCTAATGTACTCCTGATGGAAAATATCAAACCAAATCCTCCTAGATGGATGCTGGCATGCAAAAGAATCAAATTGAGTTGGGTTACAAATAGAACAAGCATAAGACCCTGTGTTTAAGAATTAAGGCTGCCTTCCTTTCAAATTTTGTTTGGTTTTCATTATAATTTAAAACAGTCATATAAGCAGTAATTTAATGTGTTGTCTGGGCTTTGTGCAATGATCACAATTTATGGAATTTATGTCTGAAACATTTTTCAACATCTCTGAGCATTTTGGGAGTTTGGGTCATGATTTTTATATTTCTACCACATAATGTAATAAACGTGGTGAAGATAGCATGTCACAGTGAATGTTTTTTCCCCCCAGATATTCACCGAGCCCTCCAGGCAGTAGAACGCCTGCAAGCAAAATTACGAGAACGTGGTGATTCAGCAAATGAGGAGAAATTAAGTTTATTAAAATCAGTACTGCAGAGTCCTTTATTCAATCAAATCCTAAACCTTCAAGCTTCTCTTCCACAATCACGAGATCAGGTAGGACAGGATCATCAGGAGGGATAAAAGAAAATGCTGATAAATCTTCCTCAGATGTTTTCATATGATAACTCTGTTAATAATTAACAAATGTTACGTTGAATATTTAAACAAAATGTTACATTTGGTAGCGAAATTCATTGAGCTTCAGTAAATTCAGCATGGTTAGCATTTTTTAAAAAAGAGAACAGATGGGTATTTTACAATATAAATGTTGCTAATGTTAATATGCATTAATAATGTACAGTGATTAAAAAAACGTTTCTACTAAAATGAGGATAACCTTATTAATTAATCAGGCTGTCTTGCTAAACACAAGATGTTTTTAAAAAGATAAAAATAATATTCTTAAAATACATCATAAGTTAGCCTTGTTGGAAGTAATACTGCTGATTAAACTTGCATAGGATTGACTTCTTAACCTTAATTCAGACATTTGGCTTGATAGAATGTATGAATTAGCAAAAACATAGCTTGTGATTGGTTGACAATCTAATATCAGAAAAGATAATTTGAAGTTGGGTATTAGTAGATTTTACCGTGGTTCCATTTTTGAAGTTCCCTGTGTGAATTTCGGAATTATGCTGAGTAGAGCATACATTAAATAACCAATTACATCTACATCATAGTTTTCTGACCCTATGCATGGATTATGTTCTAAGACATGATTATTCCACTCATGGATGGCATATAGTCTTGCTAAACGAAAATGGTGATGGCAAATAATAACGTTCCTTGCTTTGTTCTGCCTTTGTTTTTCCTCCTTTTAGTTTCCTCTGTAGTGATCAAGCAAATGTTTATCCCCTTGCATATAAAGAGATAAGATAAACACACCATGGCAAAGACTGGCTATGCTTGCATAATACAATATGTATGGTTAATTTAAACATGGCTTTCTCAGTTGCCCAAATTTTATGGGATTGCATGACATACAGAAATGAAAAGTAACCAGATGGGCTGGATTCACATGGCACACCAATGTATAGAAACAAACTGCAGAGAGCTATGGTCTTGTATCATTAATTGTTCCCTGGGGTCCTTGGTGCTCTCTGAGCTTGGTTGTTTTCTTGCAGACATTTCATTATCTAACTAGGTAACAACACCAATACTAAAAGGGAATGGGGTTTGCTCTCTCTTTATATACTTGTTCTATTTCCTTCTTTTCCTTTTCTTAGTATGACAATAGGAAACCTTTGCTTTTTACTTTTGAGTGCAAATTATGATTAATATGGTTCATATAAATTCATGTTTTAGGAGTTTGGTTTGTACATCAATAAGCCAATTTTTAAAATCATGGTTTGTTGAAGAAGGGACATGCTTTGCATATTAATCAAACCCAAAAATAGTCTTGCTCAATCAGGCCAAAGCTGTTCTTTAATCCAGTATTTTGTTTCTCATAGTGGCCAACTCCAGAACAGGTGATTGATATTGGACCCTTCCTTACCTGTGTTTCCCTGCAGGTGACATTAACGGTCATGCTGCCCTTGATACGGCGGTAAACATCGAGTCTTCAAGACTAGAGATACATTCTCTATAAATGCATCTAATCTCCTTTTAATGCTACTCAAGTTTGTGGCCATGACAACTTGTGATAATGAATTCCACATGTTAATTATATAGTGGTTTTTGAGTGAGTTAACACTTCATGCAAAGCCAAAACCAAACCTCTTATGCCTTAGTGATTTGTGTAAACTAGGACCAAATGTAACACGTTGAAGATAGTGGTGCTTATTGTCAGCCACAAATCCAGATCATGTGGCAAACTTTAATTAAAAGGAGAAGTATTCCAAATTTCTCCCCTTGGCCACATGCCGCAAAGACAGGGAAGAGGCTTAAGAAGGAAAATTTGCTGCAGGTTGTGTGTTTTGCAGTTAACAGTGATTTATAAATATCTGTAAATATATTCAATATCTTTCAATGGAATTGTTCCAAAAACGTTATGCAACGAATTAAAAGAGGAAAAGTGCTGAACTTTTTCTTTAAATTGGAGCTTGAAGCATTCTTTGTGGGCATATGAGCATTCCTGAGAGCAGGAATCTGACCCTAGCAATGATTACCAAAGCAGGTTTTATAACAGAAAGATTTATTTATAGGAAATACAATATATGGATAGGCAGTCTAGCACCTAACTAACTGAATCCTCCAGAGAGGAATCAAAGGAGCTTTTGGTCTCTGTGTCCTCCAGGGAAGCAAAGACAGAAAGGTGTGAGCTCAGATTAGCTAGTTTGAAAAAACAGAGAGGGGATAACGATAGATAAAGAGGGCACATATTAAATAATTAACTCTTCATACTCTACTGATTCCTATCATAGGTGATAAAGTACCAAAGAGTCAGTGCCCATTGGATTTAGTCCTCCAACATTTTAAAACAGCTAACAGTTTAAATTTTTTATTTGACCTTATGTCAGCTATGAGGCTGTTAAAATTAGCACTGAAATTGTGAAAGAGTTAGGAGAAAAAGAAAGCTAATCTGAATTCCTGTTCTTCACATAATTGTGTCACTGCAACACCCACCTAGAATGTGCTGAAAAGTGGATGGAATGCAGTTATTAGAATTGTGAATTGCTGCATGCCTTTGTTTAATTGAATGCTTTACAAAGCCTTCAATGTCTGTCATATATGGGAAGAAAGTGTAAATGTAATCTTTCTTCCTGTCCTGTGTTTTCTTTTTCCCCCTTCATGCAACTAAAGTTTAAAAAATAAATGTCACCAAATTTGATTTTTTTAGCCTAAACTGCTTACATAATAAAAATGCAACTGAGATAGATTTTTTTTTAAAATAGATAAATTACAAACTAAGTACTGAAGCGTCATCTGATTGCAGTGGAAGTTTAAATATAATGCCAAAATGTATGTTTTTATCATATAAAGTGGCATCAGAGGCATTCTTTTATTTCTTCCCTGCCAAATTGTGCCTATATTGCAGATGTTATGTATAGTAAATGGAAAGGCGATTGTAGCAAATTAGCATAAGGAAATTTATAGAATAAAGCAATGTTCCTTTTATAAAGAACATACCTGTCCACTGGCCAGCTTGCGAGCCAGCTGGACTTACTTTGTTAGAAGCCAGATGGAAGTTGTAAGGAGGTTCTTGGTGACTCACAATCTTTGCTTAATGACAGCAATGTGAAGTGTAAGATTGCTGTTGTTATGCAATGTAGCCCCATGACATCTTGCTTTGCTTTACAACTGCATAGCTTAGTGCAGGGTTGTCAAACTCGCGCCCCGCTGGCCGGATGCATGGCCTAGCTGGCCCTGCCCCTGCCCCTGCCCCTGCCCAGTTTAGCCAAGGGGAAAAAAGTCCCGATACGTCACGTGATGCCGCCGTGATGTCACAAGTTTGACACCCCTGGTGTAGTGGTTGAAATTCTGGCCCCGATTACCAAGGTTAACCAAGGGCTACCTGTGGTTCTTTTTCATACAGCTGTAAAAGCTTGTGAGTACTTTAGGATAGGAAACTAAACCACCCTTGAAGGGCTAATTCTTAGCTTAAGTTCCCTTGAAAGGCAATTGAGGAAGTAAGATTCATAGAACACAGTGGATCCAATCATGGTTTATGTTGACCCACTGAAATCAGCAGGACAGTCATTGATTTTATTGCATCTGGATCCACCTAGAATATGTTAGAGAAAATGTAACAAATCAGTAAGCATATTTTAGACGAAAATATTTTTCTCTGTGACATGAAGCTCTTAAACTATCTCCAGTATTAAATTATTGGCAAATTGATACTGTATTTGTGATGTAGATTTTTGCTGTCATTCATTCATTCCATTGCTTTTAGCTCTTCATAGACCAACACGTAGTGTTTCCCCAGTACAGTATTTGTCAGTAATGTTTTCTATGAGAACCAGTTTGATTAAAGATGATGTTGATGATGTTGATATTGATTATATATTTAAGTTTAGTTAAAACCAGGCTGTGAACTGGAAGACTATGAGTTCTAGTCCTCCCCTAGGCACAAAATCAGCTGTATGACTTTGGCCAATCACTTTTCTCTCAGCTCCAGAAAAAGAGCAATGGGAAACACATGAGAAAAATGTTGCCAAGAAAAGCGTAGGGACTTTCCCAGGCAATTGTCAGGAGTCAAGACTGACTTAAAGTCACAAGACAAAACACCTTCCACACTTGAGATCTTGTAAAATCAAGCTTGTGCCAACATTGATAATAGCTATCTTAATTTCTGTTGACCTTTTTTAAAAAACTTGCTTGGATTTTTCAAAGCATTCTTCTTTGGTGTTGGGGCCCAAAATACTGTACTTTTTGCAGTATAAGACGCACTGGACCATAAGACGCACATTAGCTTTAGAGGAGGAAAAGAAGAAAAAAAAATCTGCCTCTGCTTCCCAGCATTCATCTGGTATTCATCTGGCTAGCGTCCTTGTAGCAAACATCCTGGTCAGCTTCAGCACATTATCGCAGCCCCAGCATGTGGCTTGTCAGGGCTCCGTTCTGTTGTGCCCACCACTGGTCAACTGAGCTGAGCTGCTGCCGCTGCCAGAGAATGCTGGAGGCTTTGCTGCCGAGCAGCTGATTGGCGGTTGGATCGGCCTCCTGGAATACTGCCGATCAGCTGTTTTAGCTGTCTATTGCCATTGCTGCTTATCACTGCCAATCGCCTTCACCGCTGATCACCGCCTATCGTTGAACGGTGGCAATTGCTGGCAGCAGCGAACGGCACCACTGATTGGCAGCGGTGGTGGCGATCCCTGCCACCTAGAACAGCTGATTGGCAATCTTCCAGGAGGCCAATCCAACCGCCAATCAGCTGCTTTGAAGTGAAGGCTCCAGTGGTCCCCTGCAGCAGTGAATGGTGGCAGCGGTGACAGGCGGCGTCGGCAGTATTAGCCGCCACACCAACCCCCCTCCCCCTGCCGCAATATTAGCTCTATAAGACGCACAGACTTTTCCACCACTTTTTTGGGGGGCAAAAGTGTGTCTTACAGTGCGAAAAATACGGTATCTGACGTTACATTTAATTATTGATGCTTGCAGTGAATAGGTGGGGTGTTATTTTGTTTAGTATTGCATGATTTGTTGTTGTTGTGATCCTGAAGATCCCTCTTGTAAGATCTCAAGTATTTTTCCATCACAACTAAAAACATTTTAATTCTGAATTTCTGATGATTTGACTTTTCACTGGTAGATTGTTTTTTAAGATAACCCATAAATCACATTAGTCACTTTTTGTTTCAATTATTATAGGCCATCTTCCTTAGCTGCAAAATTGCATAGGAGCTATCTGCCACTTTGTCTGATATTATCTTTCATGCTAAATCAATCCTTTTTGTACATGCAAATCACTTTCTTTAATTAGGTTTAAAAACGATAATCATTAGAGTGGAGTGCCACTCTATTAGTATAGATGAATTAGTAGTCAATAATACATCAAAAGTCTGCCATAGTGCGTACTAAAGCCTTTTAAAAACCTAATTAAATCTTAACCTCTTTTCTTTTGTAACTAGTCTCAAGTTATAACAGGAAGCCTTTCCTTTGCCTTTTCAATTTTTGAGAGACAGCGATGTTTCTTTCTTAATCAGTTTCTTTCTTTACATTAGGAAGCATTCTGTTTCCTAAGAAAGGAGAGAATAATCTGTTAGATGAACTTCAAGGACAATGAATTACAAAAACACGAAGTCTGACTTGCTTCTTAATGAAATAGTCTGCCATCTAGCTTCATAGTCTATTTGATGAGAAATGCAGCCAGAAGAACTTCCAGACTGTATGATCTATCAACACAGATATTTTATATAGCTTTTGATATTTTTCTTGATATGAGAGTCTCCAAATCACGTGTATCACTCAGTTAAACATTTTAAATCTTATTCATCTCAGCACATAATTTGTCTTGCTGAAAGAAGTGGGACAAATGCAGTTAAAAGATGAAGCTACCAACAGTGTGTTTTTAGAAATGAAAAAGAATGGATTAGATTACAGGTAGTCCTCGAGTTAAAGCCATTCGTTTAGTGACCCTTCGAAGTCACATTGGCAGTAAAAAAAGTGACTTATGACTGTTTTCACATGACTATTGCAGCATCTCTGTGGTCACATGATCACAATTCAGACTCTTGGCAACTGGCATGTATTTATGATGGTTACAGTGTCCCAGAGCCATATGACAACCTTTCTTCTGACAAGCAAAGTCAACGGGGACGTCATATTCACTTAACAATCATCTTACTAATTTAACAACTGTCGTGATTCACTTAATAACTGTAGTTAAAAAAAGATCCTAAAATGGGACAGACGTCACTTAACAACTGTCTCACTTAGCAACATCAATTTTGGGCTCGGTTGTGGTCATAAGTCTAGGACTAACTGTATTATTATTTCATGCTCTTGGTCCTTGTAGCTGAACTATCCCTGACATTGAAGGAACTATGTAATTCCTTCTTGTACACAGGTGATCTTCCTGTAAAATAACTAAATCCAAAGGATTGTTTACTCTTAATGTTTACGGTAATATTTGTTTTTACGATTTCGGTGCCATGTGTTGTACCTTATGATTCTTGATGAATGTATCTTGTCTTTTTATGTGCACTGAGAGCATATGCACCAAAGACAAATTTCTTGTGTGTCCAATCACACTTGGGCAATAAAATTCTATTCTATTCTATTCTATTCTATTCTATTCTATTCTATTCTATTCTATTCTATTCTA
>WNWU01000002.1:3738639-3832241 GCA_012654045.1 Ptyas mucosa
ACCTTGGAGGTCTTCTAGTCCAACCCCCTGCCCAGGCAGGAAACCCTACACCACTTCAGATAAATGGTTATCCAACATCTTCTTAAAAATTTTCAGTGTTGGGGCATTCACAACTTCTGCAGGCAAATTGTTCCACTTATTATAAATAGGAAACCCAATTTCTCTTCATATGTGATTACAATCAGGGATAGTGTTTCTATATGTTACCTTATAGGGGATATCAGTGACATAACATTTAATAAGTAAAATTAAATAAAATCTGCAGAGGCAGCAGGGTTGAGTAAGTTAACATTATCTTCTCCTGTCACCCTCCATTTGTAGAAGATATCCATTTATAGTCGAGAACTTCCTATTCCCATGTAGGATTTCCGAACAATCAATGATCCTGGTTTTCTTAACTATAGCGCCTTGCCAAAGACACGTTTTCATGTCTGTACTGGGTGTACATTGCTTGATTGTTTTCTTTCTTCATTAATATACAAATATGAAAATTAAGTGAATGTTTTGGAATCAGTGTGCTTTTGAGTTTGTTTCAAAGTGATTTGTTTCCTGTTGTTTTTGCTACTAGGGTCGACTTGTTGAGACAATAGAACTTTTAAAACCTCCAAGTGGTGGGCTTGGTTTTAGCGTAGTTGGCCTGAAGAGTGAATATAGAGGTGAACTTGGTATATTTGTGCAGGAGATTCAAGATGGAAGTGTGGCACAAAGGTGAGTTTGCCTGTAAGCTTTACATTGAAAGAGATGTATAAATGGCAGCTTTCAAGTGGATTGTAAACATAAACAATATTTAAAATTTGAAATGTATCCTTTAAATAATTATTTTTATGAAATGAATGAATTAGTAAATCTGTTTGGTTTGAGCTTAAAGGACAACGTCTCCCTAGAATGTTCCACAAAACATTTTGAATTGCATACATTTTTACAGAGCAAACCTTGAACCAGTTTAATTGTCATTCAAACAAAACTCAATACACTTTGAGGGTTTCAGCTACAGGAAACAATTCTTCTCTTTTTTAATCCAAGATACACAAGAATAGATAGGACTTTGCTGAATGCTAGCAGTGAGCCAACTTTAGGAAGAACTGGTGGGGGGGGGATGGGACTTTTATCTACTTTCTATTTATTTGAAGCATTTGCTTTTACCCTTACCCTACTGTCTCCCTTAAATCCAAGCATATTTTTTTATCGATGAAAGAAATTTGACAAGAGGTTACTAATATGGTGTGCTTTCTGTCTCTCTCTTTAAATACACAGTATGCAATACTGAACATCAAATAGCATGCCAACCAACTAAGAAATTATTGCTGGTTTTTTTGTATGCGTTTATAATAAAAAATTCCATTAAAAGCCAACATTGAAGCAATCAACCAATCAAATGAAAACACATCAACACAATTGAAAATCTTCAGGGAAAAAGCTTACAAACGTTAGCAATACATGTACATAACAATAACATTTAGACTTATATACCGCTTCACAGTGCTTTACAGCCCTCTCTAAGCTCTAAGAGTCAGCATATTGCCCCCAACAATCTGGGTCCTCATTTTACCAACCTCAGAAGGATGGAAAGCTGAGTCAACTTTGAGCCAGTCAGAACTGAACTCCTGGCAGTGAGCAGTGAGTTAGTCTTTATGAGCTCTTTCATCCTGGTAAATTCAGCATGCTTTTGAAGATTAATACTCACTGCATTTAAACATATCCCGAATTTCAAAATTAGCAGGATCCAGGAGCATGCACAAAGGGCACATAACCTCTAAGAGCTACGGCAGTACAGTGGTTAGAATGCAGTACTACAGGTTACTTCTGCTGACTGCCGGCTGCCTGCAATTTGGCAGATCAAATCTCACCAGGCTCAAGGTTGACTCAGCCTTCCATCCTTCCGAGGTGGGTAAAATGAGCACCCAGGTTGTTGGGGGCAATATGCTAACTCTGTAAACCGCTTAGAGAGGGCTGAAAAAACACTGTGAAGCGGTATATAAATGTAAGTGCTATTGCTATTGCTAACTTCCCCTGCTCAGGCCAAGTTTGGACATGCATCATGGGATTAAGGGAGGTGCTGTGCTTGTTTGTTTCCTTTTCCTCATTATGTTGGAAAGCAATTGGCTGTTGATGTTTTCTAGGGTGGCCAACTCTCTTTTGGGAGATACATGTAAATTAATACAGTCTGGATGCTATGCCTGTTTTATGCAGTATTCTGCTGAAAAAAAATGCACAGAATTGCAAACATTTCACTTTCATTGCAGTATACAAACGCAATAAACAACAGATAACATAAATAAAAATTTGGGTTGAAAAGAAGGCTTATTTCATTTCGTTTATGCTCGATATGTTTTATACAGATAAAATTTGACTTAAGTATTGCCAATCAGCCTTTCTCTGAACCAGTTCAGTTTTACTTAGAAGTGTGTTTAAATTTTTTTACATCAGGCTAAACATTTAATCATGAAAAAATGCATTTATTTTCACTGACAACTTTCTGTAATATCAACATATTTATACACTCATTTTTCTGATACGGTATACAGAGAAAACATATTTTTTGCTAAGAACTAAGAAAAATATTGAGAAATGCTATCTGAATACCATAATATTCTCGGAGGGTCTAAATTAAGTCGGTATCTTAAATTTTTTTTCTATATCACTAGTCTATCGATTGACTTCTTTTACTAATTGTAACATAATAGTACAGATTAGCTCAATAGCTGCTTTATCTCAGATCACTTTGATGTAAGTTACTGTATGTGATTATATGAGAAAAAACCCCTCCTTAATTAAAGCGTGAGTCCATTTTGTAAGATGGCCTTTGTAATTAGGATCCTTTTTTGGATGTTTTTTTTTAAAAAATACCATGTTTCCCTGAAAATAAGACCCTGTCTTATATTTTTTTGAATCCTGAAATAAGCACTTGGCTTTATTGCCATGAGCTCAAAAGCCCGATTGGGCTTATCAGGGGATGTCTTATTTTGGGGGAAACAGGGTAGTTTCTCCTCTCCCATTTGTGAAAATGTTTGGTAAGTAAACTGTGGATTGATGAATATTCAATACTTTTCATGGTGAATGCAGTAAAACGCTTGGTGTTTTTACCCAGCAGGCTCACAGTCAAGAATAAAGTTCCCAGGCAATAGCAAACAAAGCTGGAAGCAACCAATATATAATATGCTTAGTTTCGGATTGGGGTATAAGAAGGAGGAGGTAGCTCTGGGTGAAGCTAGGAGACAGGGTCTGTGGATTAGCTTCAAAGGAAGCTCATCAAGAAGGGGCCCAAAAAGATGCCTGCAGCAAAACTGCAAGGAAAGTTTTTTCAAAAATAATAAATAAAATAAAAATAAATCTGCATTGAAAGAAATAGAAAACTGGATTAAAAACAAAACAAAACTACAGTACTTTGGAGAAATGTCAAATACGATAGCAATACTGGTGATGATGCTTATTAATTTTTTGTTTGTTTGTTTGTCTACAACAGGGATGGCAGATTGCAGGAAGCAGATCAAATTCTTGCTATTAATGGGCAAGCCCTTGATCAGACTATAACACATCAACAGGCTATCTGCATCCTACAGAAAGCCAAAGATAGTGTCCAGCTAGTTGTGGCAAGGGGCTCTTTGCCTCAGCTCATCAGTCCCGTAATTTCTCGATCTCCGTCAGCTGCTAGTACCATTTCAGCCCATTCAAACCCGGTGAGTGGACACTGAAAACAAGTCTGTCTTCTTTCTTCTGGCAGTCAATGCAACTCTTTGTACTCTGAAGATAAAAAAAGGTCTCTGCAACATGTTGCTGAATGTTAGCCATTGTGTAAAGTTGCAATTCCATAGAAAGCTTCTTACACTCACAATTCTGTTTTTTTGGTATATAGAAAATAGTGCAGGAAGTAATTCAAACAGTTTAAATGTGCACTATGACTCATGTCCCAGCTACTAAAAATAAATCTAATTTGGTGGTGGTGGAAGCCAGGGGTGGGTTCTACTTACCTTTACTACCAGTTCACAGCGGGGCCGCATGCGCAGAAGCATTTTGATGATGTCGGGGTCGGTGGGCGGAGCCTCCTGCTGGTTTTACTACCGTTTCTATAGAACTGGTACGAACTGGGGGCAACCAACCACTGGTGGAAGCGTATTATACATAAGACATTCCATAAAATGTGTCTTCATCAGTTCTTAGCAGATTATAAACCTGCGGATTTAATTACCACAAAACTTACTTTAAAAGCAAATTGGGTGAGAGGTCTATCAAGGACTGTTAGTCTTGAGTAATCATTGACTCCTACAGTTGAGCCATAGTTTGCCTCCAAAACCCATTTGCAGGAAAACAATGATGGGGAAATGATATGTTTTTATCTCCTGCCTGTAAGCATCTGAGAGGTATCTGGTTGGCCATTGTGTGAGCAACATGTTGGATTAAGAGAGTTCTTGGCTTAACTCAGCAAGGCTGTTTTTATGTACTTACATCCTAAATGATAAGCAGTGTCAGTTCTTTGATTGGGTCCTTTGATGAGAACCTGATAATAGGGAAGGGCCTTCATGATGTAGATTAAGGAGTGAGTGAGAGAAGACCAAAAAAAAAAAAGAGTACCTCAGTCTGAGGCCTTTGAGAGAGTTAAGCCAAATCCTTCCTGTGGATCAGAAGTACCATTTTATGCATAGTATGGAGTCACCACACTTTATTTGAGCTATGTAAACAGCTGAGTTGAGGAGAAATAAGTTGTTCTCAGTCAGTGCACCTGAATGAATACCTTGGGAAAGCAAGCATAAGGTTTTATCTTTCATGCCCAAAATAATTTATTCACTAAGATGTTAAACACTGTAAGTTGCCAGTAAAACCACTCAAAATATAGAACACTAAAAGGTTCTTTTGATGATTCATAAACATTATTTGGAGTAGCTATAGAAAAGAGATTGACTATATGGGGAAAATGCAAACCCGATGGAATATCTTTAGAGGTTGTTTTTTAAAAAATGAAACTAATGTAAGACTTTGTCTTAAAGGTACATTGGCAGCATGTGGAGACTATTGAGTTGGTGAACGATGGATCAGGTCTGGGATTTGGTATAGTAGGAGGAAAATCAACTGGAGTGATAGTTAAAACCATACTTCCAGGCGGAGTAGCTGATCGGGTACACAATATATTCTTCTGTACTAGAGTTACAGCATGATAATTACTTATTACCATTTAATAAATACCTTTATTTACTTGAAATAGAAAGAATGGAATGCTAATGTTCTATGAGGGAAAACATCTTGAATTAAAGGGTTATCTTTTCCCAGCAAATGATCCCCATAGCAATGGCTTGAAACCCCAGCCAAATTTATAATGCTAAGCTTTGCTTCTGAACTGCTATCGGTCATGAGTATAATTTTTCTATGGAAATAGGAAGCTGGTTTTGTCTGAGAATGAGGACCACAGAAAAGCAGATAGTAGAGTTCCTTTATGGATAACTTTTTTTATCCCCGTATTTGAGATATTTTTGAACATGGTCTTTACTCTGTGTGAGGCAGATGTGATAGCAGAGTTTAAGCCACACACATTTGCCCTTCACACATGGAAAACAGTCCCCTTTTCTTCCAATCTCCCCATTCCCACCTTGTTTTCCTTCTTTCTCCTCTGTGATTCTGTTTAAAGGAGAGGTATATATGAGGGTAACTTAGGTGCAGATAAGCAGATAGGAGGTAATCATTTTCTAAATGGGGATGTTTACAAGCAGCAAGTAGATTTGGTAATCCTAGGCTGATAAGGTAGAAATGAGAGATTTTGAACAGGATGTTTTCCATGTTTTTCTTCATTTTGGGAGGAAAATAGTGCTAAATTTAGGCGTGTCCTTTTGGGCAGATATGCTAATAAATAGGAATAAAAGCAATAAATGATACATAAATTTTGAATGTAAGCAATGCTAAACATATTACTTAGAACCATAAAAACATTAACACATTTATTAATTTAAAATATATTCATTTTTATCAGGTGTTGCATAGATATACTCAAACAGCATATGATAAAAAGATTTAAAGTAACATTGTCTACTACAGCAGTATTAAAAGCAAAGAAATAAATTAATCCAAACTAAATTAGGTTCTAGGTAAAACTTGCATTTTTCTAAGACACCTCTGGGTATAGTTTTTTAAACAATTGAATGTTTGCTCATCTAGCATGGTAGACTGTGCAGTGGAGACCATATTTTGAAAATTGGTGATACAGACCTGACTGGAATCAGCGGTGAGCAGGTGGCACAAGTCCTTAGGCAATGTGGAAACCGCGTCAAGTTGGTGATAGCTAGAGGTCTAATTGAGGAGGCCGCTCCATCAACAGCAGCTTCTTTGGGTACTCCAGTGCAAACATGTATGATGGAAAACAAGGTAATAACAACATGTAACTTATGTTAAAGAAACAGGACTGACAGTAGTTAGAGGTTCATAACGCTTATTCATAGTCAAATATCCTGCCTGCCTGCCTGCCTGCCTGCAAATAATTGCTAACCTGCTAATTTCAATCTGCCACTTGAATAGTGCTCTAATAGTAGCTTAAGCAATCACTGCATCATAGTATTTCCCCTTTGCTCTGCAGCAGCCCTTTGAGTTCATCTGGATTATTCTTCTTCCACTTACCACCTCCTCCTCCTCCCTGGCATCCACCGCTGGGCTCCTCTCTGTGCCAGCCGGTGCCTGGCTGTAGCTCTTCACCTAAATCAGCTGGCACAACTTCAGCTGTTGCTAGTTAGGTGGCAGCTACCCAGCTACCCTCTATTTCATATAGTGCTCTTCGTTTGGGCTGATGTTTTATTTTCTCCGCTGAGTTCTTCTGTTGTCTGAAAAGTAACCTCATTCAAACTAAACCTCATTTACCAAAAACCTCCTGTGCCCTTTATTATCTGTTTAATCACACTTGTTTAGCTCCCTCATCTCACCAGTGACACTTTTCCTTTTAACCTTTCGAAAGGATGCCAAGGATGAATGAGGCTGACAATGTACAAAATAAAGATAGAATAGGGCAGTGATGGCTAACCATTTTGGCATCGCATGCTAGGAGAGGGGGGGTGGGGGAGGTTCGCGCGTGCGCGTGCTCACACCCATAATTCTATGCGCCCCCCCTGCGCATGCACGTGCAACCCCCCTCCCGTTCCTGGTAGGCCCATTTTTCGTTCTTACCTGGCTCCAGATCCTCTCTATGCATCTGGGAAAACAGCCTTTCCCACTCCCTCAGAGGCCCTCCGGAGGCCTGAAAGGGCCCATTTCTCAACTCCCAGTGGGACAGGAAATGACGTTTTTTGCTGTCCCCAGCCTCCAGACCCTCTCTGATATGATATGGCTACGCGTGCGACGGTTTGCCATCATGGGAATAGGGAGTTGGTGTGTGCAAACACAGATCAGAAGGTGCAAGTGCCTACACATGTCAGTATCAACTGAAGCAAGTTTTAGTGTCTTAAGAATGTAAACACAATTCGTCGGGAAGCTTCAGCTAACTGGATTATAGTCAACAGAATGAAATGCTTGAGAGAGTGACAGAGCGAAGAAAAAGGAGATAAGGTAAAAATTATATTTCTGCAGAAATATGTGTTCATGTCTTTCTGTCAGAAGCATAATTTATACCACATTGTTTTCGTTTTACAGCTTTTTCACTGCCGTCTTCAGGAGGAATGGATTTGAATAATTGAATCATTCCTTCCAATTAGCTATGCCTTTTCTGGAAACTATCTTTTAGTTTGAATAGATACTTTTCTTTCCTGAATTGCTATACAGTTGTCCTCAACTTACAACCACAATTGAGCCCAGAATTTATGTTGCTAAGTAACAAATTTGTTAAGTGAGTTTTGACCCATTTTACGACTTTTCTTGCCACATTTGTTAAGCGAATCACTGCAGTTGTTAAATTAGTCACACGGTTGTTAAGTGACTCTGGCTTGCCCATTGACTTGGCTTGTCAGAAGGTCACAAAAGATGGTCATGTGACCTGGGGACACTGCAACAGTCATAAATATGAATCAGTTGCCAAGCATCTAAATGTAAATCATGTGATCATGTGGATGCTGTCATAAGTGTTGAAAAATGATCATGTTGCTTTTTTTTCACTACTGTTGTAACTTTGAAAGTCACTAAATGAACTGTTGTAAGTCGAGGACTACTTATATTAGTAGATGAAATCTAATATTTTACTGTCTTTTACCCATTTTAAGGTTTTGCTTAAAAAATAAAAGTATGCAGCTTATATCCTTACAGAGTTGTGGAATTACAACTCACAATATCATACATCTATAGCCATAATGCTTGGAGTTAATTTAAGAAAAAAGTACAGCATCATCAATTTCCCCACTCCTCACTTTGAGCCACTCTTTTTTGATTATATTAGTGATTATAGATCTCCACAGTATAAAAACAATTTTAAAAAATAGTGTTTGAATTGACATTTCGATATTTTTAATCTTACTTCCATACTCTGGGTGTGTAGGTGTATAAATGTGCATAATTAGCTAATTTTCCATTTTTAAAAAATTTGATCTTTGTTTTATTTTCTATAAATGATTTCTGTAGAGCATAAAGTATTTGCAAACCTCAAAAATCAAAAAGCCACAGCCCTAACATTCCAAACATGATCCAGAATTACATAGAAACACATTTTAAGAAAAATCCATTGAGGAACCCTTACCATAGCAAATAATGTTAACGCTATTAAAGGTTCACTAATTATATTGGAGACTTATGAAACTAATATCTGAGTCACATTCTGGCAAGAAGTACTCTGTGTTATGTTTAGAATTAAGTGCTGAAATATTAGGGCTTAGGTGAGAAATAGAATAATTATTTTTGTTTCCTGTAAGAACTTCTGTCATGAAGAATAACTACATGTCTTTTCCCTTAAGAAATTGGAAGATACACCAATTGAGAGTGTTGAAGATGGGAACACATTGGATGTGGAGCTTACAAAAAATTCTCAAGGGTTAGGAATAACAATTGCTGGCTACATTGGGGATAAAATATCAGGTATGGTTAAAATGAATTCTGCTCAAAAAAATAACTATTTTTCCCTAACTCCAAAGTCCATTTATTAGCTTTTGGGTTGAGTCAGTCCAGATGTTTTAAAATACCACACACAATGCAGAGAATAACTGCTTTGCAGGAAAAATGTTATATATGGATTTCATTTCAAAATATGGATTTTATTTTGCAATAGATTTGTAGTCTGGAATAGTTTGAAATAATTAAAGGCATTCATTGAATGCAGCATATTTTCTTTCACTAGATTCAGAACTTGATGTTAGAATTGTTTAAATGTGCTTCATTTGGGAAGTCAAACTTCTATTTTAATTAGTGGTTTTAGGCTTAGTATATTTATAGCATAGGGATTTGCACTATAACTGAAATAAAAATACATGCGTCAGTTTAAGATCTAGCAGCAATTGGCTTAGATATGTATGTTAAAATGTAAGTTTATATCTTAGAGTGAATACATTGGGTTAGAGCAGAGGTGGGGAACTATGGCCCTTTTATAATTTGTGGACTTTAAATCCCAGAATTCCTGAGCCAGTCTGGCTCAGAAATTCTGGGAGTTGAAGTCCACAAGCCATAAAAGGACCACAGTTCCCCATCTCTGAGTTAGAGCAAGATAACTTCAGTGATACTGTGTTGTAATATTTCTACTTAGAAGTCATACAGACCATTATAGTCAGATCTTGATATGCTGTGTTTAAGTTTATGGATTCAAGTCATAACAGCTTTACAAATACATGACTCAGACATACCTTTAATTACTTCAATTTTATTTTTAAATCACAGAACCTTCTGGTATTTTTGTAAAAAGTATCACAAAAGACAGTGCAGTTGAGCATGATGGTAGAATCCATATTGGAGATCAAATTATTGCTGTAAGTAATCTTGGAGGAGTTCTGTTATCCCTTTTTTCCTTCTATTATTTAGTTTTTTTGCTTGATGGATTAAAAGCAAACAACTCATGAGGACCGTCCCAAAGTTCTTAAAAGATCTCACAGGTGAGATCTCTGATCTTGATTGACACCCGCCAAAAAATTACGAAGTCTGGTTTCTGTACAGAAAGATCACAAACTGTGAAACATAATGCCTAACTCCTTAAAAATTATTTCAGGAAATTACAGACTGCTTAGCTTAAGGGTACCATATTAATAGTAGGTAAAATGAATGGAAAATATTAAAGATAAAATTTATATTTTTTTTTTAGGTTTTAGGTTTAGGATATTTAAGGTTATAAATATCCAAGCACTTTGTTTTATATACTTATTTATTTTGTCTCTGAGGGTTAGTAGTAATTAGACTGTCATAAAGAAAAGGCCATTTTGCTACTACATTCTAAATCTAAAATCTAAATGAAATCCTGGATGTGAGAAAAATGTGGAGGATTCTTTCAGAGGTCTTTGAGAAAATGTAATAGTCTTGGGGTTAGGAGAGATGTTCTTTGACTTAGTTACTGATGAAAGCAGAGATAAGATCAATGACCTACTTCCCACAGTTGAGGAACATAAATCATTATTTACCTGTAGGTTCTATATTGATAGCGTTGCTTGTAAATTGAGTCTTAAACCATCTTACAGGTGAACAGCAAAAATAACAGTAAACTTTCCTGCCCAATTTCCATCAGCCTACGCAGGTAGTTCTCAACCTTGAACCATATGTTTAGCGTTTGTAATAAGTGAGTTACAAGTGGTCCTTAAATTTACAACCTTCGTATCTTTCTCACATTTACATGATCAATGTGCAACTCGCTTAACCGCCTTGTTTAACAACAGATATTCTGGTCCCAATTGTGGTTGTAAGCTGGGGACTACCTGTATAGAGGAGAAGATTTTTAAAATTTTTGCATGCATTATTTTAAGTTACCTTGAATTTATAAAGCTCCTTCGCACCGTTTTCAGACATTCTCTTCAAATTCTATACTGTCTACCTTTAGATAGGGTTCTTATGCTGAAGATAGTAACAAACCCCAAACCAAATTTCAGCAGACATTTGGCAAATGTGATTTGCCTAATTTGTAATAAAACAGTTTTTCCAATCTCGACAGATGTACAATGACTGGTAAGAAATAAACATATGTTTGCAATAGTGGTGAATATCTGTAGCTTGGGTGTAGGATGATGCTGACAAGACCCATCCCAAGACTTTCACTTGACATAGCCACACCTGGCCATCCTAAGGCCCTCACTTGACACACCCACATCTGGCCTATCACAAGACCCACACCCACACCTGAAGCCCTTACAAACAGAAGAACACTGACATCCCTTAAACTCTGCTGAAGATGTTACCTAGCCTGGTAACAAAACATTCAGAAACCAATCCACAAGCATGGAGAATGAACCGTCACCCTCATGGACCTATGTTTAATCCATAGGTGGATGGAACCAATCTTCAAGGTTTTACCAACCAGCAAGCAGTGGAGGCTTTGCGACATACTGGGCAAACAGTCTATCTGACTTTGGTCCGAAGAGGAGGCCTGAAACAGGAAAATCACACTCAGTCGCATGATGACTTCAGTGATGCTGTTGAAAAGGATTCAATTTTCCAAACAATGGATATTGGCACAAACACAGGCAATTAAGATTATCTTTGCTTCACGTTTCTTGAATTTTATTTTCTGTTCTTCAGAGGCTAAACCAAAGTGGCTTAAAGTCATTCTTGCAATCCACTTTTTAGTCTCAGTTGGAGAAAGAAAAAGCACACTCAAAAGGAGAAACAAAAGAGTCTTGTGGATTTTTTTCTTTCATGAATAACAAATAAATAATCTTCAACGAATATTGTTTCTGTGATTTATGTTTTATGGTAGAACTAAAAAAAAAATTAAAATACAAAAACCAAAACAAAATGAAAGGGAATGAAAGAATTTAAGCCTTAGGGAATTAATGCCATGGTGCTCATTATTTCTCTCTATTTTGACCTCTAAAATCTGTGATTCAACTTTCCCAATTCAGGTCTCTATAGAATCACCCATGTATGTGACATCAGTCAGATTTTCCCCATTTGGATCAACCATATTTTCTTCCTTTCAGATAATATAGAAGATTGTGGCCTTTTTGCTGTTACCAGTTTTTATTTTATTTTTAGTGTTTTAACTGTTGCTTACACTAGCCACGTATGTATGTATGTATGTATGTATGTATGTACGTACGTACTTAATTACTTATTTATATTAATATCCAAATAACCTAAGGTGGAAAACGTATCCAACACATCTTCCTCCTATTTTCCCCACAATAACAATCACCTTGTGAGGTAGATTGGCCCAAAGTCACCACACTGGCTTTCATGGCTAACTTTTACAGTCTCCGCTTTCTAGCATGGAGCCTTAACTGCTAGACCAGACTTAATTTAATCTAGAGGATTAAACTAGGAGACCTTAACAATAGTGAAACAGGAAAGGGGTTTAACTGTATTATCACAGAAACTGGCATATTTTTTTTCTCCACAGAAAGCTGCAAAAGAGAGCAGGATTCTCCATTAATGTCATGCAGCCCCAGTGAGGTTCATTTTGAAGAAGATACTAATATACAACAAGCAGGTTATAAATAATGTTTTTCCCCTTTATATATATGCTTGCCCTCTCTAGTTTTTGCCTTTGCTTGCTTGGCATGGTAGCATGGTAAACGTTCCTTTTGGGTTCCGAAAATGTATATTTGAGATGTCACAGACAAATCCATCTTCGAAGAATAATGTAATGATGCAGCTCTGTTTAGTTGCATTTATGTACATTGTCCACAGAGGTTTAGCTAAGTAAACACAAATAATTATTTGTATAGCCTTTCCTTTAAATCTTTTAATTTCCAAGTATCTTATCCACAGGTATCTTATTGAAACCCATGGATAAAGTATTTAGAAGATAAAAGATTCAAAGAAAAGGCTATAAAATAGTTATTTGAGTTTGTCTAGCTAAAACTCTATGGACAATGTACATAAGTGTGCACAAAGTTGATTTCCTGAAGGCATCCAGCTTCATATACCATATCAAGTGTTAACATTATGAAGCTTAATTTTCAACATATTAAATGGCAGCAGCTGAAAAGAGTACTTATTAATGAGGATATTAAAAGTAAATTATCATTAGATAACAAAACATACCGCTGAAGATATTTCATGATTGTTTATTTACAGTGAAAAACCTTAAGGATAATACTGGACAAACAGCAGTTTTAATATACTAGAAAATGTAGGTGTAGCATAAAGCAGAATTCATAACTGAAGTTAGCCATGTATACACACAATTCTTATATCTGTGATTGATCACATTTGTTTATATCTTATTTTTAAATACACAAGTATAATTTGTGATATACATAGCTGATTGTAGCTCATCAAGCCATGCTAAAGAGAGATTATTCGGATTCTGTGAGTTTCATGTTTCCACCTACTTCGGATTTTTAAGCGTGTGAGTGTTTGAGAATATTGTAAGTGCTTGGTGGGTCACTGTACATATCTGACAAGCTCCAGTTATCGTAGTAAGAGATAAACTGGATCAGATTTAAAATGGTAAATTATTACACTCACAATATGTTTCTTTTTCCCATTTTTAAATAAATATACAAATCTGTTAAATGATTCTAGGAAGTGTGTTCTTCCACTGCCCTCTAGAGACCATGTTTCAGTAGGAGCCTTTGAAAATGAGGTCATAGTTTCAAAAAAATAAAATCTTAAATATAGAGAATATTTCTTGAGTGCTTAAATATTAAATAATATTTTTATTTCTATATGTAACTCAAGATATAAGCAAAGTAATATCAAAATCATTACAATGCTAAATGTTCCCACCTGAGAATAAGTTTCTTTTAACTTTAACTTAACCTCTGAATAAATATGAAAGGAATATTGTATGCTGAACAGTTTTGGGAACTGATTTTAATAAACCTGAATACATAATGTTATTTACTAGTGCACTCCTGTTGAAGAGAACTATGAAATGATAGCCATAGTTTTACAAGTAAAAACAAAAGGCTTTTAATTATTCTTCAGAATTGATAAACAATCACCCATAAGCTTAGTGGCGCTTTCTGCTTTATCCTTTGAATTTTAGTTCTTGTTTGTATTTGTTAATGTTTCAATCACGCAAACTTGTTTTGCCTACATTTGTAGAGTGCAGGGGTGTAAGATAGTAATTGAATAACCAGAATGAGCCTTTCAGAGAAGAGTTGGGTCAGGAAAGAAGAACATGCCTGTAATTTCTGCATTCATAGAAAGGAGACGGTGCAGCGGACTGTAGCCAGACAGAAATCCAGTTATTCAGGAAGCTAGACTAGCACAATTGGGATTCTATGGAAGAGAGATAAAAGGAAGTTCTTGAGTAATGCAATCCTAAATTGAATAGCCAAGGTAATACTGAAGGATTGAGTCTCATGCTGATTTAATTTCAAATAGAACTGGATAACGCTAAAAGTTTATTAAGGTATATATGGTACAAAATTGGTTAGAAAAAGCAATTTAAAAATGAACTGTTATTTTTGTGACTTAATCCAAATGAATTCAGCTAGCTTTCAAAGGATTTTAAAAACCAAAATTTAGGTTATAATTCCTCCCCCCCCCTTTCCTTTTTTAGATACATAGTATTGAAAAGTATTTTGTTTTTCATTTTATATACATTTACAAATTCTAATGCAATTCATTTTCTACCTAGAGATAAGAATGTCATAGTTTTGATTAGGATAATTGTCACATCTTGCAGATATTCAGCTAACATCCATAGAAGAAGAAATATTGCTGAACAAATGGCAGAAGATTTTGGGGAAAAATTATGAAGTTGTGGTAGGTCGACTCATTGCTTCCTATTAAAAAAACAAACACTTTATCTCTGCTCTTCTATGGGAGCGACATTGTTTTTTAAAATCTAAAAATGTGGTAAAACAAAACTTTTATGTAATCTTAGTCAGTCAGAAAACGAATCCTAAATTTGATCAAACAGTTTATAAATATTGCTTCCTGGGGAGTTTTCATTAATTCAGTCGATAAGTATTGGCAGCATTTGTTTAGTAACTTTTGGAGTCCATTATATATTTTGATTCTCCTTGTTGTCAACAGTGCATAGTTTCATTTCTTGGGGTAGCATTTTTGCATGATGACCTCTCTCAATGTGGGCAGAGCTACAGTTGAGTTCTGAAATCTACATTTGGAAAGCAAAACAATGTTGCTTGTTAGGAAATCTACCCACTTCCAACATACAACATTTTGCATAATCCTTACTTCGTAAGATTTCTTGCACATAGCTGATATTTGGAATAAAAGACTTCCCTCTTTTAATCTGACATTCATCTACCAGTAATAAATGCCACTAATTTTAATGTTGGCCTTCTTTCAGGTAAGTAATGCAAAATTTAACAATTAGGGCCTATATTTTCTTGTATTGCTGCTGTTGACCCCTAGTTCATTGCTGGGTGGTCTGTTTGTATCGCTTACAGAGATTTTTTTAAAAAGGAAGCCGGTTTGCCCCACTTTTACTGGCATTTTAACAGATCATTTGCATTTTTCCCTTTTAGTTTTTCTTCCCTCCTATGATTTATGATGATGATTGCTGATCTTTATTTTCATTATTTGTTTTTAAATTGATTGCTAATTGATTCTTTTATTCTTTTAAAGTAAGGTTTATGTGAGGGATCTTGGTAGCCCTTTGGCCTTCAAGCCTTAAAATGTGTTTAGTTTTTAGTGTAATAAAAACTGTTTTCCTAGCTGACACTTTACTTCTCATTGAGAATCTAGCCAGTCTTCCTTTAGCACATTTTAGAACGTATAAGCAACTACTTTTATGTGCAGTAGTCCAAGGGATGTAACAAGGATGTGGAACTTTTGAATAGAATTCTGCAGCAGGGTCATAGATGCAGTTCCTGTTCTTTGACTGTTCCCCACCTGGGGATTAGTAAACCATAGAGAATTATGTTGCCAGGTGCATGTCCTGTTAACGCTTGACTTGTTTCAGAAACAACAAGGATTGCCAGATATGGAATCCAGTTCTTTTTCTTCAAACTGGAAACATTTCTGTTTCCGAATACTGTATTTGCTAACTATTGTTCCATGGCGGTCACAAAAGATGGTGTAATGAGAAGTGTGGAACCTTTGATAGTTTTATTTGTTCCCTTTATTTGTGAGACTCTGGGACAGCTGTAGCTACCAGCATCTGTTACCCTTTGCAAATGAGAAAAAGGGTGTTACAGCTGGATGCTCCTTTTCAGCTCACATTGTGATTCCATCTTGTTTTGATGTGAGAAATCAATGAACATGGATGTTGTTTGAAAGAAATGAGCCTGTAGCTTAAGAAGGAGAGCATTTGTAGCAAAACAGCTTTTACATTTACTGGTCCTTTGTATAGGATTTCGGTGCAATTTTCTAAGCCTCTGATTTCTTGGTGTTATGAAGATTGTATTTTTCTTCTTTCTAGGTGGCGGATGTGAACAAGTTTAGTGAAAGCAGCGGACTGGGGATTAGCTTAGAAGCTACAGTGGGACATCATTTTATTCGGTCTGTTTTGCCTGAAGGGCCTGTTGGACGATGTGGCAGATTGTACAGTGGAGATGAATTACTAGAAGTATGAATTAATCTTTCTTATTCTTCTGCTCTCTTAAAAGATATGCCGAGGGATTTTTTTCATTTTTAATATTTTCGTAGCATAGAGTACAGGTAGTCCTTGACTTACAACAATAATTGGGAGCAGAATTTCCATTGATAAGCAGGACAGTTAGTGAGTTGTGGCCAATGTTGGTGTGGTGGTTAAGTGAATCAATACAGTTGTTAAGGGAATCACGTGGTTGTTAAGTGAATCTGGCTTCCTCCATTGACTCTATTTGATGGAAACCAGCTGGGAAGGTTGCAAATGGTAATCATATGACCCCAGGACATATGCAGCTGTCATAATTACATTCCCGATGGCCAACCTTCCAAATTTTGATCATGTGACCTTGGGGATGCTGCAAGAGTTGTAAATGCGAGAACTAGTTATAAGTCAGTTTTTTCAGTGCCAGTGAAACATCGAATGGTCACTAAAGAAATTGTTGTAGGGCGAAGACTACCTGTATTCATGTACTTGTGAAAGAAATACAGGTAGTCCTTGACTTCATTTAGTGACTGTTCGAAGTTACAACGGCACTGCAAAAAGTGACATGACCATTTTTCACACTTATGACCTTTGCAGTATCCCCATGGTCACATGATTTACATTCAGATACTTGAAAACTGGCTCACATTTATGATAGTTGCAGTGTCCCAGGGCCATGTGATCTTCTTTTGCAACTGTCTGACTAGCAAAATCAATAGGGAAACCAGATTCACTTAACCACCAAGTTACTAATTGAAGAACTGCAGTGATTCACTTAACAAATGTGACGAGAAAAGTCCTAAAATGGGGCAAAACTCACTTATCAAATTTGTCATTAGCACCATAAATTTTGGGCTCAGTGGCCGTAAGTTGAGGACTACTTGTGTATAGCCTGTATAAATTCACAATATGCTAGTATGTTCTAAGGTATGTAATGGGAGGTATAATGGGGGGTATAATAAGTAATGGAAGTATATAAATACTCCCTTCTGCTTATCAGAAGTTCGCAAACTTGATGGGGACTGCAACCAAGAAATTAAGACACTTGGTCCTGGGGAGGAAAGCTGTGGCAAATCTAGATAGCATACTAAAAAGCAGAGACATCATCCTGCCAACAAAAGTGCGTATGGTTTTCCCAGTTGCAATGTATGGCTGTGAAAGTTGGACCATAAGAAAGGCTGAACGCCAAAGAATTGAGGCCTTTGAACTATGGTGCTGGAGAAGACTCCTGTGAGTCCCTTGGACTGCAAGGTGATCAAACCAGTTACTCCTAGAGGAGATCAACCCTGACTGCTCTTTAGAAGGCCAAATCCTGAAGATGAAACTCAAATACTTTGGCCACCTAATGAGAAGGAAGGACTCACTGGAGAAGAGCCTAATGTTGGGAAAGATTGAGGGCAAAAGAAGAAGGGGACGACAGAGAATGAGGTGGCTGGATGGAGTCACTGAAGCAGTTGGCATGAGCTTAAATGGACTCCAAAGGATGGTAGAGAACAGGAGGGCCTAGAGCCGTGACGGCGAACCTATGGCACAGGTGCCACAGGTGGCATGTGGAGCCATATTGGTGGGCATGCGAGCTCAGCTCCAGCACACATGCGTGCACCAGCCAGTTGATTTTTGGGCCTTCTGGGCCCACCAGAAGTCAGGAAACACTCTGTTTCTGCCCTCCGGAGAGCCTCTGGGGGGGTGAGGAAGGCCGTGTTTGCCCTTCCCAGGCTCCTAGAAAGGCTCTGGAGCCTGGGGAGAGTGAAAAATGGGCCTACTGGGCCCACATGCCATCGTGTGCCAAAAGCAGGGGGAGCATGGGAGGGTGGGGCACCTAGAATTATGGATGTGGGCACACGTGCATGTGACCCCTCCGGCGCTCCCCCTGCTTTTGGCACGCAATGGCAAAAAGGTTAGCCATCACTGGCCTAGAGGAACATTGTCCATGGGGTCACGATGGGTCGGACACAACTTTGCAACTAACAACAACACCAATCTTTTAAAAAAATATGATACTTTAGTCTCCTATGTCCAATCTGAAAATATATGTATTACTTTCTCTCTTTTTGTCTTTTCCTTATTTCTTTAAATATCCTTGTTTTCAATGGCAGGTAAATGGACAATCTTTGCTTGGAGAGAATCACAAGGATGTTGTAAATATTTTAAAAGAGCTTCCTATCAATGTAAGAATGGTGTGTTGTCGTGCGGTTCCACCTGTTACTGAGGCAGCATTGGATGAGACTCACATGTTAGAGCAGGTAATTCAACATAAAGATTTATACCCTGGGGAAGAAACTGAGAGGCCACCATTCTTCCTTGCAGTAGAGAATTCAAAGAAAAGATTTGAACTCCTGAAATGGCTCCGTTACTATTAAGTATTCCTTCATTTATTAATTTTCTTTTATCTGTTTTATTGTTTTTTACTGCTTTAATGGTCGTGAATGTTTTTAGATATTTATTGGTTTAGTTTTGTTGGAGGCTACCCAGAGTCTCTTGTTTGTGAGACTGCTGGCTATATAAATTAAACAACTAAATAAATATTGAATATGGTAGTATGATAAATAAAAAAAAATCAGCTGAGACAATTTGATCAGATGGCTAGAATTGGATCGAGGAAACCTTTTTTAGATTGTTTTATGAAGCTTTGGTCAAGTTATTATGGTCATTTAAGCATTTCATATATGATTAGACATCTCTACATAAAATTTAGACTTTTAGATGATAGAACTTGTAGAGATTATTAAATTAATCTCTTTAATTAAGGAAAAAAACTATTCACATTTACAGTTGAGTGGAAATCTGTTATAGACTTTTTGCATGAAATATAAAAATGTACTTATGATTTATGGTGTTTTTGATGATTAGAAAAAAATGGATATAGAAAATGCTAAGGTTTATTGGTAATCATAGAGAATTTTGTAATCATAAAAGAATTTTATACATATGCTTATATTTGCTGAAAAGGAAACTAGAAGCTTTTCTCTTTTTTGTTTTTCCTTCTTTCTTTCTACATTCTTCCTTCCTTCCTTCCTTCCATCCATCCATCCATCCATCCATCCATGCCATTGTTAAGTGAATCTTGTGGTCATTACGGAAATCTGGCTTTGCTTAAAAACACAAAACTACTTTGTGTTTATGTATTTTGTAAAATTATAACTAAAAGCTCATTTAAAAAATAGATAAGTTTTAGACACTTTAAATAGCAGTTCCCATTTAGTCCAGTTCCATTGATAACCTGTGTTTATTAATTATTATATAATTATAATTTCATTTAGCTTTCTTTTAAAAAAATAACCATATTTAACTTTGCAGTCT
Organism: Ptyas mucosa; assembly: GCA_012654045.1. Lineage (NCBI taxonomy): Eukaryota > Metazoa > Chordata > Lepidosauria > Squamata > Colubridae > Ptyas > Ptyas mucosa. Next base: position 3,758,456 of record WNWU01000002.1, read on the forward strand.
CATATAGACCTTGGTGGACTCCTTGGTGCTTCAGAGACAGATGATGCTAAGCTGGAAATAGCTAACATAATTCAGAATACTGAAGAGGTACAAGGATCTCCTCTGGCAATGTGGGAGACAGAAATACAACAAATTGAGCTGGAGAAAGGCAGCAGAGGTCTTGGCTTTAGCATTTTGGATTATCAGGTAATTGGGCCCCCCTGAATTCAGTGGTGGGATTCAGATGGTTTGGGTGAACTAGTAGTTAAATTACTGGCTGACCCTACCCCTTCCCACCCGCCCCTTCCAGGAGTCTCCATGCGCCCCATTTTGTCTCCCAGGTAAGTGCAGGGAGGCCTCCTAGGCCCAAAACGGGATGCGGGGGGGGGCGCCTCCCATGTCCCATTTTCACTCCCAGGAGGCTGCAGGAAGGGCTCCTAGGCCCAAAATGGGGGTACCCCAGGTGTCCCGTTTTTCTCCCAGGGGGTGCAGGAGGCCAAGTGCTGCCTCTCACACACGCTGGCCATGTCCGCAGAACCGGTAGTAAAAAATGTTGAATCCCACCACTGCCTGAATTACATCATTAAATAAACTTGTCAAACTTATTTTATATATCTTCATTTTATATCTACTTTTGCAAGATACTCATCTTCCATTGTGGATACTTTTTGATGTCTTAGATGAGAAAAGGCATGATATGACTAAGAATTCACTTCATTAACATTCTTTTTCTCAGTCTTTCTCTTTAAGGAGAAAGTGAAATTTAAGGAGACATGAATTTACAGTAGTACTTATTCCATGGATCTAATAATTACACACACAAACACATAAACTATTAATATTGGGACTGCTGAGCATTATCACAAAGCAAGATGCATTATTATTGCAATTATTATAATGAAAGTAATAGAAGTAATAGTAGTATTAGTTAGTAGATACTTGTGTAGTTTGTTTTTTTTAAAAAGACATGTCTCAAAGTGCAATACTACCAGGTTTTTAATTCTTTTGCACTAATTTGAGGAGATTTTAAATGTGGAGCAGATTCTGAAATACATTTGCTAATTTCATCTCTATGCAAAGAATTTATTTATATTCTAGAAGCTGGTTTTAATGTTGCTTTCTACAGTCTTTCTGCAAGATTACATAATGTATAATTAGGTTTTAATTTTTCATAAGTACCCTGTTTTCCTGAAAATAAGACATCCCCTGATAATAAGCCCAATCGGGCTTTTGAACGCATGCCCTAAAATACCCCCCCCCAAAATAAGCCGTCCCCCAAAATATTTAAACCCATGCACAGTCGGTTCCTGCCATTTCCTCTGGTTTCCTCCATGTGCCCCAAAATAATAAGACCTCCCCAAAATAAGGCCAAGTGCTTATTTTGGGGTTCAAAAAATATAAGACAGGGTCTTATTTTTGGGGAAACACGGTAGTGGCTTGATAACTGAATCTTTGTATAAGCAAGCAGGGTCGGGGAAAATACCATACCATTGTTTGAAATCTCTGATCAGATCCAATAGATTGGGCATGCTGAAGATCCTATCCACCAAAGAGAGCTGGGTAGCAGGAACTAAAAGAAAGGGTTTAGCCCCTGATTTATGGAATATTCTCCCCTCGAACATTAGAATGGCCCTTACCCTATGGGCTTTTTGCAAAGCTTTAAAAACCTGGCTATGTATTCGGGCCTGGGGCTCAGAATGTGTGAAGGGCCTTGTTACTTGGCTTTTACTATTAGCAGATTAATCATCACAGCTGCTGTTTGTACTTACTTATTTTGGTGGACATTTGTATTGTTTTAATGTCTTTTAAACTGTTTTAATTATTTTTTCGAATTTTAAAATTACAGGCCATCCAAAGTCTCTTGGTAGGTTGGGCACTGCAGAAATTGAATGAATGAATAAATAAATAAACACAAAGTAAACAAAAACACATCTCAATCTTTTTTCTCACACTCCCCTCTTTTCTCCTTCAATAAGGACCCAGTAGACCCCGCAAATACAGTGATTGTGATTCGTTCTCTTGTTCCCGGGGGCATTGCTGAGCAAGATGGCAGGCTCCTCCCAGGAGACAGGCTTATGTTTGTCAATGAGATCAGCTTGGAAAATGGTAGCCTGGAGGAAGCGGTACAGGCCCTGAAAGGAGCACCTTTGGGAATGGTGAAAATAGGAGTCGCCAAGCCATTGCCTGTAAGAATTCTTGTTTTATATCATGGGATTTTGTATTTTGCAAGTAAACTCCTGGGGTATTTACTGATGTAGGACTTTAGGTATATAACTGTTGATACTTAAAAGTGAACTAACATTTGTTGTGAGATAATAAAATGCTGTTTTAGATTTCTACCTGCAAATTGCCCTTTGCAAAATCTCTCATTTTATACAATTGTCATCAAGAGAGTAACAAAGCTCTGTGAACCAGCCCACTACCATTTTGTTCTACAAAAAAATATCTTTGCTTGAGATTCATGAAAGTAGCGCAGTTACTCAGTAATAACTTATTCGGAGCCAAAATAATAATTTTTAGCTTGGGAATTAGTTACTGTTGGCATAGTAATTTGAAACAGAGGGTAGAAACATCTTGCTTCCAGAAACCTAGGGTAAGAATATTTAAAATACCCCAAACAACAATATTTTGATTTATTTTCATAAAGTATAAGCAAACAATACTTACACAAAAAGATTGAATGTATTAATTATTTACTGTGTATATACTTCAGCAACTTTGGTATCTATATAGTAATCATTTTGCAGATTTGTTTCACATAAATGCATACATGCAAAAAATGTATGTTATGAAACTTTCTACATGTAATCTGGAAAGTTCCTGTCCCTAAGTGGCAGGAATCTATAGTGAACAGAACTGAAAGTTTGGGAGTAATTGTTTTCATTTATTCCTTGAATCAGCAAGGTGGTAATTTTGGTTGTTGGTTTGAGGGCTACTTTCTGGAAAAGTAAGACATTTATATATCCACCTTTTTCTGGCTGAATCCTGGTGCTGTTCTACCTTTGCCCAGAGGTGTGCAACATTTGATAAGCAAGGGCTACACTTAGTGATACAGGAGAGTACCGAATGCCGCAAAATAAATGGGCCCCATTACAGGTGCTCTTGGGACTAAGGTTTGTGGATAAATTGGGGGGAGAGCGTCTTTTTTTATTTACTGTTTACTATTAATGTAAGCTCAGAGGTATTGCTAAAGTTTGCCCCTATTTTTCATTCGGAAATTGGAAACATTGCCATCAGGTTTCAACAGCAGTGGACTTAGGAGGTTCTGAGGATTGCAAAAAATGATTCTGTGGCCACATAGGGCTTTGGGATTACCCATTGAATTGCTGCTTTGATAGAAGAACTGAAGGTTGTCACCAAAGGAAGGGAATGTTTCTTTCTAAATTTGGGTATAAATCATTTTACATTTCTATGATGGCCTGTTTCTCTGATGATTAAATGCAGCCAGACCATTTTTCACAATTATTGCTTGCTGGAGATATTAGTTATTATAGGCGCGACGATTATTTATTTATTTAAAGAATATGTTAACGCTGCCATCTCACCCTAATAACTCTTGATCAGTTAACAATATTATATGGAAAATATAAAATACTGTGTTTCCTTGAAAATAAGACCCTTATATTTTTTTGAACCCTGAAATAAGCGCTTGGCCTTATTGCCATGCGCTCAAAAGCACAATTGGGCTTATTATCAGGGGATGTCTTATTTGGGGGGAAACAGGTAAATAAAACTAAAATAAAAACAATCTAGTACGATGTGACTGAGGCTGCAAGCAAATATTTCTCTCTCTCTCTTTTTTTTTTAACCATAAACATATCTTAAAACATGCATAATAGAATATATGTTGGGCTCATCTCACGTTCTGGCACCAATGTGTGAGAGAAAAGCCAGCTTTTCAAGGCCTTCCAGAAGGTTAGGGTCAATGGAACCATTCCAGGCTCAGAGGAGAATCTATTCCATAGGACAGGCATTGTGACATAGAAAGTGGATGTCCTGGGTTCAACCAGGTCATTCAGTTTGACAAAAGGGACCTGAGGTCTGGTGGAATGGGTAGAAACTATCAGAAACAAGTAGACTCAGCTATCCTGGTCCTGTGTCTCCCAGAGCTTTATGGGTGATACTTGTTCCTTAAATTGTACCTGGACACATGTGCCCTTGCATTCTGGATCAGTGACCGCTTCTTAATGGTCTTTAAGACCAGTCCCATTTAGAGCCTGTTGCAGTAATCCAAATAAATAATTAAGGCGTGTGTAACTGTGATAGCCTCCTGATCTAAGGGCTCAACTGGCAGTATGGATAGACTTGTGCTAAGGTCCTCCTGGCTGTGGCTGCCACCTGCTCTTTTTTCAGGACCTCCAAAGGACCTCCAAATTGCACACCAGTCACTGGGGGAATGTTAAGTTATCCAAGTGATGGGTAGGGCAGAGATCTATAGCATATTAATGATAGTTAACCTTATACGGACAAATGTTCTGAGTTACTCAGATGTTTCATTTAGATGCTAAATAAAAGCAGAAAGAAAATGCAGAAAAAGAATGGGTTGCATTTTTATTCTGTACCAACTAACTGGAACCAGCCTTAGAGGAAGGAGGAAAGCCACTGTACACCCCCCCCCCCATTACCAACCCCCATAAACCTGATTCAGGAGGTACTGAAAGTCTCTGATCAAGGATCAAGGCCTGGGTGGATACATCATTCATATTCTGAGTTTACCAGAGGACCATCAACAATTATGGCCAGTGTTATCTCAATTCTATAATCAAACCCAACAGAAAAGGATCTAGGTTATGTAGTTTTATTGATAAGGAATATATTTTAGTTGTATTGGAATGAACAATTTCTTAAAATCCTTCATATTGAAATTGGGTTCAATATTCATGGCAAGATTGTGAAAGCTGTTGTCTCCTAGTGACTTACTATGAAATTCACAAGCCAGACAGGTAATTTTTTTTTAAAATAAGTATGATTTTCAATCTGCCCCAAACAAGTTTATTACAAGAAATGCTACTGATTTCACTGGAACTTATGCGTTGTGTTTATGAACTAAGTATAATTTAAACTTGGTAAGACTTAAATCTAGTTTAATCTTAAACCTAGTTGTGAGGCTTAACTGCTTTGGAAACCAGACAGTGGAAATATAAGGAGAGAGACAGAATTTATCATCTGGTCTAGGAGAACATTTCAAATATCAGCACATAGGTACATAACCATGTGATGCTTAAAGGCTATTTCAAATTCATAATTATTGCCATCTCATTTTTCTTTTTTCAACCTTATAAATCATTTCATGGTTTGAGGGCTATAGTATCATTTCTAGATACCTTTTTTTCCCCTATCTTTATATTCATTTAAAATTTCTTAGTATTTACTTACATGGCATGTTCTGTTCACTGGCCATCATCCAACTCAAGAGCTTCATTCTTTCTGCAGCTTTCACCAGAAGAGGGCTATGTTTCTGCTAAGGAAGATTCCTTTTTCTACACTGCCCAGTCCTTTGAGGAAGAAGGGCTAACCGATTCAGCCCTCTTCCATGCTGAGATGGCTCTGGTTAGTCTATAGTTAGTCTTTTATTCTATGTATTAATTTTGAACGGTATTTTGTTAAAGAACAATACAGGAAGAGTCCTGCTGTTGACATGTTAACAGGTATTTTAAAAGACTTCTTGCTTGGTTTCCTTGAATCGACATGTTGGTTGTTTATTTGCTAACATAAGAAAATATCCATAACTATATCAAAACGTTGTATTTATAAGAAGATAATGCTGTGTGCCAAAATTAAACTCTCTAAATATTTAAACATTTTTTAAAAAAAATATCCTTGAAGCCTTCAGAATAATGTACAATTAAAAAAAGTTAGTAAATTGCAAAAGCAAACCATTATTTTTTGAACGAGAAACCATGCATATATATATAATCCTATAATACAAGGAAATTATGGTCCCAGTCATTCATTCAAATTACTTTTTAAGACTCTGCGATTTCTCTCTTGGAACTTGGACCTCTTGGAACTTAGAACTCGCTGTAAACATATAATAGATTCAAATGCTGTCGCCCATTTAAACTTGGCAATATCTAAAAACCCCAGAAGGCAATGGGTTTTCTCTTAATCCATATACTCAGTTTTCTCACATATTTCTTCAGTTCACGAAAAAAAAAATCTTACTTGTTCTGTTCAGATTTCTAGGAATTGAAATCCACAGGTAGTAAATTGCCATAGTTACCCACCCATGCTCTAGTGATATACTGTATATAGTAGCTGAGATATCAGCCAGTCTTCAAAAACCCACAAAAGCTAGAATGATGAATGAACCTTTGACTGATTCTGTATATATCTATGTCAATCCAACACTAATAGCTAAAGTGGGCAAATCCTGGCTGGTTTAATAGTAATCTATCTGAATCCAAGTCCCTGCTATCTTAGAACAGGGAAGAAGCGAGTGTGTGTGCATGTGTGTGTTTATGTGTTTGCGTGCGTGTATGTATGTCATCTCGTGGGATTTAGTAAATTGAAAATTACTTTGGATTATACTCATCCAGACCATCTTTGTGGTGATATGCAGATGTCATCTTAGTCTTGCTGGGCTGGATCAGTGGTAAAATCCAAATTTTTTTACTACCTGTTCTGTGGGCGTGGCTTGGTGGGCGTGGTGTGGCTTGGTGGGCATGGCAGAGGAGGAATACTGCAAAGTTTTCATTCCCAACCCACTCCAGGGGAAGGATATTGCAAAATCTCCATTCCCTCCCCACTCCAGGGGAAGGATTTTGCAAAATCTCCATTCCCTCCCCACTCCACCAGAAGGATATTGCAAAATCCCCATTCCCTCCCCCACTCCACCAGAAGGATATTGCAAAATCCCCATTCCCTCCCCCACTCCTGGGGGGAGGATATTGCAAAATCTCCATTCCCATCCCACTCCAGGGGAAGGATATTGCAAAATTTCCAATATTGCCAGAGGTGGTATTTGCCAGTTCTCCGAACTACTCAAAATTTCTGCTACCGGTTCTCCGAACTGCTCAAAATTTCCACTACCGGTTCTCCAGAACCTGTCAGAACCTGCTGGATTTCACCCCTGGTCTGGATGTATGCAACTCATTCAATTTATTGCCGCCTCCTCCCTCCACTCCTTTTTTTTCTTTAGCGGCCTTCAACCTTTTGGGTACCAAAGGCAACCTTTTGGACACCGGTTCCATGGAGAGAGGTTTTTCGGTAGACTCAAGGGGGTGTGGTTTCGCATTCTGCCTGCATCCTGCAAATGGGGTTGGTTTGTTTGAGCAGCCTGGTTTCTGTCCTGCCACGGCCCAGTGCTGGCCCACAGACCGGTGGTTGGGGGACACCTGCTTTAGATGACATTTTTCAATTCTGCTGACAGAATTTTTTTGATTTACATGTAATGGTTTCCAGTCAGCATTTTTTGTGAAATTTAGGATTGCACCTTAAAACCACCTTTACTTTTTTTAAATAAAGAACTTGAGATTATTACTTCCTCGCCAGTGTCACTTCATCTTGTGTAATATTGGCCCCATTGAGCTGATCAAATATTTCACCCTTTGATTTGGGAGGTATGGTTCATTATCACAATATGCACATACAGGCATGTGTAGCTTTACATAAGGTACAAACCAGGGGTGGGTTCTATTTACCTTTACTACCAGTTTGCATCACACATGTACGCATTCTTTTGCACATGCGCAGATCACTTATGATGTCCGGGTCAGTGGGCGGAGCCTCCCGCCGGTTTTACTACCAGTTCTTGCGAACTGGTCCGAATTGGGGGCAACCCACCACTGGTACAAACTACTTAGTTTTAAATTTACTGCAAGAGTTGGAAATACAATTTGTATTGTATGGTACAAATGATCTTTGTACCATACAATGATATACTTTCAGAGGAAAATGTAAGAAGGTTTACATAGAATTATGCAAGTAGGCATTCTAATTTGTTAGAAAGACTGAGAGGTACAATTGACTTAGGTCAAGATGAATGGGAACTATGGAAAAATACTTGGTGTTTTCACAGTGGTTCTGTTCATTAAAAATGTTTTTTATTGTAGAAACTTCTGTAGGATTTTATCACAAAGCTACTTAGGATAGCTTTGGGATATGATCCTTATTTTTTGTTAAAGTTCAACTTTTATTGAAGATATAATTTGATTATTTTTCTGCCTGTCATAAATTCAGGATAATGTACCTGGCATGCATTGGATTTAGCTTCTGACTTGAACTGAATTGGATTGTATCCATAGAATTGATAGTGAATCCCATGATTTCATTGTTATAATGCTATGCTGATATGAAAATGTGCTGAGAAAGCAATAATAATATACATTTACAACGTGTGCTAGCTTATGTGTAATGAGAATAGTAATGTATTTTGGGAATAAAAGACAACATTTTTAATAAAAAAAATCACAATCATTAAAGCTTATGGAATAATCCACTTGATTATTTATATTAAATTATGAGCCATGGTGGCGCAGTGGTTAGAGTGCAGTACTGCAGGCTACTTCTGCTGACTGCCTGCTGCCTGCAAAATTTGACAGTCCCAAATCTCTCCAGGCTCAAGGTTGACTCAGCCTTCCATTCTTCCAAAGTGGGTAAAATGAGGATCCAGATTGTTGGGGGCAATATGTTGACTCTGTAAACCTCTTAGAGAGGGCTGTAAAGCACTGTGAAGCGCTATATAAGTCTAAGTGCTGTTGCTATTATAAAAGTAAGCCTATTTAGAACAATAAAGTAGTCCTCGACTTACACCCATTTGTTTAGTGACTGTTCAAAGTTACAACAGCACTGGAAAAAGTGACTTGACTGGTTTTCACACTTACAACCATTGCAAACCCCATGATCACGAAATCAAAATTTAGGCACTTGTAGCTGGCCTCTATTTATAATCATTGAATCTTGTGATCACTATTTGTAACCTTCCCAGTCAGCTTTTGATAAGCAAAGTCAATGGGGGAAGCCAGATTTACCTGATGATTGCATGATTCTCATAACAACTGCAGTCATTCACTTTAAGGACTGTGACAAAAAGGGTCCTAAAATGGGGCAAAATTCACTTAAGCAGTGGCTTGTTTAGTGGCAGAAATGTTGGGCTCAATTGTGATCCTGCACATAGCATAATATTTTAGAGAGATAATAAAAAGTCAACTAAAATGTTTTCACATAAAAGTCATTGCCTATCCACGATCTGATATCCAAAGCTTTGAGTGGAAATAAACATGTTGCAAGCCAAGATATTCTACTTCGGAATTATTTAATAGCCACCAATGCTTGTATTTGAAACGGATACAAAGGTAGCCCATTTGATTGGATTTCCTTTGCTATTAGGTGGACTCAAGTGAGGCAGATGTAATAGAAGACTGTACCATGAGATCGGACTGTTCTCCGGATAATGATGGTACATTCCAGCCTTCAGCTTTAACATTGCATAGCGGCATTTGTGGTGATGATCTGAAGCTTGCTCTTTCACTGCCCTCTTCAACTCCCAAGGTAAAATTATGGGGGAAGGATATGAGCAGAAAGACACACTTTGTTCATAACTATAAATCAGCCTTATGAAAATGTCTGCTTGGACAGTGAAGGTAATGTTACCAGTTGGTTCCATCTGTTCATAGTTTTTTTACTAGATTAAAGAGTAATTTCATTTAGCTAGTAATGCTGACTGAATTATCTTTCAGATTTTTAGTATTTAGCAGACCATCTACTTTAATTTTTAGGTGCTCCAATTTTTAAAATGTGGTTCAAAGAAATCTAAACAATAACAAGCCATTTATTGAAAGACATAAGTATAATGAAAGCTCCATGCTTACAGTTCAAGCATTAAAAACTCTTAATTTTCTTAAGGGAAATTGTTAGTAAATCGCTTTAGAAAATCAATGCTCGAAAGGTCACTCAAATTCTTTTCTCGAAATTCTTTTTTAAAATTTTGATGTTGTTCTTTTTATCATGTTAGCTTTTGTCCTCTCCCCCTTTTCTGATTCTCTCTCTCTCTCTCTTTTGGATCATTCTGTGTATTTCTTTTAACATTCATGGTGGGATCACTGCTGGATTGTCAGTTCATTCAAAGCAGTTATATCCTGCTTTTATTGCTTTATAAATAACTCTTTGAAAAAAGAAGTTGCTCTTCTTTCACACCTGAAATTTATAAACTGGCTACATTTCTTTTGGAATCTTATTTCTGTTGGATACAGCATGGGTCTGATGGCCAGAATTTATTTCCTAATAGAATTCCTTAGACTAAACATAGTATACCTGTCCCACTGTGCCAATGAGACAGATTGCATTGTTCAACTTTGCAGTAGTTAATGAAATTAGAAATTAAACTGCATGCTGGGAAACATGCAACAAATACAGTTTTATATAAGGTACAGAACTCACGTTCTTGAAATCATTATCTTGTGTCCCATCAGAATAGAAAGAAAATGTTTACAATCAAACTTGGTAGTAGGATCCAAACTGGGTCAGTCACTAGGATCAGACGTTTAGTCTTCTGAGTTTTCAGACTTGTGCTAGAGCCCATCCTCAGGAAACTTGTCTCTATGTCATATTCTGGTGAGTGAGAAGTTCCCAGAGGATGGGCTCCAGCACAAGTGCAAAAGTTTGGAAGACTAAACTCCTGGTCCTGTTGACCAACCCAGTTTGGATCCTGCAACATTATCTTGGAACACGTATAATTGCCTTCGTTCATGAAACTTGGTAGTGGTTATATTTATCACTTTATCCCAATAAAAATAATTATACAAAATAAAAACGGACCATATGGCACCCTGAATGTAAACTAGTTATTCATGGGAAAGGTTTTTAGACTTCCAGAGGAGGAAATGCTGGACTCAAGACAGCTTCACAGAAAGTGGGGCCAACACAATCGTGGCTTTATTTTAATAATTGAAAATGTATTAAGAATTAACCGTAATTAATATTAATACTAATTTTTAAAGTATGATAGAATATTGTTGATTTAACAATTAATTAATTATTAAATCAATAATATTCTATCAATAATACTCTATCATACTTTAAAAATAGAATGAGTTTGGAATTCTTGTTATTTTGTTTGCTAGACTACTTTCAAAGAAGATTCCAGTGACCCACTCAGTTACCAGTCATCAGATAAAAACCTGTACACAATGGATCTAATACAAAGAGAGACAGAGAATAAATCTGCAGGTGGATGTATGAAACAGATCACAGAACCTTTCCTTGTGAATCCAACAACACAATCTCCTAAGAAACAAGTTGAACACGAAAGCATAAGCAAGTGGAGACAATCTCAGCTAACACCCGAATTTTCACACCATACAAAAGTAAGTTCTAGATTGCCACTTGATTCTACTGGAAGGATTCATTACATGCATTTGTGAAAAGGCATCATTTTCAGAGATTTAGTAGATCAAAGAGGACTAAAGGTAATGGTGTTTTCTGGTCATTCTGCCTTTTGATCTAGAACAGGGGTGTCAAACTCGTGGCCCAGATGCGTCACATGCTGGCCATGCCCATGCCCAGTTTAGCAGAGGAGAAAAAGTCACAATATGTCACGTGATGATGCCGTGACGATGCAAGTTTGACACCCCTAATCTTGAAGAATCAAATACAACATAAGTTGGGGTTGTATGGATTGTATACACTAATTTGTGGCACAGCTTGCTTTCTAAGAACTGAGCTGGGACTCAACATAGCACTTGCAGTTCAAGAATATTGTTCTATACAGTATAGAATCATGGGTATCTTTTGGAGAGATCCTGCAAGGATTTCTGTAGAGAGGTGAGATTGTGGATTCATTAGTACAAAGATGTATTCCATTTTTGGAGTCTAATATGGAATATGTAACAAGGACCAAAATTGATTGTATAGCTAGACAGAGCATGTCAGCTGAATTGTACAACTTTCAATACCTGGAACCCAATGTGTTGCAAAGTGCATTTGGAGGGCACAAGATTGGACAAGTCTAGTTTTTTTTTTTAAAATTGTGTGTCTATTTGCTGCCAGTTGTAAGGGTATACTTCCTCAGCACAGTTATTTTAGTAAAGCGCTATGATACTTTTTTTTTTGTTTGCTTATTTTGAACCGAAACTCTTTGAAGAATGTTACAAATATGCAAATTGTCTAGCAGGCTGTGATTTGTAAACTACATAAAATCCTACTGTGTTTTCCAGAAGTGACTTTTATTTTCTTCTTACCAGGATCAAGATTTCTTGATGGAAAATAATAGCTTAATGCTTGCTGGCCTAGATACAAATAAAAACAAGTTGGAGAAAATGATTACCATCGCAAAAGGCAATTCAAGCTTAGGTAATGTACCTCATGTAACTGTGCACATCTTTGCTCTTGCAATCCTTATTTCTGCCTAGTTATTCCTGAAAGAAAACCGGGTATTATTCTTTTAAGTTGCTTTAATCAAAAAGCAAAGATGTTTATATATGATCTCAATAATAATTATATCATAATTATAGCAAGTCTATACATTGTCCTTTCCAAATGAAGGCAGGAACAGTCAGGAGAAGATCAATCCGTATTGTTATAATCAGGTAATACATCAATGATATAGTTTTCCAAGCAATTTAATTACCAATAAAATTAAGAATTGTTGCAATGCTAAAACAGTTAGCTTTTCTTAATATAATGATGCCAAATCTAAGAACTCTCTATTTGGAGAATTTTAACATTCTTTTTATCTTGGAAGTGTTCAGAAGGACAAAAATATTGGCCATATTCAAATATGGGAAGGACAAAATCCTTCACTTGTGTGCTTTGTAATTCATTTCTGTTCAGAACAAATCTTCTGTAATTTCTTCATTGTTATCTCATCTTGATCTTTTTTTCTCTTTGCTCACTTTTTTTTTTATTAAATTAAAAATAAGTTCATTGCCTTTTCCTTTTCTGTTCTCCGCTTCTTTCTTTGAGGCCGTATGTAAAAAAAAGCGGATCTCATCTAATTAAGTAGCTTTTTAAACAGAACAGAAGGCATTAGCAATTCATCATCTTTTTGATCTTAACGGTGAGCTTATGCGATGTAGGCAGCTGTAGACCTGAAGAGACAATCTCATATGCCAGCCTCAGCTGTTACCAGGTTTTTTTTAGTCAGAATTTTCTAGCTGGTGTTTTTTGACTTTGCATGTTGACTTCTCAGACCTACCAATATGATATTAATTTTTCTTCAAGTTATGATTAAAAGAAATCTGTGGAAGTATGTGTATATTGGCAGAAATACAGATAAACATATAAATAAAAATGATTTCAGGAAATGAATGTTACTCAGTGTAGGTTCAAGTCAGATACCATGTTTCTTATTAGTGCTAAACTTTTTTTTTTCCCATAAGGGATGACAGTAAGTTCTAATAAAGATGGCATGGGAATGATAGTTCGCAGCATTATCCATGGTGGTTCCATAAATCGCGATGGACGAATTGGTATTGGAGACTGTATATTGTCTATTAATGAGGAACCTACTGCTAATTTAACTAGTGCCCAAGCACGGGCCATGCTGAGGAGGCATTCTGTCATTGGACCAGATATAAAGTAAGTTGGATGTTATACAGATTGGTAGATTTTCAAACACAGTATGCATCAATTATATTGTCACTGCAGTTGTGTTTTTTTTAATTCCATGATTATTTTTAATTCAGTATCCCAATGAAGATTCAGTATCAAACTGGATTCTACATTGATGGAAGAAGTTGAAATGTCTTCTGTGAATCACAACCAACTAATGAGAGTTCCAAAATTGCAATCCAGTATGGTAGTTTGATTATCCCATTCGCTGCTTTGATATAATTTCATGAACTAAAATGAATACATGGAATTTGCCAACCATTTGCAATAAGGCAGAAAATGTTTGCCCATACCACTTAATCTTACAAATGCGTAACTAATGAAAAAATGGAACTTGATTAAAAATATTATTAAACTAAATCCTGAATTGGCTTCTAAAAATTAAAGCTTAGCAGTTGCTCCTTAAAGCTGTCAATGGAATTGCTATGCCTGAAGAATATTCACCTTCAATGTCTAAGCAATGGTGAAAATTGATGGAATTTTACAGCATGCAGTCACCTTTGGGAGAGGAAATAGTTTGTTAGATGAATGAGGGTGGTAAATAGGGCAAAAAGGATCAAACTTCTCTTCTTTATTTCCAGTTAATAGTAGCATTAGAGTGAGCAAGAGTTATATATTGATCCATGAGACAAAAGGGCATTTTAACACCTTTTTGAATCTCTTGCTTTCCCAGGTTCCTGGAAGATACAGTGATAGTATGTGCATGGGATTTAAATTAGATATATTTTTTGTTCATCAACTGAAAAGCATTGGAATTTTATAAATAAGCTTTGACCTTTTACCTTACGTGACTGAAAAATCTTTCAATAGTGGAAAATGGTGAATATAGAAATTATGATACATGACATTATAACAGAATCCTTTCGCAGTTTATTTTTTTTACAAATATTAGGAAGAAAACTGTATTTTAAGCCATTTGTGGGATATAATTTAATGTAAAATGCCACCCAATTGTAATGAACTTGAATGATCTATACCTATTAAAACAGTGCTCCAAATGCCTGAGACTTAAATTGCAGGTACTGTATCTTGCATCCTAAATTAGCAGTTCAAATTTGGGCTTTATATGCAGACAAAACTCTCTACCAGTCCCCCAATTTGAGTGTCAAGCTCAGTATTTTCATAATAATTTTGCTTGGGATTATAGTTTATAGTATATATTTTTTTCTCTCTCTCATCTTCTTTTCTTCCTTCCCTTCATATATAAACCTTTTTTTCCCCTAAACAGAAAAGCAGATGTATAGCATCATCAGGATATCTGTGGCTTCACTTCTCCCTGCACCTTACACTTCTTTAACAATATCTAGAGACTTTTGCTTTTAGCAGTAGTTATAACAGCTGCCTCTAACATCTGCCAGATAATTACAGAGCTGATTCAGAATTCACCTGCCTTAACCGAACGTGTGGAGATGAATCTCTGATCAAGGAATAAAAGATTGATTGCGGTTGCATTTTTCATGCTTGTTAATAATCATTGCTATACACTCCAATAAAGAACAGATGCTTTCTGATGGGAGGTGTGGATAGAATAGAGGTGGAGAGGGGGAAGAGTAAAGTAAGCAGGAGTGCACACTTTTAAATACGTGTGTATGCATCTCTCATTGAGTAGAAGTCACTGACATTTGTTAACAATATTGTAAAAAGATGCTGCGTCGTATGCTTCACATTCTAGATCTTCTCCAACACCTGCTGATGATCAGGCCCCCTTTTATGTGTGAGTATTGGCGATTCAAAAGCTCATTATAGCTCTGTGTTCCAACTTGTCTGTTCATTCATTCATTCATTCATGCTTTTATAACATCAGAAGTAGCTGGGATGTATCCAGATATAGGTACCTCATAATATACACAGAGCACAGATGCTTTCAACCAATTAAAACCTATTACTGGATGAGATTACCTGATTAATTATTCAACTATATCAAATCCCTCAATTTGTAGGTATATTTGGAGATCTAAGATGAATATCATAGTTTTTAATCGGTTAAAAACACACATTCATCTTTTAAAGATAAGTTTATAGAAGCTAAGTTTATGGTTTAGATTGGAACAGGGAACATGGGTTCTTCCAGGCCAGGGCTGTCAAACATGCGGTCCAAGGACCAGATGCATCACACGCTGGCCACGCCCCATTTAAGCAAAGGGGAACAAAGTCCCAATAAATCACGTGATGCTACTGTGACAATGCAGGTTTGACACTCCTGTTCCAGGCCTTGCAGAACAAAATTCTCAGTCTCAACCAGCATCACCAATGGTGGTGAGATATTGAGAATTATAATAGCATAGCAATTCCTGAAGATATCCAGGTTTTCCACCGCACCTTATTTTTCAGAGTGCCTAATATTAATCAAATTAAGACTGCCTAATATTAATCAAATTTTCAATTTCTTTTTGTAGCTAAACTGTCATGGATCAGGTTAAAATGTGGATAGGAGAATGCCTTAGAATCCTTTCTGTGTTCCTTCGACTTTCATGCTCAAAAAAATGCAAGCTGTAAATTATTTAGGATGCAGTCTTGTGGAGAATGATGGAGTTGAAAACAAAAGATATTTCAGAGCATGCAACATGAGATACTGTCCTGAAGCTACTTTAATCAAAACAATTTTTTCTTAGTTCATGCGGTAGCTGTTGTGAGTGGCTGTGAGATCCTAGGAAAAGGGGTAGCTGCTTTAAACAGTTGCAATTGTATGCACACACACACTTTGAAGCATCTTTTTGCCTTTGAATTTTAAAGAAACATTAATAATAGATTTTCCACTGAGTGGTCAGAGAGAAAATTTGGAACTTCAACAGGAAAATCCATTGTCGGAAATGTCACATATTCTATTTGCCAGGGTTTGGGCAGGAAATGTTTTGGGAAGCCAATCTATTAATCTACTAGATCAGGGGTGTCAAACTCGCGGGCCTGATGCGTCACATGTTGGCCACACTCACCCAGAACCGTGAAGGGGAAAAATGTTGACAGCAACGTGATGCGGCTTGTTTGACACCTGTATACTAGATCCAAAGGCTCCCTAATTGTCCATTAATTAAGATCGTGTAGACAAGCCCTGGAATTGCCAAGGGGTAGATTTCCTTCCTTTGATTTAAAAAGGAGAGAAATCTGTCCTAAAACACTCATAATGTAGAAACAAAGCAGAAATCACCATGTTTCTTTGGCATCCATATTTCCTCCATGTATCCATCAGAGAACTGGATATCTTGAATCTATTTCCATGCTGCTGGATGGCTGAAATTTGGCACAGTGCTTTCTGGACTAAAAGTGAAGTCATATTTCATTCTCTTCTTTAAAAGATATATATTTATTCAACAGTTGTTAGAAAACAATTGCCTTCCTGATAGCTCTTATTAACTTTTTGTTTAAATGTCTCACCATTTTTGCTCAGGATTCTTCTATCTCTCTCAACAGTAGCAGTGTTTCTATAGATAATTGTAGCCCAGGTAACTCAGAGGTTCCACATTTACCTCTGTTTCATCTCATTGTTACAACATAGAATAGGGGAAGAAAGAATCAATACTTATGGACTTTCCATACTGCTAAGCTTACAAAGGGGGATACATGAAACACAGTTGCTTAGTTTTCAAGGAGTACTTCAGCTCTTTTCATGCCACATTGTGAAACTCCATTTCAGTTTAGAAATCCCAGCATCCTCCATATATTTATTCTGATGCTATAATATAGCTTTTCAGATTTCCTACGTCTGGGTATTACCCTATTTGTCCAATTACCATTAGTTTAAGAAAGATCCAACATTTATATAATGTGAAGCATCAAATTCCAGTGCATTCTTTATTGTTATGTTTTCAAGTTGCTTATCGCTGACAGAGCCATGTACTGATGTCTGGATTAATCTCACTCTTGTATTTTCAACATTGCTTACGTTTTCTTTTCCCTGTGCTGTAACTAAATGAATCTCACTTCATTATTAAAACTGTACTGTGGTTTATTTTAAATGTGATCACAAGTTTCTTTATTTGGTTTTTTTCCTATCGTAGTATGCATAAAAACACTTTTTGTCTGCCTATTAAATCATGCATGTTTTATTTCTTTGTCTGTTGCATGGTGTGTAACATTTACATCCCTATCTTCTCATTTCAAAGTTGGTTCAGGATGAAAATTACTCTTGTCTTCACTATCTTCTGAAGAATCAATGTACAATCAGTTTAATCCTTGATCACTTTAGATTAGTAGTCTGCCTTGCTAGCTGGGAATTCTGAAATCTCTCATTTAATAGATCCTTCTTTCTACAGTTGCTTTTAGCCAGTAGGAATTACAATGCAGTTCTGCTTACTTGGCAGTTCTGCAGCTATTTCCTGCTTAAGCCACGTATTTTGGGAGTTACAACAAATATCCTAGATACTGCAGGGAAATAATAATACAGTTATTTCTCATTTAATGACCATTTAAATGAAGTGGTTGCTAAATGAAGCCATGGCTATGCTTATGATCTCATTTCAGTTTCCTTTTGCTTTAAGGTTCTGCAAAACTCACAAATAGACTTAGAAAGTGTAAGGATTAATTGTAAAGTTAAAGAAGACAGTCACTAAATGAGGATATCTGTAATGATTTTTATTTCTGAGCTGCCAGAGAGTACTTTTTGTCTAATTTGCTTTCTTTAGGTTCAGTTTAGTTTAACCAGTGGAACATTGTTGAATGATACTAATTTAATGTCATTTCATTCATAACTTTTTAACATTCATAGTCTCCTTCACTATTATCCTAGTTACATTTTGCTCCTTTTAAAACATCAAATGTTTTAAAACAGGTGTGTCAAACTTGTGGCCCACAGGCCGGATGCGTCACACACAGGCCATGCCCACCCCAGCTCCATGAAGGGAAAAAATGTTGCAATATATCCCCTGACGGCAACTTGATGCTGCGAGTTTCACACACGTGTTTTTAAAGAATGATGTTCTTTCAATTGTGTCATAATGTCTCTTGGGTGCTACCTAGTACTTTGCTTCCTTTATAAGGAACTCTGTAATATGGAGATAATCTTCATAGAAAAGAGACCGTATTTTGGCTTAAATTAGTATCTACAAATATTTCACATTTATTCATTGCATGTCCAAAGTACCCAAGCTGAAGTCTGAAGAATAAAATAACAATAAAACGGTTTCAAATTTTAAAATGTCACTAAAAATTCTAGTTCAATTAACAGTTAAAAACAATGTAAAACAGGAAGTTTTAAATTCCCAGCAAGTGAGGTTTAGTCATAGTGAAATTTTTGAATATCTATTACGTTACATCTATCCATTCATTAAGAAAGTTTACCAATTTAATTTGAAAATAAAAAGGTCACCTAGTGAACGTCTTAGCTGGTAGGAGGAATAGTACAAGTTTGCTCAAGGTTTCCATTTTCAAGAATGAGGAAGAGGTTAGAGGATTTCCTTTAATCAAAGATAAACATTAGATTCAGTTAAAGAAAAGACACTGCACATTATATTTGATATGAATATAATAAATATAATAAATATAATATAATTAATATAATATAATATAATATAATATAATATAATTAATATAATATAATATATATTGGTTTTGTAGCGCAGTGGTTAGACTGCAGTACTGCAGGCTATTTCTGCTGACTGCCGGCTGCCTGCAATTTGGCAGTTCAAATCTCACCAGGCTCAAGGTTGGTTGGTTGGTTGGTTTAATTAATTAATTAATTAAATTTTTATACCACCCTTTCTCCAACTGGACTCAGGGAGGTGCACAGCCAAGAATAAAAAAACATCCCAATACAAATTTTAAAATTTTTAAAGAATTAAACAAATTTTGGCCCAAGATTTAAAACCTCCAGACTAAAATCCATTTACAATTTAAAATATCTAAGGGGGGGTTACTTATATCTAAGGGGGGGGGGGTTAGATATTCAGTCTTCCATCCTTCCGAGGTGGGTAAAATGTGGACCCAAATTGTTGGGGGCAATATGCTGACTCTGTAAACCACTTAGAGAGGGCTGTAAAAGCACTGTGAAGTATATAAATTTAAGTGTTGTTGCTATACATTGACCTGTGTGGTTTGCATTTGGTGCATTCCCAATGAATGAAAAGGAAGCTTTCTGGATTAAGAAGAAGACATTTGTGCGATGCCACACTGTGAATTATAGCCTTAAAAATCTCTACTGCTCAATACTGAACTATATCCGGACATCTGCAGCTTCTTAATTTCATGTTTACTTTTGTGTTGCAGCATTAGCTATGTGCCAGCAGAGCAATTAGAAGAGTACCAAGCTGGTTTAGGGCAGCAGCCAGAAGGAACAATGCCATTAGATGTTTTCCCTTCACACACTGTGAGGTAATTTAGAATACTATACTATTAATAAAAACAACTCCTTTTCCTTTAATTCAGTCCACCCATGAATAAAAAACACACTCCATGAATGGATGAAGAAAAACCGCATTGATATTGATTGGAAAAATACAAATTTGCTTGTTCTTTCTTTTTGGGAGTGAAGGGGAAGGTTGGATTATAAGTATTTATTCTAGATAAGGGAACAAAAAAAAATGCAGGCAACGGAATATGCAGGCTAATCAAAGTATTTATGGTATACTGACCCCCAATTTATCAGTTTGACTGTGGGAAAGGAGATGTTTCTTATTGCCAATTGTTCATTAAATTGGAGAATATATCACTTCTATAGAAGTAGAAGAGCTACTTCTATTATTTGCATCATGATGTCATTATGCAAATTAAGTCACTTGCATCAGTTTAATCTATTTGAATAATAATGGTGTTATTCAAATGATGTAATTGATGCGAATTGATGTGAATCACTTCTAAAATTTGGTCTGTTTCATGCAAAGTCCATTTTATCAACATTTCTGCAATGTCCTGGCTGCTACTTTACCTGGGGCTTCAGAAAATGTTTATACTGTATTGACTTCTTGATTTTTGAGACAAACACAACACGCACTGATGTTTTGCATGACATTATCTGTTAGAAAGAACCACCCAGTAAATTCCCAGCAATTCTACCTTACTAAATGACAAGTGTCTAAGCCTAACAGTTGTATGGAGGATAATTTAGGTCTTTCTGTGGGATCTTGCAAACCTAATTCCTATTGAAATTGCCCAAGATGTTACAAGGGGATGGGGAGAGGGTTGTTACCATGCATGTAAGTAGTTAGCATGGTTGTATAATTGCTGGAGGGAGTGGGGAGATATATCAAAATCAAAGCATCATTAGGTATATTCATTATTTGTCCCACTTTATGGAAACTAGACAATCATGAAGCCTAGTTCTCAGTAAGACCATATGTTTCATTTCACTTTCACATTTCTTCAGTACACATAGAAAAACAGTGAATTTATGCTAAATAGTCTATAATATGTGTGCAGTTTCTAACAGACCTGCCCACATTCCCCTGCTCTTTTTTATGAATTGCCGTGAAGGTGGAGAACGGACGGTATGTCCTGGTTCATGTATTGTACTAAGCCTTAATTTGCAGTTGGTTTTACAGATCATGCTTAGCCATAAATACCTAATTGGATTAATACAGCATAATAATTTTAAATCATGCAAATTACGGTGAGGTTTAGCAAAGCGTCTACGGTCAGATTAGATGTATTAGAAATTTCTATGTAATCCAAAATTACCAGATGGAGTTTCCTGCCTTTGGAAAGTATGAAAAGGTTTTCTGGGGCATAAAAATTGTATTTCTTCCATATATGGATTGAAAGGTGAAGAAGAACATGAACAGAAAGTTCTATTAAGCTAGTCTGGGTTTATATTTTGGGAAGCATTGTCATCAGTTTTTATAGATGATGTCTAAAATTCAGATGAGATATTGTATTTGTTTTTGCACTGGAACAGAAATGCAGCTGATATTCTGCAAGATCTCTCTTAACAGAGCCACTTATATATTAAATATACATTAATTAATTCGAAATGTTTCCTTGGAAAATTCTGTGGGTGCAATTCAGTGATACGGTATGTTTATCATAATTTCTCTCTCAAAAAATTTGTAACCCTCCCTGAGCAGATTTTGAGATCTTCCAGAGGGCTGTATGGTAGGGCGAAAGAAAGAAAGAAATCAGTTTATGTCCTAGAGGGGTAAAGATTATTATTTCCCATTTTCTCTTTAACCTATGTTTTCCAATGTCAACCTTCTTCCAAACTTCCAAAAACCTATTCTTTAAAATCTGGCACTTATGTAGTAAGCTTCCATTTGGAAAAAACAAACAAACAAACCTCCATTTATCCACATGACCTTTGAAATGTGTTTGGACCATGTATATCGAGGCATTAGAGCAAGCTTGGCAGCTTTAAGACTTGTGGACTTCAACTCCCAGAATTCTCCAGCCAGCTATGCTGGGAGTTGAAGTCCACAAGTCTTAAAGCTGCCAAGTTTGAAGACCTCTGCATTAGAGATTTGATCCCAGCCAATATCATGGATTATATTTAAAAAGTGGATAAGGCAGTATACAAACAATGCTGATGTTTTCATTCTGAATTTGTATTTATATTTTAATATTGTTTGCATTGATAAATCTCAGGATGTTTTTGTTCTCTTGTATGTTCTATCTTTGTGTAATTTCAGGGCTGGTCTAGCTGATCTTATTTTATTTCTCTACCCTATGATCCTTTAATGTTGCTATCATTGTTATATTATTATCCCCAATGTATATTTCTGTTTGTTACAGGTTTTTAAAGATTTATTGTGCTATTTGCCAGTCCCGCCAATTTCCTCACATGTCTCCAAAATATTAAAAGAACTGTTTTGGGGATCATAATGATTTCTTTTGATTTAGAGCAAAGTTTGTTTATATGCAGAGAAATTCCAGAACTACCAGAACGAGAAGAAGGAGAAGGAGAAGAAAGTGAGCTTCAGAACACAGGCTACAGTAACTGGAATCAACCAAGACGGTGTGTTTGCTTTCAGAGCTAACCTTCTGACTAGAGCCGAGTTGATCAGTTTGAAAGTTTTAAGGAGGAATACAGGCAGTCCTTGACTTGCAACCATTCATTAATGACTATTCAAATTTACGACAACACTGAAAAAAGTGACTGATGATTACTTTTCACATGATCCTTCCATCATGGTGACATGATCAAAATTCAGATGCTTAGCAACTGGTTCATATTTATGACGGTTGCAGTGTCCCAGGGTCATGTACTCATGTTTTGCAACCTTCTGACAAGCAAAGTTGATAGGGAAGCCAGGTTGATTTAACAATCATGTTACTAACTTAACAATTACAGTGATTTACTTAGGAATTGTAGCAAAAAAGACCATTCTCACTTAAGAACTGTCTTGCTTAGCAAAGAAAATTTTGGGCTCGATTGTTTTATTTATTAGAATTTATCAAACAAAAACAAGAACTAGAATAAAAGAAAAAAAATACAATGACAGGGACGATAGGCACGTTAGTGCACTTATGCCCGCCCCCTCTACAAACCACTTAAGTATGAAGTAAGGTCCACGGAAGTCAATTTGTGACTGAAACTGTGAAAATTTGTAGCTGAGACAACTGACTCAGGTAGAGCATTCCAGACTTTGACAACTCTATTACAGAAATCATATTTTTTACAGTCAAGTTTAAAATGATTTACATTGCGTTTAAAGCGGTTGTTCGCATGCGTATTATTGAGATTAAAACAGAAAAAGTCATTTACAGGTAAAGCATTACTACATATATGCAATATCTAGGTCTGACAGCAAGCGATTATCCTCGGTTATCCAAACCGAGAATTTCTAGCCTAGTAGCATATAGGGAATTCTATTGTGTACAGAAGAGTGCAAGACTTTTCTCGTGAAATACTTTTGAACCCACTCGATTGTACTGATGTCAGATATTTGGTGGGGATTCCAAATATTCTTAAGATTGGTCTAGCATAAATTTTATAAGCTCTAATTAACAATATAATGTTTCCAGAAAAAAAGCTTCGCAAAATTAAATTTACAACTCTTAATGCTTTTTTAGCAACACTGTTACCGTGAACTTTGGAGCATAGGTTGTCAGAGATAAGTACACCTAGGTCCTTGACCAAATAAGGGTCATCTGCTAGATCATTGCCACCTAGCTTATACTTGACATTCTGATTATGTTTACCAATATGTAAGACAGAGCATTTATTAATTGAAATATGAAGTTGCCAAATGGATGACCATTCAGACACATAGTCAAGAGCCCTTTGCAAAACAACAGAATTATCTGTAGTATTGAATAATTTTACATCATCGGCAAAAAGGACACAATTTTTTTTAAGTTGATCATATATATCATTGATATAGAGCAAGAAAAAAGTGAGACCTAAAATGCTGCCTTGCAAAATACCACTGTTAACTGATGCAGGATTAGACAGCGAGTTCCCTATTTTGACTTTCTGCAGTCTATTAGACAGGAAAGCAGCAATCCACTTGTGCAAAGGTCCAGAAATGCCATAAGAGTTTAATTTCAACAGCAGTTTATCATGTACTACTGTATCAAAAGCCTTACAAAAATCTATGTAAATTGCATCTACAGCTTTACCTTGATCAAGACATGTAGGCAAGATGTTTTTACAGTGCAAAAGTTGTAAATTACAGGATGAGTTTTTCCTAAAGCCAAACTGTTTGTCAGATTGTGGTCATAAGTCGAGGATTACTTGTATTCCATTTGCTATTTAGACTTAGTGAATTCAGTGGTATTCATTTTAGAAAGCTTTGTGTTATTACCATGGGGAAGAAAAGATGTGTTACTGAGATTTTCTGTCTTTGAGTTCCCATTTCAGGTCCTGTACTAATGGAATTAAGGGAAAAAAGGCTATATGCCCATTGACTGTAGCTCTTGAACTTAAAGCAGTAGTTATGAGCAAAAAAGGGGGAGACCACATAAGAGACAAAATGGTGTTAAGGTCTCTCTCTCTCATCATATAATCATATTTACATTCATATAATTTCTCATTGTTCAACTACAAAATTATTTCTAAGAGGTTTCACATTGATCTCAAGCTTATACAATAGTATTTGCTTATTTGTTTGTGTTAATTTATTAGATTTTTACTTCATTTCCTAGACAGAAATTCTTTCTCTTCCACTTCTCCACTGCATAGCCCCCTGCTTATCTAAAATTGTGCTGTGAGCTAGTGATTGACTCACTAAATTTCCCTGGTTGATGGTGGATTTGAACCAGAGAATACAACAATACACAGATCTAAAAATATAGTGTAAAAATGGTTATCTTGGCCACATGGTGGCACTGGCCCATGTGGGTTGGGATTAAAGGTTGAGGAGATTTATATTTCTTTCTTAGTTGTTTTTTTTTTTACTAAAGTCTCAAAATTTCTGATAATAAATGCAGCAATATTTCTGTTATTATAAGAATTTTCTATTAAAAATAATATTACTTGCATAGTTCAACAAACATAGGAGAAGCAACAATTTCTACTCTTACTAATTTCACTTTTTGAAACACAGTATCGTTTACCACTCCCTGGAGCAGAGGCAGAGAAAACATAGAAACAGCAAGAATTAAAATAAATGTCAGCCTGTCAAATGTGACATGGTGATAGAGGAAAATTTTACCATTACGTGTATAATCAATTAGCAGTTCTTTTAGTTATTTATTTTTACAGGTATACATACTTTTCTATAATTAGAAGTATATTTCTTATTAAATACTATACACTGAAAGGAGTATTAATTGATCAGATATAAAATGTGATCTTTGCTTCAGCAAAAAGAAGAAATCCAAGTGGTTCCTATGTACTGTAAAACAGGCTGTCCTCACTTTAACACTCATTTAATGACCAAAGTTACCATGGCACTGAAAAAAGTGACTGATGACCCTTTTTCACATGACCCTTGCAGCATCCCCATGGTCACATGATCAAAATTTGAATGCTTGGCAACCGGCATGTATTTATGACTGTTGCATTGTCCCAGTTCATATGATCACCTTTTTGCTTTGTCACTTTCTGACAAGCAAAGTCAGCAGGGAAGCCAGATTCACTTTAACAATTGCAGTGATTCCTTAACAATTGTTAAGGGGGGCACATGTCATAAATATGAGTCAGTTGCCAAGTATCTGAATTTTGATCTTGTGATCCTGGGGATGCTGCAACGGTTGTAAGTATGAAAAATAGTCATAAGTCACTTTTTTCATTGCCGTTGTAACTTCGAATGGTCAATAAATGAACCGTTGTAAGTTGAGGACTACCTATAGTAGTTTGATTTGAAATGCCTTTTCTAGCTCAATGTGTGTTCATTAGTTCCCCAAATCATAAACATTGGTTTTGCCTTATTTGCACTTGTGAAGGCTCACATCGTTTTGGGACAGGAATCATCATGCCAATATTTTTAAAGACCATGAAAGACGGGCCCTTCTGTTATTTTGTTGTCCCAATTTTGTAAAGCCTGCACAAACCGACAGCAGTGGGATTTATGAATGACGTCAAAATTGTGAGTTTGAGGAGACCCTTTTGCGGAAAGAGCTTCAGAATATAACTTTGAGCAATGAAGTTGACCCAAGAACCTAGTTGAGAAGCCGTCGGTGTATTCTCCCCTCTCGTCCTCATTCTATTAGCAATGATCCTTACAAGCAGTACTAATAGAATCTTATCTATAGTAAAGGTTGCTGAATGGAATATATAGTGTTAAAGAACATAGTGTTACAGCAGGGGTGACAAACTCGCGGCCTGCGGGCCAGATGCGTCATGTGCTGCCCCCGCCTGGTTTAGCAAAGGGCAAAAAAGTCCTGATACATTATGTGACACTGCCACGACAACGCAAGTTTGACACCTCTGTGTTAGAGAGTCAATTTGTTCTAGTGAATAAGGCACAAGGCCAAAAACTAGGAGATTATGAGTTCTAGGTTTGCTTTAGGCATGAAAACTGACCACTTGGCCGTAGTCTAGTTGCTCTTTCACAGTCCAGCTTACCTCACAGGGTTATTGTTGTATGGGAAATAGCAGAAGGAAGAAATATTAGGCATGTTTGTCAACTAATTGAATGATCTCATAAAAATAAATTTTATTTTATATTTATTTATTAAGAAATTTACTTGCTGTCCATCTTGTTCAAATGACTCTGGGTGGTTTACAGCAGAAAAACATTAAAATCATCAGATGTAAAACAACAAAGCAGGTAAAATAAAATCATTAACAGAAGATAGAGAAGGAGGGCGCCAGATACATGGGGGTGGAGGAGGGAAGGCGGGATTAACTTTCAGTTAGTCAACCACAATAATAAAGGCAGGATAAAAATAAATTAAATAAATAAAAATAATGAAATAAAATACCTCACGAACAAGCCCTATAGCATGCCGCTGTTTAAAATTTAAGCACCTAGGTTTAACCATATTTAGTAAAAACCTTTTTTTTTCTGGCTAAATTGCATTTCAGTCAATGCAATTTATTTATTTTTTTGTTATTTGTCATTGTAGGGTTGAGCTCTGGAGAGAGCCTAGCAAGTCTCTGGGAATCAGCATTGTTGGTGGAAGAGGTATGGGAAGTCGTCTGAACAATGGTGAAGTTATGAGAGGAATCTTCATCAAGCACATCCTTGAAGACAGCCCTGCTGGCAAAAATGGAACCTTAAAAACAGGAGATAGAATTGTGGAGGTATTATGTTGGTTTCCATTTTTAAAATGAGTTAAGAACTGGTGGGGAACTATTTTCCGTTTATGACTTGTGGACTTCAACTCCCAGAATTCCCGAGTCAGCCATGTAGGCTGACTTAGGAATTCTGGGATTTGAAGTCCACATGTCATAAAGGGACCATAGTTCCCCATCTCTGGCTTAGAATGTAACAATGTTTTTGCAAGAATCTTGACTCCTAAAAGTAAATGAAAAAATATGGCATAGTCGACTGGCTTATAATGTACTTGAATAAGAGGTTTTCGTTTGGTCAACTCCGTTATTTCCACTTTGCCAAAAAAACAAATAAATAAATAACACCAGGACTCAAATTGAGGAAAAAATAATATGAGAGCATTTTAATTTCTCAGGACATTTGATCACAAATGTGAAGGTGCCTCTTTTACAATAACAAAATTACGCCAGCTGTATAGAGTAGGAGACTGCTGAGCTTAACATATACCAGAAGGCTTCAGGCCTTTTCAGAAGGCTTTCACAAACACAATGGTGTTTGACATTACAATTACTAATTGATGAGGTATTTGAAATGTGACTCATATATAACCTGCATCTGTGTAACCACCCTTTTTTCCTTCATCGCTTTTTTTAAATCCCACAAAAATTGAATCATCCATGTATCAGGTGGACTGAGGTACAGGTCATGAAAGTTTATATCTTTTATTAAAAATTGGTAGTCTGAAAAGATGCTCAATAAAGGAGCATATTTGCAGTTCATATTTGAAATGAGGGGTCCTTGGTGTTATCTGAGGTTGGTACCCCATTCCTTACTAACACTGCTGATATTACAGAGTTTGGGTAGTGAGACATCTGCAGGAAAACAACCAAGCCTGAAAAGATACTACCAGCATCCTTCTGATTTCTGGCTACTGTATGCTAACATGGTTCTCCTTCTACAATACTAACAATATAACCTCATTATCTTCAGATATCAGAACAGATTTTGAACACTTGTCTTGCAGAACTTCACAGTTGAAAGGCTCTTTTCAGAAAACAGGAGATTAGAAGGTAGCATTTTGAAGCTGTAAGGAATAAATACATTTCCCTAAATTATTTTATAGTTTTTAAAACAATTTTATTGGGACCTGCCCTTAGTTGTCTGAAAGATGGGTGGCCATATACCATATTTTTTGGAGTATAAGACACACTCCCCCCCCCCCCAAAAGAGGGTGAAAATTTGGGTGTGTTTTATACACCAAATGTAACCCTGCCCACCCGCCGGCCCTTACTCTTTTGGAGCTTTTGGGGGTTGCAAATGCAGCCTCCCAAGCAGAGAGCCTCTCAAACAGCCTCCATTTGGTCCATTTGAGAGGCTCCCTTTGCAAAGAGAAGCTCCTTTGCAAACGGAGCTTTTGGAGGCTGCAAATGCAGCTTCTCAAATGGAGATCCTCTCAAGCAGAATTTTTTTTTTCTTATTTTCCTCCCCCCAAAATAAGGTGCATCTTATACTCTGGAGTGTCTTATACTCTGAAAAATACAGTAAATGTTTAAAATAAATTAATAAAAAATAAATACGCTGTATACCACCATCTCATTTTTAAAAATAGCCAATGTTATTTTATTAGAAATGTGCTTACAATAGTGAAACAGATAAACACAATCTTGATTGGAAAGGATGAATTATTTATCATTCATTTCCAAAGCTGCTTTAGAGATTATGACCACTGCCATGTATTTTGACTCTGAAACATTTATTAAGAGACAAATGCACAAATATCAGTAATATGGTTTTATCATACAAAATGATGTATAGAATCCATTGAGGTTTTTTTTTTAAAAAAACTTTCATATTCCTCTAGCTTACTACATTTTACACAATCCTTGTTATATATGTAATACTGCAGATTTATGCCAGGTTTATGCCAAAGACTTGACAGTCTCGAATTTAAGATGATTTTAAGATTCCAAACAAAAATTAAAATTATGTTACGTTTGACAGCCAGTGAAATCAGAGTCTAATTTAAGCTCCATATCTGAACCACTAAAGATATAAATTAAATTCCCAGATATAAAACTGTGTTAAATTATAATTTACAATAATAACTTCCATTCTCATAGTATATCCTGAAAATTGCAACCTGTGGTGTTCATGCATAATAACATGATCTTGCTAAATAATGAAATGCTGCAAAGGAGGGATTGAAATTTTTGAAGGTAACTGGCTACAGATTTTTGTTTGTTTGCTTACATAAAACAGAGAAATAGGTATAATTTTTAGGAGTTTCGCCATCATTTTTAGCTATGTGTATTAAAGTTAGGCCTTACATTTTCAGGTGGATGGAATAAATCTCAGAGATGCAAGCCATGAGCAAGCGGTGGAAGCCATTCGAAGAGCAGGCAACCCAGTAGTCTTCACAGTACAGAGCATTATAAGCAAACCAAGGGTAAGCATACGAAGGGGGGGGGGGGAGATATGTAGAACCATAAATATGCATCCAAAGTTAAGCATTTATTCCAAATTGTGTTAATTTGGAGTAGAACTGAGGCTTCGCTTTCTAAATCTTACATCTACAAAGCTAAGAGCAGAATTAGTTGAGGTTGCAATTAGTCCAGTGGTGAAATTCAAATTTTTTTACTACCGGTTCTGTGGGCATGGCTTGGTGGGCGTGGCAGGGGAAGGATACTGCAAAATCTCCATTCCCACCCCACTCCAGGGGAAGGATACTGCAAAATCTCCATTCTCACCCCACTCCAGGGGGAAGGATACTGCAAAATCTCCATTCCCACCCCACTCCAGGGGAAGGATATTGCAAAATCTCCATTCCCACCCCACTCTGGGGCCAGCCAGAGGTGGTATTTGCCGGTTCTCTGAATTACTCAAAAATTTTGCTACCGGTTCTCTGAACTACTCAAAATTTCTGCTACCGGTTCTCCAGAACCTGTCAGAACTTGCTGGATTTCACCCCTGAATTAGTCCTTGGTTTTGTGGTAAAAGATCTGTGTAGATTGGAAACAGGAAATGGCATTTCAGAGGCTATCTCGTTTAATCATGCAGAAAGTTGATGAAATATTTACATGCTATAAAACGGGTGTCCAATTCTAGAAGTTGAAGTCCACAAGTCTTAAAGTGGCCAAGGTTGGACACCTCTGCTATCAATGATAGAGTAAGGCTTTGAGGATTTTTCAATACTACGTTGCTCTGGAGATCATAATATTACTAATGCAGCTGAGATCTTGTTATATGCCACATCTGTACATATCCCATCTTGATTTCCCACCTGTTAGCCGTGCCTGCCAGAAAGGAATTGTGATCTGTGCCAGAGGCTAAGAAATCCACATGAGGCTATATATTTGAAAGATGAATTAGTTGCCCAAATATTTCCTTCTTTTTCCTTACCATTTTCCCTGTACTTTTCATTTTGCTCTTAAGCATAAATCAGGAGAGAAAGTCTGCAGTGCAGAATCACTAAATAGCCCTCCATAAAAGGATATGGCTTTCAGCCACTTTGCACAGTCATTTTAATATTGTTGCTTGCATCACTTGAAACTATACTTCCTGTATGTATTTTTTTTTTTTGATAACTCGCATGTTTGATTTACTGGCTCTTTTCATAACTCTTGTTTCCCAGCCAATATCTCTTTATGGCTCTTTAGCATCCTCTGCTCCTGGTGGGCAGAAATTTAATAATCCATTTTACCATCAGTCATCACAGGTAAATAGCATGGGTAGTCCTGTTGAATGTTGGTGATTTGTATGCAGAACTAATGGGAGCTTGTGAATTTGCTGTGGCATGGGAAAATACATTTGCTTGCTGAATGTTGGTGATGTAAAAACAGTGTCTTTAATTTGTGCTCTTTATATGAAACTCTTAATACCTTCTAAGGGGATTTCCAATGTTTAGTTATAAGCAATCAACCAGAAAGCTAGCTGTATTTTCTTCTGGTAGTCTCCTTTTAATGCTGCTTCATGAAATAAAAAACAAAATAAAATAAGGTAATTTCACAGGCATAGATGGCTTATTCATCCATTGGAGAGAGTTAAAGCATTGCTTTATGGAGATGAATGTTTTCTGTTGATCAACAAATTTTAGCAATTAATAATTCTTATTTTGCTTATACACAATAAAGGGTCTATTTTGTTACATATGGTTATGCATTAAAGGTATAATTTACCAAAGATGCTCAAGCTGTTATATGAAGGTTCAGGGCTATTGTAGTAACAGAAATTATCTTATTGTTTGTGTTGGACCCATCTGTGAAATTTGAACTAGGATTGTTAGTGAAAGGAATTACATAAATGTTTATGGGAGTTTTCTTCTTATTTCAAATCATAGAGAAGTTCTATATTTGATAGAGCTTTGTAAATAAGGAATGATTAATGCCTGTCCGCATGCATGTCTCTGTAATCCTGTCGTTCAGTGTTTATTGCCTTCAATAAGTGCTTTTAATGCTTCCACTGAAATGTGGCATGTTTAAGGTATCTTGAAATTATTCAAGTTAGGGATTTCTCTTTTTAAAAATACCTATTGTTCAATTCTCTGAAGAAAGTGATAATCTGGTTTATTTCCTGAAATTTATTTATACACAAGGCTAAAATCTTCTGAAGTGAAGCAGAAGTCTTTCTTTAAAGCCTAGTTGAAGATCATAGAGAGGGAAGTTTCATGTAATAATACAAATTTGCAGAGTTCAACATTATGTGGTATCATTGTGCAGCAGCACAATAAAACAATCAAAGGAAAAAGTACTTGGGGAAAAAGAAACAATGAAAATCAAGAGTACCATTTTCGAGAAGGAAATAATTATTCAGGAAAAAAAACCCTATGTGGTGTGTTCATCACTTAAGTTTAAACGAAAATAAACTAGAGAATATATATTCTTAATTATAATCACAACACATCTACATGTGATTTTCATATACAGATATTCTCAGAACAGAGCGGAGCTAAATTTTGATAGTCCCAAAAAAGTGATCTGAGGACTTACTGCTACTTGCTGCAGTTCTTCTTAATATCCATATAAGCAACATCAAGTAATGCTGTCTGCCTTTTTCTATATAAGTAGAATATAAAATAGCTAAGCTTTTTTCACTGTTCATTTTAATCTAGATTTTTTTTTCATTTCTGTATTAAATTCAATCTTAACGTATTTTTTTAAAATGTAATTTATTTATTTCTTAGAGTATATCCACCTTTTGTTCAGAAGCTCAAGGTAGTTAGTGTACATTATGTTTCACTTTCTCATAGTGCCAATAGCCTATTTAAATGCAGTATGATCAACTTCTTTCTTCTTGGGAGTATAAAAAGATTAGGGAAGAGTGAGAGGTTGTTGGTCAGTGCCTTTTTTTTCCTGTTTAAGTATAATAACAGTTTTGGCCTGTTATCTGAAAGCTGACCTCCTCCCCCAGGGAGTAGTGCCTTGAAAATAAAGGGAAATATTTTATCTCAGTGTTTTGAGGTAAAGTGGACTAATTTTCTCAGAGACCTTTGCTGTATCATCATCATCACCATCATCATTTTAGCCATTGTCTGTCTACTGCAGGTTGAAGGCCTCTTCCACGTATTTCCAACCAATACAGTCCTGAGCTTTCTTTTGCCAATTGGGCCCGCAATACTTACTGAGGCTGTCAATCCATCTTGTTTTCGGTCTCTTTCGCTTTTTATCAAGTGAGATCCATTCTGTGACTGCCTTGGTCCATCTGCCATCAGTTCTTCTTGTTATGTGACCAGCCTATATCCATTTCAATTCAATTCACTTTTGTTTGTTCTCTAATCCATGGTGCAGGTCTTTCTATCTTGTCTCTTTGCTGTATATCAGCAAGACACTTCTTATAAAAAGTTTCTTTTTGGAACTTTTTAGTTGTTTAGTTTAGCATCATAAAGAGTAAGCATTGCTGAATCCATTTAAGAGGCTGAGGGCTCAACACTCCTACCAGATATAGAGCAGATAGGGTTTCTCAAGATAAATGCCAGCCGTGAGGCAGCTGGAACCTTACCGGTTGAATTGCTGTTCGCTATCTTCTCTTAAAAACAGTGCTTCAAACATAGTAAGAAATTGTCCTAAAAGTACAATTTAAGAATAAACAATAATCTTAAAAGACAAAAAGGAGCAGAAGTTTAGTTCAGCTTTATTACTTTTTTTCAAAAAAAGGAGGCAAATAAAACATCTGTGTTCCTATATTTTAAAGCTATAAATACATTATTTTCTGAAAAATACGGAGTCATAGAATCAGCTTTCGTTCTAGCCTTGTTGGGTTTACTTTCTTCATCTCTCTGTTCCTATAGTATGCAGTCTTTATCACTAGTGAAGAATTGTGCTAAAATTCTTTTAATGAATCTATTTTGGCCCTCATTTTAATAAGTCAGGGCAAAACAAATAACAAATGTACATATTTACCCAGATAGGCAAATCCAAGGACTTTCCCACATCCTGGATGGTATAATCACTTTAAACAACAGAGGAGCATTTTTGTTTTATTAGGAAAATTTCAGCATAAAATACTTTACTTATTCATAAAGCTTTAAAAAATGTCCTAATGAATAATAATATTAAAATATTATCATTTAGAAGAAATCCCTATTTCTGTGTGGTATGGTACTTGCAAGTATAATCACTGTTTCACATACAGGTAGTCCTCGACTTAAAAACATTCATTTAGTGATTGTTCAAAGATACGATGACGTTGCAAAAGTGACCTACGCCTGTTGCAGCGTCCCTGTGGTCACATGATCAAAAATTTGGGCACTTTGCAACTGGCATTTATTTATGATGGTTGCAGTGTCCCTGGGTCATGTGATTACCTTTTGAGACCTTCTGATGAGCAAAGTCAATGAGGAAGCCAGATTCATTTAATAACTGTGTTGTTACTAATTTAACAACTTCAGTCACTCACTTAACATCTGTGGCAAGAATGGTCGTAAAATTGGGCAAAATTCACTTAACAGCGGTCTTGCTTAGCAAGAGAAATGTTGGGTTCAATTTTGGTTGTAAGTCAAGGACTATATGTAAGCTACCATTTGCTGTTGGGCAAATGCTGATCATGCATGTGTGAATGTGCCCTATTATATGTGTTTTTTGATTAGCAAGTTCCTTTCTGTTTTTATTTTTCATAGAATTTCCCTATGCCTTATCTGCAGTCCAATCCTTTCACTAAGCCTCCTGCCTTCAGCAGCACTAACCCTTTTGTTGATCCTCTGCAGTTCAACACTAACAAGGTTGGATTATGCCCATGTGTTTGTGATGGACTTGGTGAATATTTATGTGTTTATCTTTTTTCCCCTTCCTTTCCTAGACCCTCATTTAATAATATTAATAATGTTTCATAAGCCAGTGGTTTGCTGGAAGTGAATATTCTCCAAATTGAATTATGGCCATCATGCTCATATCCCTCTCATCCCCTTCCATTGAAATTATGACGTGGAGGTAGCAGAAACTTTTGATAGTGCTTGATCTATGAAAGGATGATGGTAGGTCTTTTAACAAGCTAGAATTTTAAGAGTAACTTTCGGACATGATTTGGGTTTACTTAAAGGAGAAACTTAATGCTGAGTTAATTGGCAGAATGAATGGGAATCCTGTTACTTTTGAACACTGGACTTTTGAACAAAAGTTTCTACTTTGAATTTTGGACAAAAACATTGATAGTAATATTTTGTCCCTTCCACAAATCCTATTATGCTTGTAAAAAGTTAATCTAGCAAATATTGAGTACAGCTAGTTAATGTTACCATCTTATTCTCGTGTATCTGGAGGCTGTTGTTACAGCAACTGCAAACAGAAGTTTGTTGAATTGATTGTAAGTGAATTGTTTGTTCAGTTAGAAATAGAAAGTTCTATTTCTACTAGACAGATTTGATGTAGTGCTTAAGGCACCAGGCTTGGAACCACGAGGCTCTGAGTTCTAGTCCTTCCTTAGCCATTGAGCCAGCCAGTCACCTTATTGGGGTAGACCAGGTGCTTCAACAGAAAAACACTTTATTTTTATTTTTATATATATATAGATCAAGGCATATACGAAATCCCGTGTGCTTCCTGCCCCACAACATATATTGGACAGACCAACAGAAGAATGAGTGTGCGCATTGAGGAACATAAAAACTCAGTACAAAAGAAAGAACACACATCATCATTAGTACAACACATAAATGCCACAGGACATAATATTAATTTTAATAACACAAAAACAGTTGCAAAAATAGAACATCTCAATGGCAGAATAATCAGAGAGGCCATTGAAATAGAGAAAAGACCATATTGTATGAATAAACGTGATGACACTTCCCGTCTGCCTACTATTTGGAAACCTGCTCTCATAGATAGACGAATCTTAACACAAAATACAAACCATAGATCAAGGGTTCACCAAAAAGCCTGTGTTGCCACCAGTTCCAGCATAACTTATCCATCGACCCACAACCAAGCAGCAGCACTTCCACCCAATCAAAATACAGCTACGTCATCAGCCAATCAGAATACAGCAACACTGTCAACCAATCAGAATACACCTTTGCCTCTTTTTCATAGAAAAATGTCAGTTATGATCACACAGTTTGCCCATAAGCACCAAGCCAAGAACATCAGCCAGAAGATGACGAATGTGATTTTGTCGAAACATCGCTACTACCCTTTTAAGGATATGTTTACAATTACACGGGAAGAAACCCAAGATATAAACTGTACACACATATATACCCGTGAAAACTTACATAGACAAATATATATAGCCCAGAAATGTGTGAATGAGATTTCACAGAACCAGGGCTGCATAACATCTTGGCTTACGTAGGTAGAACCTGGCTAGAGAGAAATGCATATATATATATATCTGCTGTTTTAGCGTGAGCATAAATAATGTTCATATCATACCGTGAAGAATTCAGGCATTCCCATGACTAAATTTATATGTGATAATGTTAATTGCAGAAAGAAATCAATGTCTTCTTAAAGACATCACCCCCTTTCTCAGCACAGTTTTACAATTTCAGACATTTTATTTCCGTTCACTTCTTAAGGCCTTTCAACATATTTTCCTAAGGGGAAGGAAATCAATTTCCAAAATAAATTCTGCAAAAGGCATCTTTTTAGTGTGTTATTTATTTAAAATTTTCATGAGTAGCACTTCCAATAGTGTACACAATTGAAGAATGCTGTGTATGTGAATTCAGCTAATGTGTCACATCCATTTTGGCCTTCTTTCGTGCAATCATTCAGTCAATTTATATAGCCACTCATCTCACATCAGTGACTCTGAACAGCTCACAAAATTAAAAACCACAGCAAAATACAATAAAATATAAATAACCATAAAACCAAATTAAAAACCATCAACATGAACAGAAAACATTTTTTTCCATTTTTGAAAACAAATTAAAATATGCTCCCTGCTGATTTGATTTTTCCACAGTAGTATAGTATGCTATTCATAATAGCATCTCTCCATCTATCATGAGATTTCCAAGTACTCTTGATCTAGGCTAATGCAATGTCTGTATCAGATTTTACCCCCATTTATTATTTCAGAGACAATTTTTGATATAAAATGATGCACAATCAAGAACATAATTATTTTTGGAGGATTCATTCATATTCCTTAGCATGTTCCTGTTTGTCCAGTTTTGGAACTAATATGCAA
Organism: Ptyas mucosa; assembly: GCA_012654045.1. NCBI lineage: Eukaryota > Metazoa > Chordata > Lepidosauria > Squamata > Colubridae > Ptyas > Ptyas mucosa. The sequence continues at coordinate 3,795,139 of WNWU01000002.1, forward strand.
AGATTTAGTGGTATGTAGGCTGAACAGACGTTCATCTTCACCAAATTTGATGTGCAGTTTCCGTCTTGTTTGCTTTTTTATTCTACTGTTGCTGTGTATTTTAACTTCAAAGTCCTGGGTTTTTCTTTTTCATCATCCCATGCATTTTGATTGGCCATAATTCCTCTCTGTCTCCTCAAACACTGTATTTGCCTTACTTCCCACAGGCATCCAGTCAGTCAGATTCAGAGCCAGAAAAAAAATCATCCTGTAATCTGCCCTTGCCTCCTCCTTCAGTATTTCCAGCAATGAGCAGTGAAATTGTGCTGCAGTCATCTAACAATCACCTGGAAGATTTGGATAAGGAGGATGAGTTTGGATACAGCTGGAGTAAGTTACCTCTTTATCTGCAGTGTGATGTTTTCAATAGTTTTTCTTTGACATGCTTGAGTAGAATTTGTGGTCAAAACTAACAGCTTTGTTGTTTCCTTGTGCTGTAAGCATTTGATCTGGACCATAAGGCTTTTATATAATTGTGTTTCATGTGTAATGCAGGAATGATTGTGATTGTTACTAAAAAGTATTCCTAAAAGTAGCATTTAAATAGAGAAAGTGTTTTTATAATGAAGAAAGGAATGATGGATAGATTCTCACTTTCCTGTTTTTTAAAAAAATGAAGTGGCTGGGGGGGCATACCTTTTTCTAACTTTGGCAAGTGAATAGAAACACAAATTCATTCTTGAATTGTTTTTGTATTGTTGAGTTGAGGTTAGGACTATTGAATTCCAAAGTTTTGGAATTGATTTTGACTCCACCACCCATTTGAATCTTTACACTTAGGGAAAATCAGTCACCAGTATGGGAATCTGTCAGGAGATCTACACATGATAGAACTGGAGAAAGGGAAGACTGGATTAGGACTCAGCCTAGCTGGGAACAAAGACAGATCCAAGATGAGTGTCTTTGTAGTGGGCATTGATCCAAATGGAGCAGCTGGAAGAGATGGCAGGCTGCAGATTGGAGACGAGTTACTGGAAGTAAGTGTCTAATAGATTTAAATGAATTATACTGACTTTAAGGGCAGAAGAGCAATTAATTTAAAACAATTAATTGGCATAAAATGTAGGGTTTAATTAAAACAACATTATTTTCAACAGTATGTCCCTTCTTTACATAAATTGTACGTTCAAATCAGTTTTGACATTTGGCAGCTACATAACTAGTCCTTTTTCCTTATGTCCTTCTTATGGAAGTGGTTTGCCTTAGAGAGAGTGATTGACTCAAGTCATCCAGCTGGCTTTGAGCCTCAGGCAGGATTAGAATTAAAGTTGTAGACTATAAAATGTCACTTACAGATTGCAAATTATAGCATACAAAGACTGGTTTTTATCGTTGTTGTGATGGTGGGGTGGTACTTGGGGTTGAGCTACTCTGTGAATGTCCTTCTTGACGTTGAACTTCGTGTGCTAATTTCAAAGATTGTAGCTTTGGCTTGCTTCTTGAGCATTAATAGAGACAGGACCTTTTTGTTCTCTTGTTTATCCTCTGGAATGATGTTCTCTGAGAAATTTGTATAGCTGTTAAAAGCGGTTAAAATAGCAATAGCATTTAGATTTATATACTGTCCCATAGTGCTTTACAATGCTCTCTGGGAAGTTTACAGTGTCAACATATTGTCCCCCAACAATCTGGATCCTTGACCTTGGAAGGATGGAAGGCTGAGTCAACCTTGAGCCCTATCAGGATCAAACTCCAGACTGTAGGCATAGTTAGTCTGCAATACTGCATTCTAACTATCACACCACCAAACATGACTTTTCCTACAAATGAAGGCAAATCCTCCCTCCCTCCCTCCCTCCCTCCCAGATCAAAAAGGTAAAAGAAAATAGAATACAGCAGCCAGGAGGGCATGAAAATAATCTTTGTGGGTCGAAAGATTTCATGTATATCAACAAATTATACCTTGGACATTGATGATGTGTAGAATGGGATCTTTAAAAAAAAAATCTTAAAACAACAGGCAGGAGGATATTTCAAAACCAACCTCCATAACAGACTTTGTAGAGAAAAGGAATTGCTTTTTTCTATTTGTTGTGCCAGAAGCAGTTCTATCAACAGAACTTCGGAATAATAAGTTTGCTATTAACTTAAAGTTGATTAATCTTGGAAATTTAAGTAAAATATTCAGATATTTTTGTGCAGCTATAAATTAGTCTGATTGCAAATTGTTTTGCCATTATTTGTATTTATCAGTCTGCTTCTCCATGCCTTTGTTTTCATTTGGCAAAAAAATAAGTTATGAATCATTAGTGAAAATTAATGATGCTGTTCTCAATGTCAGCCAAACCACTGCAATCAAGCAAAGGGCATTTTCCAATCCAAGAGAGAGGCCAGTACAAACCAACAGCTGTTACAATTTTGAAAACAGGGAAAATAATAATAAATATTGCAGGATTAGTATCTGCAGTGGAATGGCTGAAGAAAAATATTAATAAGTTAACAATTATAATTAGTCAACAGTTTATTACGCTAAATCAATTATAACAATAATCAGCTTTGCATGTGAAAGAATTGATTTGGGAAGAAATAATGAAATGTGTATTCTTGTCTGTTTGTGCCATGCTGATCAGATAAATGGACAAGTTCTATATGGAAAAACACATCAGAATGCATCTTCAATCATCAAATGTGCGCCTTCTAAAGTAAAAATAATCTTTATCAGGTAAGAAACATTTAATATTTTAATCTTTTAGTGTTGTCTCAGTTCATCTTTCAGATAACGGGAAGGGCATCAAAGCATTGCTAAGGGTTTTCTTGAATTATATACCTGCTTTCAGAATTGCAGGTATTAACTTTAGAGTCCCTCTGGACTGAGAGGTAGAGATCAATATCTAAATCAGTAAATAAATAAACAATGTAGATTTTTTTTATTTAAAAAATACCAAAAGTATTATTTAGGTTTTAAAAGTTTAAAGAAAACATCCTCCAACACCAATCCTATAGTATTAAAATTGTGTGCTTTTTGTATGATAGAAACAAAGATGCTATCCATCAGATGGCTATTTCTCCTGGTAAATCACTGGTATCAGCATCTTCGTCTTCAGGGACGGTTCAGCATGAAGAGGTACAATGCATATTAAATTAATTAAATAAATCTTAATTTAGTGATTGAAAAGGTTGCTATTTACAATGTTTCCCATTGAAAATAATCAAAAGGCAGACCCAGTTTTAATTTAGAAGTAACTTCATATTCTTAGTGAATTTAAATGTGGTTCTTTTATAGCTATTGTGAATATTTTTAACATATTTATTTTGTTTAGGGGGAAGTGAACATTTCAAGCTCTAATTTACCAATAGATCTGACTTTATATAAGAATGTTCAAAATGTGGAATTACCTAAGGTAAATACGTGTATTTATGTTCTGTTCGTATCTCTAGTTCTAAATGAATTTCTAGCTGTAAATTTCTTTTATTCTGATGCAGAAGGTACAAATGAGATAAACTGCCTCACATTTTATTTATGTATTTATTAACACACACAGATATCTAGATACGAGCAAGCAAGCACAAAAACATTGCTTGATGCGCTTAAATTTTGTAAATGCTTTTTAAGTTTCTGAGAAATGTAAAACCTAAAGTGTGGCTTAGATTATATCTGTATATCAGTTTGAAAATTTTAACTTAAACTCTATTTGTGTAGAATTTGCAAAGATAGAATTCCTAAAGTATCGTTTTACCACTGGTTAAACTCTTCAATAACGGTAGTTGCCCTTTGTGATTCTTTAGGATCAAGGTGGCATAGGTATTGCTATTGGTGAAGAAGATACACTTAATGGTGTAGTTATTCAGAACTTAACAGATCATGGTGCAGCAGGAAAGGTAAACTTGACACTAAAGATGATAAAAATTTACATTTCCTCCTCCTTAACCTGTGTTAACGTATTTATTTTATTTCAGGATGGTCGAATTAAGGTTGGAGATCAAATTCTAGCAGTGGATGATGAAGTTGTGGTGGGCTATCCTATAGAAAAGGTAATTGAGCAATGACTACCCTAGACAGTTTTTAAAGATTTGTTTGTCATAAGCTAAAATGTTTGATTATTTATTTTATTTTTATTTATTAAATTTGTAGGCTGCCAGTCTTATCACAGGGTAACTCTGGGCAGCTTATATGTTAAAAAGGATAAAACTACACAAAAACAGGCATATACAAAACATGCATATAAAATAAAATACTGTAAAATATAAATTATCAACTTTAACTAAAGATGGGAAGAGGCAATAGGATGAGCAGTGGGCATGTGGGATTTAGATATTTCTATGGAATTAGATTTATAGCACTGTTCCATTTTTAAAACTCAATTTCTATCTCACATCTCATTGAAGACACCTGTCCAAGAGAACATGTCAAACAATCAGATAATTGTTGATCAGGGTGAGAATAATTAATATTTAATGAAATTTAAAATATCTCCTTTCATGAACGAATGAGTGTGTGTTTGTTATATGTAAAAAGTTAAAATCTCGGGTGTTTTCCCGTGTCATTATAAGTTTGTTAGTTAAAATGTTTAAAATCCTGACTAAGATCCCAGCTCAGAATCCTCTAAATTCCCAAACAAAAACCCTTTGTAAAGTCTTTGAAAAAACTCTGGCTAAAATCCTAACCAACACTTTAAAGGTTAGGCAACGTTTCGACAAGCTCTCTACCTTGTCATCTTCGGGCCTTTATTATCAGTTTAGACGCTGTGGGTCATGCTTCATTATACTAGCTGCAGCATGAATGCATGTTAACGGTCCAACTGGTTCTCTATTACCAATTGTCAACTGCAAAGAAGTAAATACATATTAAATTTTTTAGCTGATATATTGGCAATCATCTCTTGGCAAGGAAAAAACATGTTATAGAAATGGCCATCCAGTCAAATATTTGTTCTAACACATAGACTTTACTTTCCTCTTAACAACTCAGCTATAATAATTCTGCTGAATATTATACAGCCATATGTTTGTTTGTTACATGGTAATTTGTCTTGTTCAATATTTCTTATTATCTGTTTATTATTTCAACAAGTTTATCAGTTTGCTGAAAACATCAAAGCCCAATGTAAAACTCACTATTAGTTCAGTTGAACCGGAAGGTCTGGCAGTTTCCCAGCCACTATTGTCAACTTACAGCACCACTTTGAGCGAGGGAACCGATATCCAGCCAATTGTTCCATCATCTGAGTCACCAGAACCAGAGTTAATTAAAAGTAAGAATTTTCATTTACTCCATGTTAAAAAAAAAATCCAGTGCACTTGTTCATATCAATATACATGTATGCGCATAAACACCTACCAATTATTGAATCAGCCATTAGCCTATACGTCATTGATTTGTTACCTCAAATATCCTCCTTTGTAAGATTTAAGCAAATTATATAGAAATTAATATGTTCCTTTCAGCCAATGTATTGTGTTTTAATTTTCTTCCCCTTTCTTCTTTTTGGCCTTTTTGGTTCAGGTAATCTTCAACTTGTGGCCACAATTGACCCCAAAATTTCTGTTGCTAAGCTAAGTGAATTTCGACCCATTTTATGACCTTTCTTGCCACATCTATTAAGTGAATCACTGCAGTTGTTAAGTAACATGGTTGTTTAGTGAAACTGGCTTCCTCATTGACTTTGCTTATCAGAAGGTCGCAAAAGGTGATCACATGACCCCCGACACTGCAAGTGTCATCAATATGAGTCAGTTGCCAAATGTCTGAATTTGGATCATGTGATCATGGAGATGCTGCAATGGTCATAAGAATGAAAAACGGTCATAAGTCACTTTTTTCAATGTTGTAACTTTGAACAGTCACTAAACAAACTGTTGTAAGTTGAGAACTATCTTTATAATTAACCAACTGTTAAGTAGAAATATTTGTATGATTGTTAAATGTATTCAACTGTAAGACCAATGGATTTGTCCCATGGTCAACCATTGCTCTGTAATGGTATATTGTTATATTACTGTCTGCTGTAATACTGCAGAAATGTATCTCAAAGATGGTTTTCATTTAAAATCAAAACTTTATTGAGGAAGTGTATACCTTGCAGTTGTTGATGTTCTGGTATATCCTAATTCCACTGAGGACATATATCCATTGCGTTAATAAATCCCAAATTATGCAGTAGCTACTCTCAACATGGCTTATAAAGTGGTATTCTTGATGTAAAACAACAAACAAGGTATCTTAGAATCATAGATTATAACCAGCTCTTCTAATTTATGTTTTTAGATGCAAGCAGGCCTTCAACTCCAGCTATGTTAGCTTCTGATCCAGCCACTTGTCCAATAATCCCAGGTTATGAAACAACAATCAGTATCTCCAAGGGACGTACTGGTCTAGGATTGAGCATTGTCGGAGGAGCTGACACATTACTGGTGGGTAAACATTATTTCTATAATCTTTATACAATCTCTGATAACATTTCTAACACAAAAAATAATGTCCCGTTGAATGTAATGGCACTTATTATCAGATACGTGGATGTAAGATTACAACATGAGACCTATATAAAGTGACTTCAATAAATGAATTTAAATACAAGGTATATTATTGGAAGTAAATTTAAATCCATAACTTCATACAGCACTAATACCTTAAAAAATGGCACATCTCTGTTACATTTCATTCCTATTCATTCCTAGTTCTTATTAAATATTTATATATTTTTGAATTCATACGTTTCTAAGGTTTTCAAAGTGTTAGATTTCTCTCTCTTCTTTTTATCGTATTTCAACACTTTCCTGTTAACGTTTCTTATTTTTTAGGTATAATTATTTCTATAATGTTATGTAAAATGTTCAGGTTTGTAGTATTCATTAAAAGGTACATAATTACGATCTCAAGGGGCCCCTGTGGCCTTAACGGTTAAGACACTGAACTTGTTCACCAGAAAATTGGCTGTTTGAAATTCAAGCACCATGTGACAGGGTGAGTTCCTATTACTTGTCCCAGCTCCTGCTAACCTAGCAATTCAAAAGCATGCAAATGCAAGTAGGTAAATAGATACCACTTTAGTAGGAAGGTAACACTATTCTGCGTGCTTTAACGTATAATCATGCTGCTCACATGATCATGGAAGTATTTTCGGACATCGCTGGTTCCCTCGGCTAGGAAACAGAAATTAACACTCTCCCATAGAGTTGGACACGACTGGGGAAACCTATCCCTTTTTTAAAATTAACATCTTATTTCTCTGCCGCCCCCCCCACCCCCCCGTTCTTAGTGCATTTCCATCTTTAGTTTCTAATAATATACTATAGCATCAGAAACTTATTTAAAAATACATTTGCATAGAGACTTCTTATTCTTAATGTGTGTATATGTGTGTTTTCCTATGTTCAAACTCTTTTCTTTACCTTAACATAGTTGCAATACATAAATACATAATACATAATAAAGAGGTCTAACAACTCAGTGATAGAATCTTTCAAATCTACAGGGAGCAATTATTATCCACGAAGTATATGAAGAAGGAGCAGCATCCAAAGATGGAAGACTCTGGGCTGGTGATCAAATCTTAGAGGTACAGTATTAAACATTATACAATTTACTGAATCCATCCGTGTAGGAAATAGAAATGACGTGGAGAAAAAGGCAGTTGTGGAGATCTATGTTATTTTTGTAGTCAGCGAATGTATTCTTCTTTCATCCTCTCTTCATTTTAGGTGAATGGTATTGACCTAAGGAATGCAACGCACGATGAAGCTATAAATGTTCTCAGACAGACACCACAGAAAGTCCGCCTGACTGTTTACAGGGATGAAGCCCAATATAAAGAAGAAGACATGTATGATGTTCTGAGTATTGAATTACAAAAAAAACCAGGCAAAGGTCTTGGATTAAGTATTGTTGGAAAAAGGTAGGTACAGAGGGGGTCTTCTGAAACTCACACTGAATATAATTTTTGCCAGAAACAGGCAAAAGAAAAGGCAACCAGACCAAATAGTTGGGTTTTAGTTTCAGTATATTGGATTCTTGCTTAATTCTTAGTTATCTTCTGTATAAAAATATATATTTTCAGGTCAACCCAATAAAACAGCTTATTAGGGGATTTATTTGTTAGGAGTGCGTACAAACCAGAACATATGTGTTATTATGTGCAGGAAACAAAGACACTGTAGCTTAAAGGTTGTCATTTTGTCAACTATTCTGGTTGGGTCATAGACTAAGAGAACCGATACCCAGAATATTTGGATTGTTCTAGGTTTTGTTCAAGAAAAAAAATCAAAAGACTTTTGTGTGAGTAAGTCAAGGCTGTTGTACCTTATACCATTCTCCCTATCTCTTCTGTATATCCTATGCACCAGCATGGCCTCCTTGTCTACCCATCGCTACTCTTGAATTTAAGGTGTGGCATATCCTACAAGGGGCAGATCCTACAATCTGCCCTCTTCGCCAACTGGAAGATTACAGGATTTATTTTCCCTGCTAGCGCTAAATACAGTTGTGTCTCCCTAAGCCAAACTCTTGTGTTTGTGGTAGCAGAAAGAGAGCTGTATGGGTTTTAAAAGGCATTTCTTATTTAGTGCCTCTGACGTAATCCTGGCTCTCAAATTTCTGAGGCTTTTTTAACCGAACAAATTTATGATACATTTTTAATAATGGGTTCTTATAAAATGAGATATTATAAATGTATAAAATATGTAGAAATGTCTGTCACAAATTTATAAAAATGTAAAATTAATATTAAATAAAGCAGATTATTAATATTTTATTGTATTTCATATGTTCTAAGAATGATTAAAACAGTGAATTAGAGTGTGTGTTTACAAATAATAGAGATTAAGAGTTAAATTTATACAGTTCTGCACTGCTTATAGATCATCTCAGACATATGATAGGACAGTATAGAAGAGTCCAAATAAATAACTAAATAAAACAAACAACACATGAATATTTCATTTGTAGAAATGATACTGGAGTGTTTGTGTCAGACATTGTCAAAGGAGGTTTAGCAGATCTGGATGGAAGGTTAATGCAAGGAGACCAGATACTAATGGTGAATGATGAAGATGTTCGAAATGCTAACCAGGAGACAGTGGCGGCCTTATTAAAGGTACACTAGATTTTACTTACATTATACATGATATTACATTAATTCAGAATCCGATCCAGACCCACTTTGGTTGAAACCCCAACTTGCTCATCCTTGATTTAATTTTGATAAAATCAGATAAATGTATTGGGATTGCAAACCTTTTTCAATATACTCCTCATTTAATGACTACCTCAATTAGCAGCCATTAATCATAAACAGTAATTTAAAAAGTTCATTTTCCAATCAGTGTGCACCTTTACGACCAAATTTAACACTCTTGACAACAATGCATGCCGATGTGAGTAACAATGGTGTAGCTGCATGAGAGAATTTTATTGGAATGAGATAGCAACGGCCAGTGATCTTAGCAGCATCTCTTGCTTGCCCCTCTCTCTTTCTGTCTGTCTCAGTCACATGTTCCCTTAGTGATCATTTCACTTAACAATCTGGTTGCTGGAATAGAACTCGGTCACTGAACAAAGAATGGGTTCATTTTTGTTATTTTTTAATGAGTGACAGTAATCCTACTATCTGTGTTTCCCAGTATAAATCAGACGAAGGGACTGAATTGAGCAGTTAGTTTAGAAATCGTTTTACTGTACTCATCACTATTAAAACTATACATGATATTTTGTTTAGATTTAACTTAACTGCAGTACCAGTTGAAAAAACAGGTTACTATTTAAATGACTTCTTCAGTTGTGGCTTGTTCGTAAAAGAACACAGGAAGCCTGAGTGTTCAGTGGTCAAAATGAAAAATAAATCAGGTGCTAGAGGTTAAATTTCATTAACGGTGCTAAGAGAAGAGATAATATAATTTTTTGTTAGAGTCACAATGGAGTTGAAAAAATTGCTGGATATTAAAATTAGATTTTGAGCTGATTCCTTCCTTGGTGGGCAGTCAAACAGTTTGTTCTTAATGCATATTGTCATTGCAGTGGTTTTTTTTTTGATAAGTCTACTTAGATGGTTTGTTAAGAATATCTCTCATTCTAAGTATAGGTAGTCTTTGACTTACTAAACATGCATTATTTGACCATTCAAAATTACAACGTCACTGAACAAAGTGAGCCTGGTGAGAATTGAACTCGCAGTAATTGCAGGCAGCTGGATGTTAAATGCTGCCTTAGTAGGAGGCATTAGCATTATTGATTGATCCTATTATACAATTTATACAAATTTTTCAGCTGATAATTGTATCCAATGGCAGGCTGGTATGTTTTTTTTTAAACTAAGAAATTACTTTATTGATCCCTGATCAAGACTATTGTCTAACCAATTATGTCTTCTTCCTAGTGCTCATTAGGTGTTGTTAAACTAGAAGTTGGAAGAATAAAGGCGAGTTCATTCCATTCAGAGAGGAGAATGTCTCAGAGCAGCCAGGTTTGTAACTATTTGCACCGATTTCATTTGGGGAGGAAAAGGTCAAACCGGTTATTACATTTTAAAAAGCAAACAAGGAAAATTTGACTTTGCTCTGACATGATTTTTCTGTAGAATATGATCAAAGATAATAAAACCCACAACATAATTGGTTGAACCGGCCCACGTTAAATATCTTTAAAGGTGATATTTAGGAGACCAGTTCACAAGTTGTGAATGTCAAAATTTATCTACCAACACACTGAACATCAAATTGTTGTTTTTATAATTTTTGCTATTGCAATTAAAGCAGAGTAAATCATCAGAGCAGTATTGGTGTAGAGATAGAGGGGATAGAATTGATCATCATCTTTCTAATGACTTTACCCTCAGTTAGGATAATTGCTTAAGAACTCTATTCTGTAAGGAAAATAATGTGTCACATAGAATCACAAATGTTTCTTCAAATAAATTTCTCTCTACCTGGGTCCAATAATTAAACCATACCAGATAATTTTCCAAAGCCACTGTTATAGTTGAATATATTGTAGCCTGTATTATTTTTAGATCCAGATTTTTTATCTTTGCTCTTATAGAAAGCATGTCCTGGATCCAAACTGGTAGGTATATTTCCAGAAAAATTATGTGTGATGCTAAAATATTAGATAGAATTGGTTTAGAAAGACAGCAATGATTCCAGAATAATTTTCATGTAATTCTCTAAGGTCAGTGAAGGAAGTGGCAGCCTGACATCATTCAGTTTCCCAGGTGGAGGATCCAACCCGCCTGAAAGTTATGAAAGCACTTTGAAGAAGAATTGTTGTAAGTTTCACTAGTCATTATTTATATTGTTTATTATATTATATTGCTGTGCTATGAAATAAATGAAGTTCTTATTGCTGTCCTGTGACAAAATGTGAACAACTTTAAAATGATTTATTTTTTATAAGTACAGATAGACCTTGAGTTGCAACGGCAATTAGGACTGGGATTTCCATTGCTAAGCAATGCAGTCACAAAGTGCGTGAGTGCATCACTTAGCGATGGCAGTCTCTGTTGCCATAGTTAAGCAAAGATTGTGGGACATTAAGTGAGGATTGATTGCCACTTCCTGCCGCCTTCCAACTAAAGTCAGTGGGGAAGCTGGCAGAAGTCACAAATCATAGGTACCTTGCAAGCAGGCTAGCAAACAGGTATGGGACTGCTGCTGGGTGCGAATGGGTGCAAGGGAGCATGCGGGTGGCTGGGGAAACATGGTACAAGTGCAGTGGAGCTTGGGATGGCTGCATTTGGGTGAGAGAAGTTAGAGAAGGGTTTGCGAGTGGTGGGGGAATCGAAGAATGAGCGTGGCAAGCCTCAGGGAGAGTATGTTGGCTGTGGTGGAGGCGCAGAATGAATGCAGTGAGGCTCAGCAAGGCATGATACAAGCACAGCAAGGTGTAGGTTAATTGCTGCTTGTGGAGAAGAATGCATGAATGGTGGCGGAGATACAGCATCAGCACAGCAAGATTTGGGAAGGGTGTATGGTTGGGGGGAGCACAGTGCAAGCTGAAGAAGGCTCAGTGAGGTGGGAAGTAGGGGAGGCTCAGTGCAAGCACAAGGCTCCAGAAGGGCACACAAGGGTGTATGGGTGGGCACTGAGACAAGTGCAGAGGGACTGGGAGCTGGCACAGGTGGGGGAGACTTAACTGAGCAACTTGTGACCTTCCCTGCTGTCTTCCCCATTAATTTTGCTTGTGGGAAGGCATCAGGGAAGGTTACAAATCACGATCACATGACTGGGGGCATGCAACTATCATAAATTCCAGACAGTTGCCAAGCATCCAGATTGGGATCACATGAGCACAGAGGTTCAAAAGATATTGAGTAAATGATATTTCCTCCAGGTATTTCTATAATATAACTAAAGCAATTTTTTTCCAGTATTGCAGAAAGGAGATGAGCACCAACCTAAAAGCATTTTTCTATGTCTGCTCTAGCTATAGAGCAGACATAGACAGTAGGCAGTAGCTATTGTCTATTGATGAAAATATTTTTTTATCTGCTCTAAAAACAAGGTAGCCTTTTAAAATGCATGAAAATTCAGCCGTTTGAAAAAAAAATTACAACCATAATTTCTGTGTTTTTAATAGTGGCATCTGAAATACAAGGATTGAGAACAGTTGAAATAAAAAAGGTAAGTAGGTTACAGCATATTTAATAAAATAAGAAAGCATTGGAGGAAAATACACTGAACAAAGCTTTCAGTGAAAAACTAGGTTTTAAAAAGAAATGTTTGAATTTATACTAAACAACATCACTGTTTTTCATCCTGTGGGTTAAGATTTAAAAATATTTTTTCTAACTTTTTTTGTGATTGTTCCCTTAATTAAGAATGACATAAGCTTTGTTCTTAAGTATCTTTTATATTTCAGAATTATGATTATTGCTTTCTCTTTTTATTTAAAAAGAGACCTGTTCTTCATAATATGAATATTTAGACATCTGCAGGGGAGGGTTTCTTTTTAACATAATTATTTTTTAAAAAATCTGGTACTTTCCTGGTCGACTTCATATTACAAGGCACTCGCTTCAGTTTGATAGAAGCTTCAAAACCTGTTCACCGCAGGACAAGGCAGGCTTGTTATTCAGGAAATGGAAGCCCACAGCTCCCTTGAGGATCCAAAATAATTTGCATGGTAGTACATATGGGCAATGTTTGTTCATAAACTTAATATTATTTTGAAACATAACATTGTGTGTGTGTGTGTGTGTGTGTGTGTGTGTGTGTTCATGTGCGTGCATGTGTGCACCAGCAAAGCAAGAGTAACTGCAATCTTAAAAACCTACTTTAAAGAAGGATAATTTTCTAAAGAAAGCTTTTCAAATGTGCAAATGGATCAGAGGTGGTAAGCTGCACTGCCTCTTTTCCAAGAAATTTGGAAAATAGAAATTTTCATGAAGAAGCATGATTCTTCTGCTACTCAGTTGCTTTGGAGAGGTACCATAAGAGGTAGATGGTCATGCTACCTGGGCCTTTAAATGCTGATGCTCAAATCCTTGAGCTCCTGGTCAAGTTTCCAGAGGCCAGTTTTGATCTTGTCTGCAGCAGCAAATTAGCTCTGATGAAAACCATCTGCTAGAGTGACTAATGTTAAAATAACCGTCAGTGGTAAGGTTCGCAAATAGTTGGGTTCATTTTAATCAAACACAGTGATTGACTGACTACTTCAGCTGACTGCTAGCTGCAGTTGGCAGTCCAAATCTCACCGGCTCAAGGTTGACCCATCCTTCCAAGGTCGGTAAAATGAGGATCCAGATTGTTGGGGGCAATATGCTGACTCTGTAAGCTTAAAGAGGGCTGTAAAAGCACTATGAAGTGGTATATAAGTCTAAGTGTTATTGCTATAAATCAGTGTAGACCACTGACTTAACTAGGGAATAGCAGATAATCATTTTCCTTATTTTTGTTTCTGATATGTAGTACTGTTTCAATATTACAATATTGGGAAAGTTTTGATACATAAATTGCTTGAATACCAATTATAATTTCCACTGGCATTACGTTTTAAATCCTTCTGAAATGGTTTTAGTTACATTTTTTAAAAAAATAGGCATAGCTATTGAAGCTACTGTATATTTAACATGCCATTTCATATTAGATTTTGCAAGATGAAACAAGTGTACTTACATTAAAGTTGTGGATAAAACATACACCAGGGAGCATGATTTTATAGGATTATAGTACTTCCCTAAAATTCTTAATGAAAAGATGTATTTCATGTGTACTAATGGCATTTAAACATTCATATTTTATTTGTTTCTTAATGAGATACAAAGGGTATTGTCAATAAACTAGGAATCAAACTAAAAGCTAATGTTGCTGAAATCTATCAAATAAATATTTTGTATTAGTGTTTCCTTGTAGTTTTCAAAATGTTCACAGATCTCTTCCATTTACAGACCTAAACATTTGAGCCATTCATTCAAATGCTTATTATAGCTTTCCCATTCTGGAGTGCAATTTGGATCAGTCAAAACCTTCTGTAGTAACCAATATGGAGTTGCGAAAAAGAATTTCCTTTGTCTGTTTTCTTTTTGATCACACAGAATATCTCAGAAGTAAATTTTATACAGACTCTCCTGGTCAGTACATAGAAAACAAAGTAATTAAGTTAAAATAGAAATTAAAGCAAAACAATAAGCACATATAGTATTTCTCACTGCTCTCTGGAGGAGCTCTTGATTGCTTATGAGGGCAGTCGAAGAGGGGCCTTAATCTGATTTCTAAGGGGAAACTGTTTCCGAAGAAAATGTAATAAATTCAAAATATTGTGATCCTCAAAAGTAACTCCATACCAAGTGATTTCCATCCAGGTGAATTGTGATGAGTCATGAGTTAATATAGCAAGCAGTTAGGCTTCCTACCTGCTGCAGATAGGAATGCAGCTGACACACCAAAGAAAGCTGGATAACAGCACTCCTGGCAACTGCTTCCATGTTTCCTTCTAGCAATAATTGTGACTCCATTTTGGTTTGTGAGGTAAATTGGCTATGGGTTTTGAACAGGTGTTTAAAAAATAAAGTCAGAGTTTCTGCTTACTCTTCCATGCCCTGTAAGAGATGTAATGACTATAAAGTCTCACATTGTGATTCTTGAGGTTACCGTATCAACACCTAAAATTTAATTTTGTCTTCTACATTAAGCTAAAGCCAGCTAATCTGTCATGATTAGAACCTGCCTCTAGCAACAGAACAAAGTAAACTTTTATTTATTTATATTTCCTATTCCTAAACCACCCATCTCTCTCTCTTGTTTGCGTTTATTCTAACAGGGTCCTTCAGATTCTTTGGGAGTCAGTATTGCTGGAGGAGTAGGAAGCCCTCTTGGTGATGTTCCCATTTTTATAGCCATGATGCATCCAAATGGAGTTGCAGCACAAACCCAGAAATTGAGGGTAAGAAGGAAACAGAAAATGTTATGATACTATTCTTGCTTCAAGTAACCTGATCCAATGTTGTTTTTATTTGCGTGTTAATCAGATAAGACAATGGTACATAACCTTTGGTTAGCTGCTTGTGGCCTCTAGTCATTATGTAATGGCTTCCAAATCACCTCAAATCATATTATTAAAGTTCAGCAGAACAACTATCAATTTTAAGTGACACAGTAGTATGATTGTTTGTTTGGCTTGATGGTTAAAGATGCAAAATGGAGGTTGTAAAAGGATCACTGTTGTGAGATGGGCAGCCATATAACTAAATTGTTATTAATATTTATAATTTATTAACTAAATTAATAAAAGCTTTATGAATCCCTGAATGAGTATCGATACTTTAATCTCCCAACTTCCCCCAAAAGACAAAAACAGCTGAAAATTTTCCAAAACATGCTGTTGTGATATCCCTGTTGATTTCAGGGGCCAAGAAGCTTTAGTCAAAAGAGCAAAAGATGACCTTCAGTTCCATGAGGGTTGACCATATTTAATGTAAGTAAAGGTCATCTTTGCAAAAGAGAATGCCACCTTAGGGACAAGATGCTTCACCAATAAGTATGGGAACTGATCTGAGGTGGTATTCAGCCAGTTCTGATCGGTTCTGGAGAACCGGTAGTGGAAATTTTGAGTAGTTCGGAGAACCGGCAAATGCCACCTCTGATTGGCCCGCCCCCATCTATTCCCAAATCCCAGCTGATCGAGTCCCAGCTGATCGGCTGGGTCTTCTTTTGCTGCCCTGCACACGGAGCTGGAAAGCAGGTTATTGGGGTGGGGAGGAAATTGAGATTTTGCAGTATCCTTCCCCTGGAGTTGGGTGGGAATGAAGATTTTACAGTATCCTTCCCCCTGGAGTGGGGAGGGAATGGAGATTTTATTGTATCCTTCCCCTTGGAATGGGGCGGGAATGGAGGGTTTACAGTATCCTTCCCCCTGGAGTGGGTGGGAATGGAAATTTTGCAGTATCCTTCCCCTGCCATGCCCACCAAGCCACGGACACAGAACCAATAGTAAAAATTTTTGAATCCCACCACTGGAGGTGATTCAGTTTGGAAAGTTCTAGTGAAAACTGCAGAAATGGGAACAACTTTTCAATTTATCCAATGAAAAGAATGTTTTTGTTTCTGTATTGCCAGTGATTATCTTGTTTACAGGGAGTCCTCGACTTAAAACTGGTTGCTTAGCCACTGTTTGACATTAGGACAGATCCCCCCAAAACTAACTACAACTCAGTCACCCACAGTCATATGTCCACATTTCAGGCGCTCAGCCACTGGTCCGCATTTATGACTGTTTGCAGTGACTTGCAGTAATGTGGCTACTATTTACAACGTTTTCCCGAGAAACTGATGTTAACTTCTGGCTTCTGGCAAAACAATGACCAGTGGGTTTATGACCACCATATTCACTTAACAACCATGGCAAAAAAGGTCATTAAATCAGATGGTCCCCCATGAATGCCCTACTTAACATCGTGATTTACAATTGTAATTGCAGAGTCATTTATGGTCTTAACTGTAGAACTATCTGTACCAATCAAACTAAGCCACTAAGTTATACAGTTTTATATCACAAGGCCCAAATCCAACCAAATATGAGTTATTTATTACAACTAAAGCAACCACCAATCATTTATTATATTCAAGACCCACTTTTTAATTTTGGAAAGATGGAAGATATTTCCGATTATTAACATTGAGCAATGGCTTGGCGGCATGTATTGGGAAACCATAATAATTTTTGCTTGTTTAAGAAACACCTTTATGCTTGCAATTTAATGGGAAAGAAAGTGTTAATTAATGACTTCGAAACAATTTGGTATGATAGATTATTCCTCTCCCCCCTCCCCCCCCTCCCCACATATATCTCACTTTCATCATCCAGGTTGGAGACAGGATTGTGAGCATTTGTGGAACATCTACTGAAGGCATGACTCATTCCCAGGCTGTCAGTTTGCTGAAGAATGCTTTGGGCACCATTGAATTACAGGTAGGAATGTTGCCTGCAACTTAATATGTACAAGTGGTAGAATTCATCTTCCAATTACTGTACTTTTTGAAGTATAAGATACTTTTTTTCCCCCTAAAAGAGGGAATGTTGGTGCGTCTTATACGCCGAATACAGCCATTTTTGGCCTCCCCAAACCCCACCCCGCGTGTCCTGTTTTCGCCAAAAATGGGATGCGCAGACGGTTTGGGAGACCTGCAGAGTGCTCCTGGGGCCTGGAAGGGCAAAAACGCGATACGGGGGTTTGGGAGGCCAAAAACGGGCCTGTTTTTTCTTGAAATGGACCCATTTTTTGCAAAAACGGGGGTGTTTTGCCCTCTCCAGCTCCCAGGAGCATTCTGCAGGCTTCCCAAACCCTCTGTGCAGGGGTGAAATTCAGCAGATTCTGACAGGTTCTGGAGAACCGGTAGCAGAAATTGTAGTTTGGATCACATCATCAAACAGGTAAATTTGCTTTAAATAGGCAAGCTTCTGTCCAACCCACTGCTGTGGAAATGACTGTTAGCTCATTCCTCTGTGTGATCAGCTGCAGTAAAAAAGTCTTAAACATCTTTATTTGGAAACCAGGCATATGGCTAATGCTATCATACCGGCAGCCTGTCTTGGGCATTTATATCATGAATCTGGATATCATTGCTATATTTAAGTGTTTAAAAATGATTATAAGCAGGAATGTGTTTATTTAGGGACTTGGTTCTATTTGCAACTAGACATAATAATAGTGTTTGTCTATATGCCATGTGTATTTATGGAGGCCTAGGGATATACACGTAGTCCTTCACTTATGAAAGATCCACGAAAAGCTACTTATGACCTAGTTTCAAATTTATGGCTTCTGCAATGCCCCCCCCCCCCCCCCCCCCGGGCCGGTTGTTCACCCTTATGACTGACACAGGGATGCTACAATGACTGACCCTCCCCCACACCTTCCCAATTTCCCCAACCCATCCTATCAGCTCTTTGCAGGCCTTTGGCCCAGTGATGAAATCCAAATTTTTTTACTACCGGTTCTGTGGGCGTGGCTTGGTGGGCATGGCAGGGGAAGGATACTGCAAAATCTCCATTCCCACCCCACTCTGGGACCAGCCAGAGGTGGTATTTGCCAGTTCTCCAAACTGCTCAAAATTTCCGCTACCAGTCCTCCAGAACCTGTCAGAACCTGCTGGATTTCACCCCTGCTTTGGCCTGCTCCCAACCCAGTCATTCATCCACCCAAGCTTGTGGGCCAGGCCTTCTTCCCATCCTGGGCCTACAAGTTCTAATAGCTCCCTGTGCACCAGCAGCTTCTGCTACCTGGCTTTAGGTTTCTTAGGGTAGCTGAGTGGCTGGGGTTGGGAGCAGGCTGAAGCCTGCAGAAATCCTGAGCAGCAGGAAGTGGATCAGGCAGTGCCTGAGAGGATTGGGAAGGCCTTGGGAATCCCAGTACAGGCAGACCTGAACCTGCGCTAAGTCTCCCAGGGCCTCCCCCCACACTCAAGGCACCCGTTTAATGAGCCAAACATTAATTTAATGGACTCATCAGGGAAAGTAGGGGAGGAGGGGTCATTAAGCAGGGCCCATCTCACTTAATAGCCACCACCATTTGTAATCATAATGAATAGGTTCCTTTACAGTCATAGGTCAACAGTTACCTTTATAATTGAGAAATGAGCTTGCTGTGGAACCCAGTTCCCTCCATTCAGATCAAATACCGTATATACTCGAATATAAGCCAAGTTTTTCAGCCCGTTTTTCAGGCTGAAAAACGCCCCCTCAGTTTATATTCGGGTCACGAAAAAAATGACTTTTTCCCTGCAATTGTTTTGGCTCCCAAGAGTGGCAATGAGGCTTGCTAAAGCCAAAACGGGGCATGGGGGAGTGGGGGTGCGGCGCCCCTCTCCCGTGCCCCTTTTTGGCTCCCAAGGCTTGCTAGGGGCATGAGGGGGGTGCCTAGCAAGACTCTCTGCAGCCCCCTGGAAGCAAAAACGGGCTGGGGGGGGGGGGCTTAAAGGGAGAAAGAAACAAAGAAATCCTCACCATTTAGGGAGATCCCATGTGCACTGAACTTGAGTTGAGAGTTGATTGTAATTGGCTGCTAGCTAGCCTTCTTGTAATTGGCTGCTAGCTAGTGGGTTCTCCTAGCTTGGCTGTCTCAGGAATTCTGGGAGTTGAAGTCCACAGGTTGTAAAAGGGCCACATTTGCCCAGCCCTGGTATCTCTTAACAGAGGCTTCAACTTGCCTGAAATTAGATCAAGCCAGTGACTGGGTGGGCGTGGCTAGCTGGTCATGTGATATATGTGTATAGGGACTACTCAGAGGGCTGAAAAAAGTCATTTCTGACAGGTCCTTGCACTTATGACTGGTCCTCACACTTATGACCATCCTCACATTTATGCCCGTGCAGCATTCTTAAAACCATGTCACTCATTTCACAACTGCTTCTCTTCACCATGGTGACAAGATAGGGCAAAAACGTAAAATGTGAGGACAGTCGTAAGTTCGAGGACTGGTCACAAGTGCGAGGACCAGTCAAAAATTACTTTTTCAGCCCTCTGAGTAGTCCATATGCACAAAAGGACCACCCAGAGGGCTGAAAAAAGTGATTTCTGACAGGTCCTCGCACTTTTGACCGGTCTTTTTTTATTTTGAAATTTACCAGTAGCCGCTGCATTTCCCACCCCCGGCTTATACACGAGTCAATGAGTTTTCCCAGTTTTTGGGGGTAAAATTGGGGGGGTCGGCTTATATTCGGGTCGGCTTATACTCGAGTATATACGGTATGCAGCTTTCTCTGAATTTCTCTTCAAGTTCAGGAAGAAATGATTCTGTAACTAAACAGGCTGAGCAGAGCACTAGTTGAATGGTCATTGTAACATGCACAAAGCAATTACTACCTAGACCTATGTTTCAACCAAAAAGTGAGATAAGAGAGAAAAAGAAAAAGGGAAGAGAAACTGCACAGATGTTAAAATCAAACAAGCTTGCAATACATAGCAATAAAATACATGGCTTAGTTTAATCTTGAGGACAGGATGAATAGGAAGTGGAAATGAGTGAGTAAGTTCAGTAGCTAGCTATGAATATTATTTGAGAAATGAAGACAAGCCAAACCCACATAGGAGCAGAAGAAAACCAAACAAGCATTCCGTTGCTTTTGTAGGTATAGTTATGCCTCTTAATATAGAGCATTTTGGAGTTCTTCATGAAGTTTGATGACATATGTTGAATATAGCTCTATGCCTTTAAAACGTAGAATATAAAAATTCAGAGCCAGTTTTTGTTTTGTAGAGCTGTAGCCATCTTCTATATAATGATCTGTATACTCATTTGTTTATGTTTAACACTAACTTTCAGGTTGTAGCTGGTGGAGATGTCAGTGTCATAACTAGCCAACAGCAGGATCCACCAACATCTAGTCTAACATTTTCTGGTCTAACATCGAGCAGCATCTTTCAGGATGATTTGGGGTGAGTTTATCAACTTAATAGTGGTTAATATGGATTTTTCTAACTATCAAATCCACAGTAAGAAAATATACTTGAATTCAGTATCCATTCTACTTGAAATTGGCAACAGTCTATTGCAAGCTTGAATGTCAAGATTTTTATGATTAGGGAAGTTGATTGAGGCTCCATTATTTTGGTGAACATAACAAAAATATGCCATTGAAAGGGTTTAATACAGAACACTGGTAATAAATAATAGTGGAGGAGAAAGAGAAGGATGAGAATTGTCAGCCCAAATCAGTTTGTTGCAGGGTGAAGACATCCTCATTAAAGGTTGTTTATGTGTGTGTGTGTCTGTATATATATGTATATGTGTGTATATATATATATATATGTACAGTATGCATATGTACAATGTGTGTATATATACACACACACACACACACACACACACACACACATTAGACAATCAAGCATGTTTAACCCATCTATTGCTAAAGTAAGCAGAACAGTGAAACAACTTTAGTGTGTTTGTTATAGGCCTCCTCAATACAAAACCATCACTCTGGATCGAGGACCTGATGGCTTGGGCTTTAGTATTGTAGGTGGATACGGAAGTCCTCACGGAGATCTGCCCATTTATGTTAAGACTGTATTTGCAAAGGTAAGAACTTGATACTAAATTCATCAGCTAACTAGTTATTATGTTTTAAATCCAGACATATACTTCGACATGGTCCTTTCTGTCTTCTCTAAAATATTGATTATGTGCCAGCATCAAGTCTCTGTCGATCCTTATCTAAAACGATTGGTAGATGACTAAGACAGCAGAAGGCATACCGTTGCCTTCAAGTGGGATTGGTGTGACCAAAGGCAAAGTATTATACAATCCAAACCATCTAGAATAGAGGTTTTCAACTCTTTTCATCTCATAGCATCCGTTTCACAGGCAGGACTTTCAGGTAGCAAAACCTGAAATCCCATGACATCCTAAGTGCTTGGACTGGGAAGGAGAAATAGAGATGGTTCACCTGTGGTGATGTCATGGGAGATGGGATTCTGGCTGAGAAGCACACCTGTAGACTTTTTGCCAATTTTGAAAACTGCTGATCTATAAAATATGAGATGTCTCACCTCTATCTCTTACCTTGCTTTAGTGTCTTGTTAACTTTGTCCTGCATACCTTGCACTACATGTGTGATGCACTGACTTGAATGCCTGACGGAAACAAAAAGAAAAAAACACAGAAATTTTGATAATGCCTCCTATTTCACTATCTGTAGTTTAATACAGGGCACTGTTATCTCTGTAAATCTCATGCATCTAATATTTGTATACTCCAGGGCCTCCTTTCATTTTTGTGCATCCTGGAATCTTTCTGTAATACACACACACACACACACACACACACACACACAGAGTAGTGACCTAGATTTTTTATTACTCAGAATTTGTCCACAAATAGAAAGATTTGCAATAAAGATCTGCTATAACTCATTGTTTAATGCAAGAGGACTCTAATGAAGAAATATTTGAGGTGAACAAGATCACAAGTTGTTAGAATTGAATACTGGGTATTTAAAACCTTAATAGCCGCTGGGCGAGATCATCCATGGCTTTGGGGTGGAATTCCATCAGTACGCTGATGATACATTTCCACCCCAGGCCATCCCAACGATGCCCTTGAAGTGATGTCCCAGTGCTTGGAGGCCATCCGGATCTGGATGGGGAATAACAGGCTCTGACTCAACCCTTCCAAGACCAAGGGCTGTGGCTTCCGGCGTCCCGATATAGCCAGTTGGTGCCATCGCTGGCTATTGGGGGCGAGTTATTGGCCCCCACAGAGAGGGCTCGCAACGTGGGTGTCCTCCTGGATGCACGGCTGTCTTTAGAAGAGCATATGCCGGTCGTGGCCAGTGGGGCTTTTTATCAGGTTCACCTGATTCGCCAGTTGTGTCCCTTTCTGGATCGGGACTCCTTACACACGGTCACTCAGGCACTCGTCACCTCCCGCCTGGACTACTGTAATGCTCTTTACATGGGGCTCCCCTTGAGGTGCACCCAGAGGCTCCAACTGGTGCAGAATGCAGCCGCGCGGGGGATTATGGGAGCGATGGGGCGCTCTCATGTGACACCTCTCCTGCGTGAGCTGCATTGGCTCCCAGTGGACTTCCGGGTGCACTTCAAGGTGTTGTTTACCACCTTTAAAGCGCTCCATGGCATCGGACCTGGGTATTTGCGGGACTGCCTTCTGCCACCAATAGCCTCCCACCGGCCAGTACACTTCCACAGAGAGGGACTCCTCAGGGTGCCATCAGCCAGGCAGTGTCGGCTGGCGACCCCCAGGGGGAGGGCCTTCTCTGTGGCAGCACCTGCCCTCTGCAACGACTTGCCCCCGGAGATTCGAAGGATATCAGATCTCCGGGCCTTTCGCCGTGCCCTAAAAACTTTTCCAACAAAAAGGGCTGGCGTAACCCTCCCCCCCTTTTTTTGAGATATTAGACTTTTAACTGTATAATGGGTTTTAATTGGAAGATCTTAAACATTTTCGGCCAAAGTGTATAATTCTTTTAAATTTTGTATTGGTATGTTTTTTATTTGGCTGTGCACCGCCCTGAGTCCAGTAGGAGAAGGGCGGTATATAAATTTAATTAATAATAATAATAATGATAATGATGATGATGATGATGATGATACCTGACTTTGTCCTCATGCAAAAGCAGCCCATTATTACAAAAAAAAACCCCATTGTAACAAAAATTCCCATGGTATATGAATTATATTGGTTGGAGTCAGTCCAATTGTAAAGCCAAAACCAAGGAAAAGCCATTATGGTATAGCCTGTGGCTCGAGTTGGACACTATATGTAATTCTGTAAAATAAAATCTGTTTCTTTAAACATTGCAGGGCGCAGCAGCAGAAGACGGGCGCCTTAAAAGAGGGGATCAGATCATTGCAGTCAATGGGCAGAGCTTGGAAGGGGTCACCCACGAGGAAGCTGTCGCTCTTCTAAAAAGAACAAAAGGAACTGTGACTTTGACTGTTCTCTCTTAAGTCCTGTCTCCAAAGATGAGATGGGACTTTGTTTGCTACCAGGCTGTTTTTAATCAGGGGTGAAAAAAACGAATGGTATTATTTTTATCCATGGTTAGACATATTGTTGAATTATCCGTAGGATAAGAAAGTGACAAAATTTGAAAGCGGTAGTAATAAAATCAGAGTAGGGAAAAGTGGAAATGGAAAGGGGAAAATGTATGGTGTGATAACCTGGTGGTGCATGTTGTGTGATTGTGGTGGGATTTGTAATGGGGAATTCTGGAACTCTAACCTCTGGAAGACACAAAATTTTGGCTATTGGTTAGCCAGGGTTAAGCTCTCAAATGTATATATTCATTTGATTCAATTTTATTAATATCACTGTGCCCAACATGAGATCCGAGACAAACTGTTTTCTGGAATAAAGTGTTTTTAAAGTGTTTTAAAAACACTTTAAAAAGAAAGAAAGAATGAAAGAAAAAAAAGAAAGTAAGTTTCTTGATCCTTCATAGAACTATTAAACTGAGTTCATGATCTTCATGTTCTTTCTTAAATAGAGACATTTCCCTATTTACAGGGAAATGACAGGACATATGTGGTAGTAATGCCTAACTGTTGCAGAGTCCCCGGGAGTAGAATATTCTTTCTCTTCTTTCTTTGTCAGGTCATCAGCAATGATAAGCAAACCTTTCACAGTCAAGACTACAAATTGCCTTTCATCACTGCAATATATCTCATTTTCACAAATGACCTAAGAATTATTGATGGAAAGATCGATCCCAAATTCTGGCTTCTAAAAACACATTTTAATATTTCCAGTGCTTGATTGCAACAAAAAGAAAGTGAAAGCTTGACCCACTGATTTTAAACCACCTAATTAAAAACATTATGATATTTAACTTAGAATATTAGGTAGCTTTTCATATGGATGCTTGCGTAACAGGTTAGTAAAAAGTGGCCTCAAGCAGTTCTCATACAGCAAATAAAGACACAGATCCAACATCCTTCTTCCCAGACTTTGAAGGCTGTGAAGAAGACAAAAACTGTTTTTACTCCAGGTAGTCCTCGATTTACGACCACAATTGAGGACAAAATTTCTTTTGTGAGACATTTGTTAAGTGAGTTTTGCCACATTTTATGACTTTTCTTGCCTCAGTTGCTAAGTGAATCACTGCAGTTCATAAGTTAGTAACCCGGTTGTTAAGTGAACCTGTTTCCCGATTGGCTGTGCTTGTCAAAAGGTAACAAAAGCTGATCATGTGACGTTGGGACACAGCAATGGTCATAAGTATGAACCAGTTGCCAAGCATCTGATCATGGGGGTGCTGGAAATGTAATCGTGAAAAATGGTCATAAGTCACTTTTTTCAGTGCCATGGTAACTTTGAATGGTCACTAAGCAAACTGTTGTAAGTCGAGGACTACTTGCATTTTCCTGCAGTTAAACTCTCTAGTGTTGGGTAATCCTTTGAGCTGACTTACGAGTAGCTTGTTTTCTGTCTTGTCCCAAAGTCTGTGAGTTTTACTCTAGAAATATAAGCCAGAGTTCTTTGGGTCACAGACCACCCAGTGAATTTCTTGTGATCGATTTGAGCCCATAAGATCACAATACTAAATGTCAGTAGTGAATTACAGTAAACATGATTATTTGTTTTTTAAAGCAAATAATAAAACAAGTGTTAATGCCCCATGGTTGGCTTAACCTTCTCCATTTAACACATACAACACAACATATGGATGCACATTCAGAGACACCCAGAGGTCTTAAGATCCCAAAGCGAGACCCAGCCTTCTATTATTCTTTTCAATGATACCTTTGCTCAATGTTTGTAAGTCTTTGGAAGCGTAGGAAACCAATGCACTTGTGCACACAAACATACACACAGACAAACAGCAAGTTAAAAGCAAGAGAATGCCACACAAACACACACAAGCCCTTCAACATTTACCATGTTCACTTCTCTCTTTCCTAGTGACAACCACTGATTTCAAATTAACGGTATTGGGTTAAGGTAGAGAAGCATATTAAGTCATCCTCCAGTCTATCCTTGCCTTATAATCTTATAGGTAGTCCTTGCTTAGCAACTGACTGCCTTGTACAGCAGTGAGTTGCAGTTTATGACAGTGATGAAGAAGTAACTTTATGACCAGTCCTTGCATTTACAACTTTTGCAGGTCTGTAAAGCAAACGAAGGCTGAAGTACGATCATAAGCACAGTTTCTGTTTCACTTAGTGACCGCTTCACTTAATGAACACGTTGTGGGTCTTTGTTGTGATTACTAAACAGGGTGACCTGTGTTCTTGTGTTATGACAGTTTGTAAATTGTGCAATAGTTCAGCAGGATTTTAAAAATGTAGCTCAAAATATAATTATTGCCACTGGTTAGGAATAAAAAAAAAACGAGAAAGCCAACGAGGGGAAATTAATTTTAATTTAGTTTAGGGTTTGGGGTTTTTTTGAGAATTTGTTTGACTATGTTCTGTCTGTGCCTGCTGCTTTTATGTGCTAATTACTGAAATTTTGGAAAATACTGTTCCTTATAACTACTCTATTTTTTTCTTTATTTATATGGGAATGAATACCTCATTAAAAGACCTACTAACATTAATTGGGACAATGTATTAGAATGTCCCTTTTTCCAGTTATTATCCCAAATTAGCATATTGGGCTGTAAACATATTTATATTAACTTTTTTGTTTTGTTTGTGTTAACATTTCAAGTCTATATCCCTGGGATCTGCATATTAAAAATACCCAAAGAATAACACTGGGATGTTAAAGGAAAATGAAGAAAAATACCAATTTACAAGAGGATGGTAGGATTATAGAACATAAGGATGGAATGAGCCTTAGAGATCATCTAGTCCAATCACCCGTTCGGTACAGGAGCTCCTATTATTATACTTAGTATAATAGCTCATATCAAATGAATACTGAAAAAGCAGCCTAATTCCAAGCATAGTTTACTTTTTAAAACTCCTAAATGAAACAAACTTTGGTTACAGTCCTGTGTTCAAGTACCTGAAAAAAATTGCATTGTGATTTTATATATGGAGTATGTTTGTAATGCTGTTCTCTGGTTCTTGAAAAGGTCTGTAGGTCAGAGCGTGAAGGGAAATCACCCAACAGATGATGGAGCAGAGATTCCCCCCCGCCCCCCCCAAGCCAAAAAAATAAAAGCATTCAAATAAGGCTGCCAGGATTCAAAGTAATAGACCCATAGCAAGCAAAACTCTGAGGCAGATGGATTCCTCAAAGAATAGCTTTATTGGCTTTATCATATTGGCACAAATCTGGTGAAACCCAACTCTGAAGATTCCCGCCTTTTAATTCACCTAATTAAAACTAAAAGTTTTCTCTCAACCCCAAACAATCAGTCACATGGTCCAATCAAGACACTGTCTGGTTGCTTGGTGACCTCACTCCTGCTTCCTCAGGCCAGGTGTGAGAACGTCCTTGGTTCCCAAGAGAAAGTATTTTATTGTGGCTATCTCTAATTCCCCCCCCCCCCCTTCCTATACCTCAGCTTCGGTGTGACAACACTGAAGCTCCAAGTTGGCTTCGGTCAGGTCAGCTTCAGGGTTGACAGAGGCTACAAGTAAAACAGGATAGCATTTTGCAGAGGACTTAATTTCTTTCTTCCATTTGTCTTACCAAGAAAAACACCCCTTCCTTTCTCCCTCCCTCCCTTTCAAGAGGCCCAGCCTTCAGGAAACCATATAAGCCAGGGATCTCCAACCTTGGCAACTTTAAGACTTGTGGACTTGTGGACTCCCAGAATTCCTCTGGGAGTTGAAGTCCACAAGTCTTAAAATTGCCAAGAGTTGGAGACCTCTGATATAAGCTATTAACTATTTCATAATTGCTGCTGAATAAATGATAGAATCCATTTCAACCTAAGCAAACCTGATTTAGGAAAACTATGAGAGATACCAGTACAAGCAGTCGTCTACTTACAACCACAACAATTGTTTCCAGAGTTTCCATTGCAAAGCAAAGTGCTTGTTAAGAGAGTTGTGCCGGATTTTACAACCCTCCCCCCTCCCCCGGTTAAGTGAATCCCAGAGTCCTTAAGCAAATTCAGCTTCCCCCATTGATTTTGCCCTCTGGGAAGGTCACAAATGACAATCACCTGTTGCTGTAACTTTTGTACGCACAGGCCAGTTGCCAAGTACCCAAATTCTGATCACGTGACCATGGGGATGCTGCGATGGTCGTTATGCACAATGACCAGTTGTACCTTACTTTTTTCAGCGCTCTCGTAACTTTGGACGATCACTAAATGAATGTTTGTAAGTGGAGGACTGTAACATCTTCAGAATAAGAGTCTGTCAGGTGATTTTAGAAAGCAGAAATTCAGAGGGTTTTAGAGGCACCTTTTCACACTCAACACATTTATAAAAAGGCATAAGCATCTGATGATGCAGCCGCTGATAAAGGGACCAATAATTCATAAAATCTCACGCCTTTTCATGAAGTGTATTGTCTGAAAAGGTGCGATCAAGACCCCTTTTGATTTTGGGCTACCAAAGGCTAACACAGCTTATTCTCATACAGTGTCTTAGAGTGGTAGTAATTCAGTGCAGTTTTGGTTCAACAGGAATTCTTGATATCATTAGTTGACATTCAGATATATAGAGAAAAAGCTTCCATCAGTTACAATTTCTGGCAATCTGTGATGGATTCTAGTCCTGTATGCATTAACAGTGTTGTAGAGCAGAGTGTCCAACCTTGGCAAAATTAAGACTTATGGATTTCAACGCTTAGAATTTCCCAGCCAGCCATGCTGGCTAGGGAATTTTGAGAATGAAGAAGTCCTAAAGTTGCCAGGATCGGACACCCCTGGATGTAGAGCATGTCATACCTATGTGCAACCACTTAAAACCTCCTCTATATTTGTAACAGATGTAGTGTACAGATATTTTATTATTTTTTTAAATTTTTTCTCTGCAGTATTAGCTTGATAAATGTGAAGTTATTTGTGGTAAACAAATAAAAGGTTAAACGTATCCGTGTTTGTTTTTTTAGGTCTAGACTTTCCAACTGTCAATAACGTATCATTTCATTGTGAGATCTATATTCCAACTTTTCATCACAACCAGCTGGTGAGGTACCGCCACAAACGAGTATTCATGGCTGAAGTGGAGTAGAGTATAGATCTCTTGCTCCAGCTTAACTATAACATCACACTGGCTTTCTGAATAAATTCTGTTTCCTAAGAACTAAGTCCAAATCGTTTGATCTCATTTACCCAGAGGTCCTCCGAGATATGTGGATATCATAGCTAACTTAACTTGACAAAACCAGTGCAATGAATTATTTTCTGGCAACTCAGGCTTTTTAATCTTCAAAATCTATGCACAGTACAAGATAACGCTAGAATAAATGTAATTTCATGCCATAAATACCTGAAGATTGTGGGTGCCCTGGTGCTCTCTAAACTTCATCGTTTTTTTGCAGATCTTTCATTACCAAACTAGATAATACCATCAGTGCTAGGATGAAATGGAGTTTGCTCTTATTTTTATATACTGGTACTAGCTTGCCCTTTCAGTGTTGGTGAGAGTGTTGGTGGTTCCTTGATTGGGATATTGTTTACTTCTTGATTGTTGGGGTAGTTGGTGTTAATCTACATGCCCAAGAAAAGCACAAGTTCAGAGAGCACCAAGAATTTCGCAGTTCCACCTTGAGCTACAAATACTCACTCCTGAAGATAGCATTGCCATATTCACAAGTCAGTAAAGACCAGTTCTCATGTGGCAGCCAAACACATATTTCAGAATTAATTGGTGTGGGATCAGTTTTAATTTCAACGACACCAGGAGGTCCGTGGTGGCTGCGTATGGTTTAAAAAAGTCACCCCCTCTTATTGTGTTACTGTGCAGAGATGGAATTAGCTTCTTAATTGTAGCTGTTTCATAGCTTTGCTGTAGCCTGGATACCCTGAATTTGAGAGAACACACTTCTTTTTTTCCATCCCTGTTGGAGCTATTGATAGAGACATTTAGAATATTTGGTAACTAATTTCTGTTGCGCGGGAAAGGCATAAAAAGGTATAAAAATCAGCCAGCCCGCTATGATACTTGAGATAAATTGGATTAAAATGGAATTTTAAAAATGAAATAAAAATGACAGAACAACTGCCTTTTCTTAGGGGAGGGGAGTACCCCAAAAGATAAAAACTGGAAAAATAACACCTGAAACACACCTGCAGATCCTGCCTTCAATTTTCAACATACCCTTTTTCCACCTGTGCCAGGCAGAACAGGTAGGTTTTCAATATTTTCCTGAAGTCCGTGACTGACAAAGCTAGCCACATCTCTTGTCAGGAGGAGATTTCCAAAGAATTGGAATTGTTCTGCATGATGAGTGACTTTCAGATATTATGATTCCCTTTATGAACGTAAAACAGATATGACGCTTTTCACAACTCTCGTAGATCTCTTGAGCAGAACTTCCAAGTTGTGAATAATCCTTTTAGTGATCTTTAAACATTTGAAGCAGCTCCAAATCTCTCTGAATCACCAAGCAAAACTACAAGCGGATTTGATTTACAAGACCTAGTCCACTAACTGCTAGTACACAACTCAACCTTATTTACTATGTTCATCTGCTTTCTTGTTTATTTCTAACTAGGTCATCATAGGCCAGGAGCATGTGGCTCTTTCATCCCTCTGCTGTGGCTCCCTGTTGCCGCCACAATTTTGAGAGGAGTTTCCGGTTATGGGGAGGAAAAGCATGGCGCACCAGGAAGAGACTCTATGGCAGTGATGGCTAACCTTTTTGCTGTCGCGTGCCAAAAGCGGGGGAGCGCGGGGGGGTCGTGCGCACGCATGCCCACACTCATAATTCAATGCACCCCCGCCCCACCCCCTCGCACTCCCCCTGCTTTTGGCACGTAACGTCAAAAGGTTACCGGTGGGCCCAGTAGCCCCATTTTTCGCCCTCCCCAGGCTCCAGAGGCTTTCTTGGAAGCTTTCTTGGAGCCTGGGGAGGGTGAAAACTGCCTCCCCAACCTCTCCCAAGGCCCTCCGGAGGCCGGAAACGGCCTGTTTCCTGACTTCCGATGGGCAGAAGGCCCAAAAATCAGCTGGATGACACGTGCTGGAGCTGAGCTAGGGCAACATTCGCGTGCCCACAGATATGGCTCCGCGTGCCACCTGTGGCACGCGTGCCATAGGTTCGCCATCACGGCTCTATGGCAAGGGGCAGGTTTTCCAATCAGCTCCACAATTGATAGGGCTTTCAGTTAGGATAGGTAAAGGAAAAAGGATGCCGTGCTAGGAGGAAGACTTTATGGTGGGGGAATCGGACTTCAGGTCAGCTCTAGAATTGAATGGAGGCTTCTGGTTAGGACCTTTGTGGCTCTTTGAGTGTTTAAGGTTGCCGACCCCTGTCATAGGCAAAACCTGCAGCTTTGCCTACCAGTCCTTGCTGCAGTTCCTGGAACCTCAAACAGAGATGATGCAAAATGCAGAAGCTGAGCTTCCATCAAATACGAGCAATTAGAAAACAATGAGCCAGCAATTAGAACACTGGAGCATCCGGCATATCAGCTGGCACTGTTTTGGCAAACACAAATCTTAGAATTAGCCGGTTTGGATAATTAAATTACCAAACCTGTGTGGAAACTGTAAAAATCAACCAATTCTGCCGCTGCTTAAATGATACAACTTGCGTATTCTCAAGGGATTTCTACTTTTAAATCTTACCTAAAAATAATCTCAGCCAAAATTTCTGTGTGGTTCTAATTTGTAATTTATATTCTTTGCATTTTAAGGGGAAAGATCTCATGTTCTGTTCTCCAAACCATATCACAGACTTCTGGGGATTCTCACACTAGTTTTATTTGAGTGTGTATCTTCAGTTGCACCTTTAAAGTGGTGATTAAAGTAACATCGCTGTACAAGTACATCCAGTGGCTTGTACAACGCACACTTGTGTGTCTGTGGAGATTTTCAGTCGCCCAGGTCATGGTTGTCTCAAAGGTGCTTTTTCCAAAAGGCAACTTGGACTATGGTTGTTTTTTTTTTCCTTGAGGAAGAAGACATTTCACTTCTCATCCAAGGAGCTTCAGTTCATCAGAGAACTGATGAAGCTTCTTGGATGAAAAGCGAAATGTCTCCTTCCTCAAGGAAAAAAACAGTCCAGTTGCCCTTTGGAAAAAGCGCCTTTGAGATACTCATGCTGAGGTTTTAGAGATTCTATAGGCCATCCAAGCAAGATGCCGATTTCCATTATAAACCTCGCTAGAAGTTTATGAATAAACTTTATTTACAGAGAAAATGAATAAAGAAGAGGGGCCTGAGTGGCACAGTAGACTAAGGCACTGATTAACATTCAGCTGCCTGCAATTACTGCAAGTTCAAATCCCACCAGGCTCAAGGTTGACTCAGCCTTCCATCCTTTCTAAGGTTGGTAAAATGAGGACCCAGATTGTGGGGGCAATAAGCTGACTTTGTATAAATATACAAAAGTATGAAGGCTAGTGCTTAACGCATTGTAAGCCGCCCTGAGTCTCCGGAGAAGGGCGGCATATAAATCAAATTTAAAAAAAAGAAAGAAAGAAAATCAGAATAGCTGCACAACATCCTGTGATTGGTGGTTCTGTGTGGAACTGCATTCAGTGTTACAGTTAACATTTATTAACTAGGAGTCCAATTTATTAACTAAAGGAAACCTGAATCTCAATCCAAATAGGTACAAAAGAAATTCTATTGTTTGCTTGCAAAAATGCTCCTTTCACGTCTTGCTTAAGTTGCAGAACTGATAACGTTGTTCAGAGGGTTAGATGAAAGCAAACAGTACATATTTGCTAAATAGGCTTTAAGGGGAGGTTACATGGATATTGATTTCTCACTTTGATATAAAATAATTATCTGAATCTTAGCTTAAGCAGCACTTTCAAGAATGCCATTCTGATTAGAAACTGCAATATCTTTAGCCATCTATATGAGGGTATCCTATCATGATAGTGTTACTGATGAACTTCATATTTCAGATTTTTTTTAAAAAAATGTATCTTTCAACTGTGCTGGCTAGCTAGTAATTAGCACAAGAGATAGGTCTAAGTGAATAGACATTAGAGCTGGATACCAAGGTAGATTTAAGCACTAATTAGGAGGAACAAATTTTGTTCTATCATCACAATTAGCATCCATATTAAAAAAGAATACAGGTAGTCCTTGTCTTACGACCACAATTGAGCCCAAAATTTCTGTTGCTAAGCAACGCATTTGCTAAGTGAACTTTGCCCCAATTTACGACCTTTCTTGCCACAGTTGTTAAGTAAATCATTGTAATTGTTGAGTTAGTAATACGGTTGTTAAGTGAATCTGGCTTCCCCATTGACTTTGCATGTCAGCAGGTCGCAAAAGGCGATCACATGACCCCAGGACACTGCAATCATCATAAATATGAGTCAGATGCCAAGCATCTGAATCTTGATCGCATCACTGTGGGGATGCTGCCATGGTCATAAGTGTGAAAAACAGTCCTAAGTCACATTTTACAGTGCCTTTGTAATTTTGAACAGTCACTAAATGAACTGTTGTAAGTCGAGGATTATCCTGTAGTAGACTTTACCCAGACTACATATAGGGGAGGTACACATTCAGAAATTTATATGCCAATCAAGCGCTATAATTTATGAAACGAAGTAAGGATTTTGTTGAATTCATGGGAACATCTAAATAAACACGTAGTTTATCCTTCCACACACTGATGAACACAGTACAGGTTGATTTAAAGTCATTCATTTCAGGGATGAAATCCAGCAGGTTCTAACAGATTTGGGAGAACTGGTAGTGGAAATTTTGAGTAATTTGGAGAACCGGTAGCAGAAATTTTGAATAGTTTGGAGAACCGGTAGCGGAAATTTTGAGTAGTTCGGAGAACTGGCAAATACCACGTCTGGCTGGCCCCAAAATGGGGTAGGAATGGAGATTTTGCAATATCCTTCCCCTAGGAATGGGGAGGGAATGGGGATTTTGCAGTAACCTTTTCCTGGAGTGGGGTGGAAATGGAGATTTTGCAGTATCCTTCCCCCACCAAGTATCCTTCACACCCACCAAGCCACGCCCACAGAACTGGTAGTAAAAAAATTTGGATTTCACCACTGAATCATTTAATTCAACTGCTCAACATTAGAATGGCATTGGAAAAAAGTGACTTATGACAGATCCTTACACTTACGACCATTACAGCAGCCTCGCAGTCACATGATCCAAATTCACGCTGGCTTGGCAACCAGCATGTATTGTACAACAGTTGCAGCATCCCAGGTTCATGTGATCACCATATGCAATCTTCCTAGCCATCTTACAACAAACAATGTCAATTAGAAAAGCTCATTTGCTTAATGACTGCATGATTCACTTAACTGCAGTGATTCGCTTAACAACAGTGGCAAAACTCATAAAATCGAGGGCGACTGACTTAACCACCTTGCTTAGCAATGGAAATTCCCAGCCCTGATTATGGTCATAAGTCAAGGACTATTTACAGTAGTGGCCAAAATTGTGGAAACCTTTTGGGAAAAGTACATTTTTGAGATTTGATGGCTAATGACACCACTTTTTTTTGGAGTTTCAAGATAATGATATTCCACTGCTGGAATGGCCTGGGAATAGCCCAGACCGTAACCCAATTAAAAATCTATGGAGCCGATCAGGGGTGGGTTGTACTTACCTTTACTACTGGTTTGCAATGGGGCCGTGCGCGCTTCTGCGCATGCGCAGAAGCTCCCTGATGATGTCGGGGTCAGTGGGCGGAGCCTCCTGCCGGTTTTAGTACCGGTTCTTGCGAACTGGTCCGAATCGGGGGCAACCCACCAGTGGAGCCAACTAAAAAATGTGTTAGTCAGAAGCGACCCAGCAATAAAACCCAGTTAAAAGAAGCAATCATTAAATCTTGGTTTCACATTATAACAGCTGCAGAACTAAAAGACTTGGTTCACTCCATGGGAAGACATTGTAAGGCCGTAATTCATGCTAAAAGTTACTCAACTAAGAATTAACTGACATGATAATTTTTGTATATCTCATTTTTTTATGGTGATAATTTTTGTATATTTGTCCTTTTTTCTACGTGTTTCACTCTTCTTTATACTGTATACTATTCTAATAGCAAATCCTTCATAGAAGTTATTGCATTACATTCTTGATTAAATTATCTTTCCATTGATATATAATTTTATGGTACTACTCCCAAAAAAGAGTGGTGTTATTAGCTAGTTTTAGGAAATACACTTTCCCCAAAAGGTTTCCACAATTTTGGCCACTACTGTATATGGGCATCTATTTTTTCCCCCCAGTTCTGGAAATCAAAGGGAAGATCTTGGTCATACAAGTCTGTACACACAAATCTTCTTTCTGTTTTTGGTGTGCCAAACAGTCTTTTAAAGTGTGCTGCACTGAACGTATAAACCCACAGGTCTTCTACAGTGGTGGATTGCCCCTGATTCGCACCGGTTCTATAGAACCGGTAGTAAAACCAGCGGGAGGCTCTGCCCACCGACCCCGACGTCATCAAAACGCTTCTGCGCATGCGCAGAAGAGCGTGCAGCCCCGCTGCGAACTGGTAGTAAAGGTAAGTAGAACCCACCCCTGGGTCTCCTACCATTTCTACTATGAACTTTACTTGGGTGTGTGTGTGTGTGTCTTCAGAGCCTCCTCATAAAGCCAAATATTGGAGGGATGATGGGTAAAATCACTACTGCCCGTGGCCTATGTATAAGAAATGATGGAACTGATCGGTAATATTCCCCCAGATCCCAAGGATTGACTATCAATTGTCTCTTCCCCTCTGCCGGTGAGACTCTGGGCCTTCAGCTTGCAAAATTTGATTTACTTCTCACGATGTGAAAGACTAGAAGCCTCAAGGAACAGAACTTACCCAGTCCTTGATGTGGGCTACTTGATTTCCTTCCTGAATGTCTGGAATAGTCACTGAAATCATCGAACCTCTTTGCGGGGGGGGGGGGGGGGGGGAGAACATGGAGATTATATCTGCACTGGGTTTATAAGGAAGTGCTGAGACAAAACTTGGAGATCTTATTACAAAACAAAAGCCTTCAGGAACTGTCAGGATAAGTGTGTGTGGATTTTAAGTCCCCTCTCTTGCTTCCAGCAGTAAGCAGAGCTTGTAGCTCCACGATCATTATTATCCCTTCAATGATCTCAGAATGTGTAGAATGATAGGAGAATCTTACGGTCTTGCGGCAGATAGTGGCTTCTGATTGATTTTTTCCCCTTCTCTTTATGATACGCCTATTAGTTTTTCCTCCTTCCTTTTGCTTACATGCATTTCGAGGCAGGCAGAAGTTTTGATCTTCTAGTAGTTGACAGAAGACAGATATGTAGCATACCTGGGGGATAAACAGCTATTTTAAGAGTATATTCAACAACAGGAAAGGAAATCTTGAAATCAATTAATTGAACGTGTATTTTTTTAATACCGGCACTAGAGAGCAGTAGAGAATCAGACTGATTTTCTAGGGCTTGTATTGATTTTTAAAAGGAAAATAAATCGTACATTGTGCTTACTTTGGCTTATGACATTGTTTATGCAACAAAGCAATAGAAAGCACAAAGCGGCATAAGGATATTTTGCTCTATCCTGATTCTAGAGAGTCAGTACTATCCCTTGCCTAAATGCTGGGAAAATTTGCCAACTTCTGGGGCTAAAAGATGAGAGAAGCTTTACCAGTCCCAAATTCTTCAAGAGTTTTCGCTTCAATCTAAAATTCCAGCTGGGAGATGTTAAATTTGAAAATGTCTGTCTAAAACACTATCCTGAACATCCTTCTGATCCAAAATATGTAGAAGTGAGAGCCGGGGCAGGTTGTTGCATAAGAGCTTATAGATGGTTCATCGAACACCAGAGATGCATTTCCTATAGGTAATCATCATCAATGCCACCACCACCACCGCCATCAATCTCCACCAATCCATGAGCCTCAGCAGACAGAAGCTGACCATGTTTACACTTGGAAGCTCAGGAGGGCTGATATTGAATTAATTGGAAACCAAAAAATCGCCACGCTCTAAATCAGGGGTCTCCAAATTTGGCAACTTTAAGACTTGTGGACTTCAACTCACAGAATTCCTCAGCCAGGCAACTGAAATCCCTAAAAATGCAGTAGAAAATGTTTCCCCATACTGCTAACCAGAAAACTGCATGGATCTTTCTTTCTTTCTCTTTCTTTCTTTCTTTCTTTCTTTCTTTCTTTCTTTCTTTCTTTCT
>WNWU01000002.1:3832251-3880786 GCA_012654045.1 Ptyas mucosa
TTCTTTCTTTCTTTCTTTCTTTCTTTCTTTCTTTCTTTCTTTCTTTCCTTCCTTCCTTCCTTCCTTCCTTCTTTCCTTCTTTCCTTCCTTCTTTCTTTTTTTCTTTCTTTCTCTCTCCTTTCTTTCTTTCTTTTTCTCTTTCTTTCTTTCTTTCTTTCTTTCTTTCTTTCTTTCTTCTTTCCATTAATTTATATGCCCCACCCCCATCTTGCTATTAAGTAACTCTGGGCGAGTTACAGCAATATAAAACATTAAAATGATAAATATTAACATTAAAATTAACAAAAATTAGCCATGGAAGAAACCAAGATACAACGGGATGGAGGTAGAATCTTCTTTTAATCTTCTAACCACTTGCAGTATGCCATCATTGGGACCCAGAATAATGGGCAGAATCAGGTTTTAAGGCCCTTCCTGAAGACCAAGAAGATGGGGGGGGGCAGATCTCATCTCAAGGGGGGGGGGAATGAGGTTCCAGAGGAAGGGACCCATGGCAGAAAGGATCTTTTCCTGGATCCTGCCAATTGGATTTCCTTGAACGGTGGGATCTGGTGTAAGTGGGGTGGGCCAATCTCATTGGGGTGAGACAGTTTCTCAGGAGACCTGAACCCATCCTTAAAGGGTTTTAAAGGTGGTAATTAACATCTTGAATTGAACCTGGAAGCAAACCAGAAATGGATATATTTCTGAACCAGGTCTTGAGTGCAACTCAAAGGATATCTTTTTACCCCCAAGAACTCGTGGCAGCATGTACGGAACATCTCCCCTTGGCTTCTCCTGCAACAGAAACTTGAGACTGTTGTGAGAGAGATTAGCATCCAATTATCCAGTGAGCTTCATGACTGAGTGGACACCCAGTTTCCTCTGACCCAGTTCCACATCTTTACTTCTGTATTACATTGACTCTCAGGTATTGTGAACATCAGCTCTCAGTCATAGTTAGAGTAATGAATGGTGAAGGATGATGAATCAAAGTATAGCTGGCTGGGTTAAAAGTTGCAAGGGGTATCTTCAAGAATCAGTTGGGGTGAGTCCCTATATTAGATGTGAAAGAAGCCTTAAAGACTGGCAAGGATTAGGTTAATTGCCTTCAGGATTTATCATCTTATTTACAGCCTCAAAGCAAAGTCTATTTCATTTGGGCGAAAGTTTTCAGCATTAAGATGAGATTGTATTATGGGATTTCCTAACTGGGAGATGCTCAGTGTTTGATATAAGATAAGGGCTATATAAATGTAACCAACCAACCA
The DNA here is from genome assembly GCA_012654045.1 of Ptyas mucosa. NCBI lineage: Eukaryota > Metazoa > Chordata > Lepidosauria > Squamata > Colubridae > Ptyas > Ptyas mucosa. The sequence goes on from WNWU01000002.1 coordinate 3,833,502, forward strand.
ACCAACCAACCAACTCAGAATTCCCCAACGCTTCTGGCTTTGCAGACTGGCGGAGTGAGGGGGATGGTTCTGTGTGAGTGGCCGTCAAATGTATATGTGCACATATGCTTGCCATTCATACAAACGGAGCATGCACACGTGCTTGCCCGCTGCTCGTGTAAGTAAGGATGTGCATATGCACATGCTCGTTGGCCATTTCCATGGCCCTGTTGCAATCCCCTCACAGCCCACTAGTGGGCCAGAGCCCACATGTTGGGGACCTCTGAACTAACTAATTAAATGTCCCAGTTACGTTAAGGAACATTAGAGTTATCCATTTGCATTTGTACAGAATGCAACTTTGGAAGATGGCCTATTTCCATTGAATATAGTATGACCTGATTCTAAGAAAATGACCTGTTAATTATGTAGTTCTATCATACAGATGCAACAGTATGCAGACCTGTTTAAATAAACCTTCTTATTCAGACTGGGTTCAGACTGTTACGTATAAGCTGGGTTGACAAAATCAGAAATGAGGGGATAAGCTGCCTGGTAAAGCCAAGGGAAATCATCAAAACCATTAAAAAGCGAAAGTTAGAATATTTCGGACATGTGATGTGACACCCGGAAAAATACGGCATGCTTCACTTAATCCTCTAAGGAAAAATTGACGGCAAACGAGGTCCAGGCAGAAGAAGAACATCATGGCTTCAAAATCTAAGGGACTGGTTTGGATAAAACTCAGCAGCACTTTTTCAGGCGGCTGCTGATAAAAATAGGATCGCCAACATGATCGCCGATGTCCAATGACGGATATGGCACAAGAAGAAGAAGAATTCCGATTGGGTAGAAGCTTTTTAGTTGACAAGAAATAAATTCTAAATATCTGATTGCTTGCCAGTTTAGCTTCATAATCCAAACTGGATCACTTTCTCCAGTTCTACTTCCCCTGTGTATCTTCTATAATGTGGGAGGAATATTATTTACATGATAAAAAGGCAGTGTGCAAAGGGAAGAACCGATAACCTACTTTTCCCTAGACCGAAGGAAGTTAATGATCTATCTTTTATTCCCTGCGCTGTTGCTTCCCCCGTAGCTGTGACTGAAAAACGTGTGCTAAGTCAACATATAGTGGTCACGCATGAATAATCAATAGTAAGCTATTCACAGCAAACTTGTGTTCACTGGAATCAGAGTACAAGTTCAAACAAGATCAAGGCAAAAAGTTGGCCAAAAAAATAAAAAAATCAGGCGGCAATTTTCTACATTGAGTAAATTCTGAGACAAAAAGATTTGTATTCTTATCCATCAGGAAACAGATTCCATAATACCATGTTTTCAGCTGTCGCACTTATTGAATAAATCTAATCAGTCTCCTAAGGAAGAGCCACATCCTCAATAGATGATGGCAACGAATATATTTCCAGCTTAAGGAAATCGGCAATTCACAACATTTTGGGGCCCAGGGCACCCTCTTAAAAAAAATTGCCAGAAATGTCAAAGAGATGTGGACATTTCACAACGGTTTAAAGATTTATTTATTATTTATTTATTTATTTTTTAGATTTCTATACCGCCCTTCTCCCTGGGGACTCAGGGCGGTGTACAGCCAAGTAAGAAACACATAATATAAACAATTAAAAACCAATTAAAAAGAATATCTAAATTTGGCCCAGAAATTTAAAAACACCCCACTTTAAAATCATTTAAAAGGCTTCGCTTAGGCCAGCCCGGCTTGTTGGAAGAAAAATGTTTTAAGGGCCCGGCGGAAGGCACAGAGGTCATGGATTTTTCTTATCTCAGGGGGAAGCTGATTCCAGAGGGTAGGAGCTCCCACAGAGAAGGCCCTCCCCCTGGGGGTCACCAGCCTACATTGCTTGGCTGATGGCACCCCGAGGAGACCCTCTCTGTGGGAGCGCACGGGTCGATGGGAGGTTGTCAGTGGCAGAAGGCGGTCTCGTAGATAACTGGGCCCTATGCCATGGAGCGCTTTAAAGGTGGTAACCAACACCTTGAAGCGCACCCGGAAGACCACTGGGAGCCAGTGCAGCTCGCGCAGGAGCGGTGTTATGTGGGAGCGATTTAATGCAAGAATAATTTGATGAGATTGTGGGATTATTTTTCCAGGTGTTTCAAGTTTTTTTCAGCAATATGGTTGATGATTTTGGAGGCAACATGCATTCTGATACTGTTGTTGCTGATCTGCCTAATCACAACCGAAGGATTTCCATGTTACTGCCTGTTCATGCGATCAAGTTTATTACTGATCATCATATGCCTAGGTTGAAGTGTTCAGATCCAAGAACAAACAGTATTCCATCCCAATTCTCTTCAACTCCATAGCTATTTGGTATGGGGGATATAGGATGGAGAGGACCGGTGCTGACATCCAAATAAAGATAGTTCTAGACTTACAGTTGTACAGACCTACAGTTCATTTAGTGACAGTTCAAAGTTACACTGGTACTAAGAAAAGTGATTTATGAGTTCATAGTTTTGACTGTTGCAGCATCCCCGTGGTCATCTGATCAAAAATCAGATGCTTGGCAACGGAGTCAGATTTATGACAATTGCAGTGTCCCAGGGTCATGTGATTTCCTTTTGCGACCTCCTGACAAGCAAAGTCACTGGGGAAGCCAGATTCACTTATCAACCATGTTACTAACTGAACCCACTGCAGTGACTCACTTAACAAGCGTGGCAAGAAAAGTCGTAAAATGGGGCAAAAGTCACTTAACAACCAAGAGAAATTTTGGGCTCAATTTGTGGTCATAAATCGAGGACCACCTCTACAGGTAATACTCAGTTAACGACTACTTGTTCAGAAACTATTTGAAGTTATGACAGCAATTTTGGACAAATGGTGGTTGTGACCAGTTCTCAAAGTTCTGGTCTTCCCAGCACCCTCAAAGTCACATGATCGTGAACTGGGTACTTGGCCACTGGCTCACGCCTACAATGCTTGCAGTGTCCCCAAAGTCATGGGATCACAATTTACCAATTTCTCTGCCAGCTTTCCCACAAGAAAGTCAATGGGGAAACCGGCAAGGAATGTCACAAGTTATTCGGTTAATTCTGCCTTACCCGTATTCCCTGCCTTAGACGTTCTGCACTTGTGCTGCCCCAGCCATCCACATCCCGTCCCAATGCCTTGTTGCACTCATGCCTTGCCTTTCCAGTCACTCATGCATCCTTTCCATCAACTTGTGCATTCTTGCACAACCTCGCCTATCTAGAAGCAATTATCCCAAGGCCCACTCTGCTTGTATTGAATGCTGGGGAATTCTGGGAGTTGAAGTCTGCACATCTTAAAGCTGCCTAGTTTGGGGGAACCCCCCCCCCCCGCTATAAAGATATAGCTTTGCTTCCCTCTTCCTTTTTTAAATTCTAGAGTGTACAATATTTAGCCGAATGTTGACAATATTGTGGTGAACAGAGTTAAACCTTTGTCCCATGCTTGATCTGGCTTTGCATCTCCCCGTTTACACCCTGAAATTGAAACTGCCAAAACGAATCAGTTTAGTTTCATCCGTGCGCTTTAAAGTAAGAGAAAACTCCAGGGTCAAAACACTTCGATGCTTTGCATAAGCAGGTAACTAAATTGTAACTAATTTCATTTGGGAGTCAATGAAGTATGGCTGGCAAAGCAATTTGTGCAAAATGCCAACCGAAGAGACAATAAAAATTACAGAAAAAAGCCGATTTGCCAGCGGTATAACCCAGCAATTTATTTTTCACTGGAGCAGAGCACAGGGTGGTTTATTCTCTTTCAGAGGCGAACCTTAATGGCACGAAAGCAAAGGCACTGGGGGAAAAAAATCCTGATCAAAATCGGCTCAGAGACCTGTGGTTATTCATTAAACTGGGAAATGGCTCTGTTAAAAATAATGTTGTGTTAAAGAAAACATTATTTACACAGAGAAGAATTTTGGAGTCCCAGCAATGGGGAAGAATAATGGCAATGAACTTGGAATTGGTACAATTCTGATAGAGATCATTCTGAGATTTTATCCATAGCTCTGCAAAGGAACATTTTGATGCACACTAAAGAGTTAACTTGTCCATTGTAAAATAAAATACTGTTGGTTTACTGTGGGTTAGTCACATTTTATGATCTCAAGATATTGTATTGAAACTCACATCCAAAAGGGAAACCAAACAATGTTTGCTTGTTTCAGGAAGAGAGAGACAGAGAGTGGCTTGGGGGGCGTGGTGTGGCTTGAGGGGCATGGCAGGGGAAGGATACTGCAAAATCTCCATTTTGCAGTATCCAGGGGAAGGATACTGCAAAATATCCTTCCTTGGAGCCTTGGATAGTACAGTGGTCTAAAGCCCTGTTATTAACATCAGCTGCCTGCAATTATTGCAGGTTCGAATCTCACCAAGGCTCAAGGTTGACTCAGCCTTCCATCCTTTCTAAGGTAGGTAAATTGAGGACCCAGTTTGTGGGGGCAATAAGCTGACTTTGTATAAATATACAAAAGTATGAGGGCTATTGCTTAACCTTGTAAGCCGCCCTGAGTCTCCGGAGAAGGGCGGCATATAAATCAAATTAAAAAAAAAAATCCCCATTCCCTCCCCACTCCTGGGGAAGGGATATTGCAAAATCTCCAATCTCACCCCACCGTGGGGCCAACCAGAAGTGGTATTTGCTGGTTCTCCGAACTGCTCAAAATTTCCACTACCGGTTCTCCAAAATCTGTAAGAACCTGCTGGATTTCACCCCTGCCCCAGAGTCAAAGATGTTATCTTTGGTCTACATGAAGTCTAACTTCAAAAAGTGTCCATAAGACATTCATTCACAGCTGTAGCAAACGTAAGCTGAAAAGTAAGCAACAAAGATGATTAGGAGACTGCAAGCTAAAGCATATGAAGAATGGTTGCAGAAACTGGGTATCTCTAGTCTGATGAACAGAAAGACTAGGGGTGACATGATAGCAGTGTTCCAGTATCTAGGGGGCTGCCACAAAGAAGAGGAAGTCAATCTATTCCCCAAAGCACCTGAAGGCAGGATAAGAAGCAATGAATGGAAACTAATCAAAGAAAGAACTAACCTAGAAATAAGGAGAAATTTCCTGACAGTTAATAATTAATCAGTGGAACAACTTGCCTTCAGAAGTTGTGGTAGGCTCCATCACTGGAGGTTTTTAAGAAAAGATTGGACAGAATGGTATGGGACAGTGATGGCTAATTTTTTTGGCACTGAGTATCAAAACTGGAGCACGCCGGAGTGCCGCAACCCAGAAGAGAACAGCTGCTCTTCCAGCTTCCATTGCATGCATGCGCACCAGATGTGTGCGCCAGAACCCGGAAGAGAGCAGCTGTCTGGTGTGCATGCATGTATGGAACCCGGAAGAGCAGTGGCAACAGTGCATGTGCCCCCAGAGAGGGCTCTGCGTGCCACCTCTGGCACATGTGCCATAGGTTCGCCATCACGGGTATAAGGTGTCCTACTTGAGCAGAGGGTTGGACTAGAAGATCTCCAACTTCCCTTCCAACTCTGTTATTCTGTTCTGTTCTCTGGCAGATGGAGGGCAGAGACAGGGAGAGTGGTGGCAACAGGAGACCAAGGGCAGCCTCTTCTCCATGACCAGCCCTTATGTTCTCTTAATTTTTTGATTTAACTGTTCAACAGTAGAAAGTCAGCACCTACCTGCCAGAAGAATGAAATATTTTGGGACATATTTTAAAAAAAAGGCAGAATATTATATTTCCCTAAAAGGGAAATGGAGAAACATGATTTTTTTTAGAGGCAGGAAGCAGCCCCAGTCTCCCTGCCCCCAAGCAGAAACTGAACTTTTAGAAATGCAGATTTGGTAATCCATTCAAGACAGGATATTTTGAAACAAAGGCAGAATGGTAGGATTAGAAGCAGTCCCCCTACCCCCACACCCAAGATCCAACATAGGACGGAAGTCATTAGACACAACAGGAATTGCCCAACTCCCTTTCAGAACACAAGCCCCTTCATTTCATGACCCCCAGAGCAGTCCAAACTTCAACCAAATTAGCTCAGACAAACACCTAGGATTTGCATCTCCTCTTTTGCCTATAGAGCCAGCTATGACCCTCACATGACCCCATAGGAATCTGACAACAGCCAATAGAATATATATTCTTGCACAGGAACAGGAAGCTCAAATGCAAAGCCCAAAGAAGGTATAACTCCTCCCACCCCACTCTCAACTCCATTTTCTCAGAACCACAAACCCATGTAGTTCTGCTTCATCAATAAACCATCTTTGCAATCAGCCAGACATGTTTCCAGTGTCTTTCTCCCAGCTTGGAACTGAACCAGACGGATATTTCATCCAAAACCACCAAGCAGGAATGAATGGAGCTCCTTCTGTTTCTAGATCTGTAAAGACCAGATTGCTAGAGGAAAGAGCTTGTTTACTAATTTGTGTGAGTCTATAGCTCTCATTAAGAACTGATTAAGTTGCTGAGCACTTCCTGGCCATCAGCAGAGCCTAGGCCCGAGGCAATTATCAGCCACTCAATAGGTGATTCCCACTTGGCTCTCCTAGAAAACATCCTTTCAAAAAGCGAAAATGCCAGAGCTCCATGGGGTCTCTGACAGAGAGAGATCATTTTAGAAGGGAGGAATACATGGGCAGCCATCGTACAGTATTACTAATCATTCTTTAATTGCAGAAAACTGGACCTGGTTTTTATTTTTTTAAACAGTGCAGGAAGTTAGCACCCACTCCCCCTCCTAGAAAAATGAAATATTTTAGGAGATATTAGAAGGGCAGAATATTTCCCCTAAAAGGGAGGCAACCCCCCACCCCCACCCCTTTTTCAATGGGCCATTAAGGCCTGGGCCAGTCTATTCTACATAACTAAGATCTACCTCCTTCAGGCAGAGCCATAGTAGGAATCCCAAAGCCCTTTCATTACATCATCACCCAGCAAGGCTCAATCAAGCTTGGGACTCAAAAACACAACCCACAAAGTTACTCCTGCATGGCCTCATGGGAGTCTGACAACCAATCAGAATACAAGCTCAAATTCAAAAGCCCAGCGAGGGTATAAAACTCAGGCACTCTCAGCATCTCTTTCTTTTTTTCCCCTTCACCCAAGGTCTTCAAGGCATGTGATCCTGTCCACCATTAAAACCATCTTTCCAAGCAGCCACCATGTTTCCAGTGTTTTTCTCCCCGCTTGGCACTGAACCCAGATGGACATCAACAGTTTCTGTAAGTTTTCAGTTTGTGTAAGAGACTTGTGCCATTGGTTCAGGGTTTTTTTGCTGGATAATCTCTTTATCTTTATTTATTTATTTATTTATTAAAGTTTTTATTATTACAAAAAGAAAACAAAAAACACACAAACAGACAAACAAAACACATAAAATAAAAACTTTCATACAAATCGGTTCAGCGTTTCCAGCCTTGAGGTGTCGTTATACGGATAAATCATATTTACGTTGCGTATTTACATTGTTATTTACATGGAGTTAATTTTTGTTTCAATTATGCTAGAACAGTATTAACTATATATTATTTTATGCACATAATCATCCTTCTAGCAATGCACAATTTCCACTTGTTCATCTTAATTTCCTATCTAGCTCTCGCGTTTGCGAGTTTTACTTAGACTTCCTATTCCTTAACCATTCATACCACGGGTCCCATGCACTGTAATATTCTGATTCCTCTCTGTCATTTATCTCTAGTGTTAGTGGATAATCTCTTTCTCATCCCTGCAATGTCTACCTTAAATGTAGGACAGGAGGAACATTTTGCTTGTCTTGTGGTGAAACCCTTAAAAACACCCAGTTAAAATTTGAAAAGCTCTCTTCTCCCTGCTGTTTTAATCCCCCAAAATAAAGCAATAGCAGGCCTTGCCAATATATCTATTGCCAAATCTGTTGTTGAACTGAAATCTTCTATCTCTCAACGGCTCAAATAGAATCAATTGGCCCTTAAATCCCAAATTCAGATTGATTCATGCCCTCTTCGCCTCCACTTTCATCACATCAGGACTGATCTTCATGGACCCATTAATCTTCGCTTGCTTCATCTTTCAGATGCACCCCAAACAGAAATGGTATTTTTAATTGAATGGTTTAACACAGAACAGAAACTGCACTGATACAAGCTCTGAAGCCACAGTCAGAAATTTAACCATTGCTAGCCTCAAAGTAAAAGTGACTCTGCTAGACTGACCTACTTTGCCAACAGAATAACCTACATTTAAAAAGTAAAGTAAAAAAAAACACTCCATATAATTCCGAAGAACATTATCAGCTTGCTTCTCACTTTAATACGCATAAAAGTCAGCCATTTAAAGGATCATTTAATGTGATGCAGAAAACGAGACCCTTTATTTGTATGAAATAACAGACCCACAGAAGGCAGAATTTAATCTTGGGTGACTTTTCCTCACCACAATAAAACGTTATTTCTGTATCTCTTAAGAACTAACCAACCAATTCCTCCTTACTACATATTTCGGGTTTTGACAACCCACAGAGCCATTATTATTTTTATCTAAGTCTGCTTTGACCTTAGCTGCAGAAAAGTCAGGGTCATTCTCTGCCATTTTAATGTAAAAAAAAATCCAATTAGGACTATAGTATAAACCTACCGGGTACTTCACACAATTTTAGAAAAATAAAGACACCTCCATTAAATGAAAAAATATATATTATTTTCTTTGAATGTGTACTTTAAAGACTCTTTTTCAATGTGTATTTTATTTTCTTCTTCTCCTATGAGTTGTCCAAAGAACCAGTGACTGATGGATTAAAGTTCCATTAAAAAAGCATCATTAAGAGTTATAGGCAGTGGTGAAATCCATTTTTTTTACTATCGGTTCTGTGGGTGTGTCTTGGTGGGCGTGGTGTGTCTTGGTGGGCGTGGCTTTGTGGGTGTGGCAGGGGAAGAATACTGCAAAATCTCCATTCCCACCCCACTCCAGGAGAAGGATACTGCAAAATCCCCATTCCCACTCTACTCCTGGGGAAGGATATTGCAAAATCTCTATTCCCACCCCACTCAGGGGCCAGCCAGAGGTGATATTTGCCGGTTCTCTGAACTACTCAAAATTTCCATTACCAGTTCTCAAGAACCTATCAGAACCTGCTGGATTTCACCCCTGGTTATAGGGCTGATCTATATCACGCTGGACAACAAATGAAGGATGTCATTATATTTAATAATCCTACATCAGTGGTTCTTGACGTGAGGACCCCTGGGGGGCATGATGTCATCATAGGGGGGTTTGCGAAGGCTTGAAGAAATGTTATGATTTAAATCCTGAATTAAGTCTTGGGGGTCCATGGCCATGGTCCATGGCCACAAAAGATATTTAAAGGGGGTCCATGGTGAAGAAAAGGGTGAGAACCAGGGATGGGTTCTAAATTTTTTTACTACAATTCTGTGGCCGTGGCTTATTTTGTGGGCGTGGCTTGATGGTCATGTGACAATTCTTTAGGATTTAGCAGAGGTACTGGTCTACCAGGCTTTTAACTGCTTGCAGAGCTGTACCGATCTACCCATTTATTTTTTGCAGGCACTGGTCTACTCATGTATTTTTGCAGGCACTGGTCTACTCATGTATTTTTGCAGGCACTGATCTACTCATGTAGTTTTGCAGGCACTGGTCTACCCATTTATTTTTTCAGGCACCGGTCTACTCATTTCTTTTCTTTTAACACTGATCAGCTGTAGGGCGGCCCTTTGAAGCCTCGCGGCAAGAGTTTAGACAGTTTTTTTTCCTCTAGCCATCAACTGGGACTCAGGGGGAAGCAATAGATTGGGGGTAGGGCCAAATAAAAGGTAAGAATAATGCAGGGGGGGTTGTGGGGGGCGTGGGGGGGCGGGCAGAACTGGTTCGGTGACATCATATCGTCACCGCTACTGGCTCGGAAGAACCGGGCCGAACCGGGAGGAACCCATCACTGGTGAGAACCCCTGTCCTACATTATTCAAATGGAAAATTAAACACATATACCCACATACCAACTCTTCTTGCATACAAATAACCCAAAAACAAGCTTTTAGCTCAGTTTAATCCTTGTAAACTTAAACTTAAAATGAGTTCTGTATACAGCACAAGCGATAAGTCCCCCCGGTTGCAGCTGGGGGGGTGGTACCATCCATCCCCACCCCCATTGAATTTTTTCCTGGGGGCTTACTGCAGAGTTATATCAAGCATCTTTACCTCTGTAATATATGTTCAGCAATTCTTAATGGACTGGTTTGTTCAGGTTCCTCGTTGTTAACCAGTATCCTTGTTCTTTGTCCCTTCAGAATGCTATACTCTTTGGCAGGTAAGCCATATCCCTAGACTCAAAGCAAACGGACTGCAGCTGCTTTTACCCAGTATGATTAAATCAAACAATATAGGTTTGAAGTAGGCTAGGAAAGCATTAATTTCTCCTGACAGCAAAATCGACTCAATAACAATCTTAAACTTGTACCCACCCAAAACTTCACATGCAAGGTTTATAAATAACCCAGAAATCTACTGTTACGAACAATGAGCCTGCAGCCTCGGGTACATTGGGCTGCCAGTTTAACACTTTCATCCGTGAAAACCTTCAAAGGGGACCCAGCAAATGATAATAATAATAAAAAACCCACCCACCCCCAATGTAATAATTTTACAACAGGTTGCTCTGAACGATGCCAGGGAACTTCATCTAAATCAAGCAGCCATGCTGAGCATTTTAGATGAGAAGTGAATGTGTGTACAACTGGAATGTTTCTAGGTATGGATTTGTTCTGACCTAGGCTTCCTTAGAAAGTATACAGCACAATCTTACTCCCAGCAAACCTCTTTAATTCGTACAGCTGTGAATTATTATCATTCCCAGTCCGAAAGGCTTCTCAAACAGTCTTTCAGGGGAGTGTTTACAAACACCCACTTTATCTCCCTTGGAATGCTGCCAGAGAACTAATTGCCACACCCAGGGCAAGGCCAAACTTAGCACAGAGTCAAACAGAACTTTTCCAAAGCTTTTACTGACCAGATCAACTAATTGCTTCCTGCAAAAGCTCTTGCCCCGTTTGCTTCTCTTTTATGTCTTATGGGGGGGACCAATCATCTCCAAGCCTTACTTCCAAGTTGACCCTATTTTCTTAATTGTTCCTGTCTTCTGGCAGCTCTGCGCATGCGCACACTGGGAACAGGCTCCCTGCTGTTCTGCCTCACTGATGTCAGATTCTGGAAACTCTGGAGGCAGCAAAGAACTACCAGATAGCCTTGGTCCCCTCTCTGCCTCCGAGTCAGAGCCCTCGTCTGAGCCTTCCCCAAACTCCAGGACTGGCCCATGTTCCTCCCCAACCTCCTCACTGTCTGATTCTGCTGCCAGCTCTGCTGGCCATTGGCGGGCCACAGCAGGATTTCCCATCCCCCAATATATCTCAATGACAGAAGAAACCTATCTATTGCTTATTATCGGCTCATCTTTAACCATGGCTCTGTCTGGTTTCACCTGAAAGAGAAGAAGAATGCTGTCATTTGTCTACTCCTCTGTCTATTAGTAGTCAAAAAGAGTAACAAAGAACAAACATTTGAGTGAATTTCTTCTCCATAAAACTCCTCAGTGAATATTGCAGGTTGAAAGTAAATCCCCCAGAACACTTGGCATCACCCACCAATCATTCATGCCATCACTCATTCACTCAGCCAATCCAATTTTGTATACTTAGCTTGTGTTTTCATAATTGCCACTGGTTAAGACCCCAAAAATGGTATTTCAGAAGCAAATCCAAAAGACTGGAGTAAAAATCAATGACTGGATTAGAAAAACACAGTTGTTCCCAAACAAGAGGGTGCCTAAATAAAATCCTTGGCTTACGAGAACAATTGAACCAACATTTCCATTTGAAAGCAACACAGTCGTTAAGTGAATTTTGCCCCACTTTATGTCTTTTTGGCCACAGTTGCTAAATGAATCACTGCAGTTGTTAAGTGAACCATGTAGTCATTAACCGAATCTGGCTTCCCCCATTGACTTTGCTTGTCAAAGGCCAACTGGGAAGGTCACCGAATTTTCATGTGACCATAGGGGTGCTGCAATGGTCATAAGTGTGAACATTGGTCATAAGTCACTTTTTTCAATGCCATTGTAAATTTGAATGGTTACTAAATTTTTTTTTTTAATTTGATTTATATGCCGCCCTTCTCCGGAGACTCAGGGTGGCTTACAATGTGTTAAGCAATAGCCTTCATACTTTTGTATATTTATACAAAGTCATCTTATTGCCCCCATAATCTGGGTCCTCATTTTACCTACCTTAGAAAGGATGGAAGGCTGAGTCAACCTTGAGCCTGGTGGGATTTGAACTTGCAGTAATTGCAGGCAGCAGATGTTAAGTGGATGATTAATGACTGCCTTAATCTACTGAGCCACCAGAGCTCTAAATGAATGGTTGTAAGACAAGGACTACCTGTATAAACTTGGTTTTGAAAAGAATAAAAAGATGGGCAAGCTGGAGTCCTTGGATGGGTGGAAATTTTCAAACTTGTGAGTGCAATTTGAGGAAAATCCACCGTGGTCGATCAATCTGATAGTAATGCAATGAAGCACAAGTTTTACCTGCCAGATCCCCTAGGTAAATAGGATCAAGTGGGATCAGACAGCCAGTCTTTAAGCGACTTCAGGCCCAAAACATTTTAAATGTGATATCAAATGTCTTGAAATAAAGTTAGGGGCCAATAAAATTCCCATGGAATAGGTCACTATTAAGATTATAAAATGTTTTATAGGCAGCATTTGCCATCAACAAGAGTGACAAAAATGTTTAGTAATCTGTCTGCTAAATGCTGGAAATGCAATCAGACCCCGGGTACTTACTATCATATGTGGTGGACTTGTATGAAAGCAAGAAAATATTGGAACAAAATACATACCTGGTTGAAAAAGATGACTAAGCAACGTATAGACCTGAAACCAGAAGTATTTCTGTTAGGTATAATGCCAGAAGGTTATGATAAAAGGACTACGTATTTAGTTTTGCTTGTACTGACAGCAGCAAGGATCGTATTTGCAAAATACTGGAAAAATTAACATACTCCACCCGATGTGGATATAATTCGGAAAATGCTAGACTGTGCTGAGATGGACAGACTAAAAATAAAAGACAAGGATGACACAGAATATTACTTGATATGGAATAAATGTTATGAGTGGTTAGAGATATGAGGTAGAAATTAGATGAAGAAAAATGATTGCTACATATGAATTAAAGATAAAGATGGTTTATCACTATAAATATGCCAATATATTTAACAGAATTATAAATCAGCCAATATAAAGAGAAGTTTAGCCAAAATTATTCTTGAATAATAATTTATTCAAAATTATTACATTATTACTATTGTTACCAATATATGTGTTAATATTTTTACTGCCTTTTCTTTGTGTTTCTTTTGTAAATGATATACCCTGACAATACACTGTATTCAAAATATTTATGAATAAAAATAAATTTAAATTTAAAAAAAGATTATATTTCCAAATATTTTCACACGAACTAAAACTACAGAAAAATTGCTTCAGGCAGGTGACAACACCTCTCGTTTATAGCTAGGGCAGGGGTCAGCAATCCGCGGCTCTGGAGCCACATGTGGCTCTTTCATTCCTCTGCTGCAGCTCCCTGTCACTCAAAATCTGTGTCACAACTGCCAATGTGCAACACTCACCAATCCAACTATGGATAAATCCAAGAAAAGAAAAGTTTCAGAAGAAAAAAGAATCTTTAAGTCAACTATATATGCTAGCTTTGTGGTTGCTCAGGAAATAGTCAGGCACGGGAAGAATTTTGTGGCTCCCGGTGTTTTCTTTTCTGTGGGAAACGGGTCCAAATGGCTCTCTGAGTGTTTAAGGTTGCCAACCCTTGAGCTAGGGCTATCATTCTGAAGAAATACCTCTAAGATTGTTGCTTCCTCTATCCTAATTTTGGGGGTGGGTGAGATGGCTTGATGCTTTTATTGAAATTGGTAAGGGGGGGGAGAAGTTGACTCCCTAAGAGCTTTTTTTGTTTTTGGAAAAGGTACTTAAATAAACATGTTCTATTCATTAATAATTAATGTAATGCCTAATAAATAACGTGGAGGGGTTCTCTAAGTGAATCATGCAGTCATTAAGCGACTTCTGGCTTCCCCCATTGACTTTGCTTGTCAAATGTCAACTGGGAAGATGCCCAAATTTTAATCATGTGACCATAGGCTATAGGTCATATATAGACCATAGGCGTATATGAGTGTTCCTGATGAATACTTTATCAAGGCACAACTCCTATTCCTAAATGGTCCATTTCTATCTTATCCTGTTAAAAGAGGTGGTTTGCAGAGGTGAAATGTAAAATTTGTTACTACCGGTTCTGTGGGCGTGGCTTGGTGGTGATGGTAATATGACTGAGTGGGTGTGGCCAACTTTTTTTTTACTTTTAAAACCATTTTTTCTATAACCTCTTCGGCTGAAGAGGTTGTAAAAAAAAGGCTTTTAAAAGCCTCTGACGATCCCAGCTGACTTGCCTGATTGGCAAAAGCTTTCTTTTTTTAAAAAAAAGCCTCTGACAATCCCAGCTGACTTGCCTGATCGGCAGAGGCTTTTTTTTCCTTTTAAAAACATTTTTTCTATAACCTCTTCGGCCAAAGAGGTTGTAGAAAAAATGCTTTTAAAAGCCTCTGATGATCCCAACTGAGCCACGCAATCATCAGAGGCTTTTTTTTTAACTTTTAAAAGCATTTTTTCGGCCAAAGAGATTGTAGAAAAAATGCTTTTAAAAATAATTTTAAAAAGCCTCTGATGATTGCACGGCTCAGCTGGGCAATTGGGGGGGGGGCAGGGATTTTTGCTACCGGTTCTCCGAACCACCCGCCTCCATCGCTACTGGATCGGACAATCCGGTCCGAACCAGGAGCATTTCACCCCTGGTAGTTTGCATTCAATTTGAAGAACTTTATCTCAATATTAGTTTATATTGGAATCATAGATCTGAAAGAGAAGTTATAGATTAGTCATAATATTCAACTAATGTATGTTCTCTCCAGCTTTGTCTTCCATAAAGATGTCAAATTAGCCATGTTCTGTGAAGCTGGGTTTCATTTTTCTGGCATTTCTTGCCATCTCAATAGTGTCTTTGAAAGATTCATGTTGTTAATTTCAGTGGTCTGAAACTATTACTCAAATTCTTTTCATTCCAATCATCTATTCCTACGCAAACAGAGCTCCGATTTGTCCAACTATGTTCTCCCATCACATATATATATATATTCTCTGAAGTCTAAGATATTTTGGTGATTTATGTTTGCATATGGCTGTCCTTCCCACAACACAGATGTTTAATATATTGTTCTGTAGAGAAACAATAGACATGCTGCCAGCATTTGTTTAATACTGCAGAGCAAGAAGGAGATACTTTCTTCTACATGGATAATTCCTGGTTTGAATTATTTATTTGTTTGTTTGTCAAACATGTACAAGATAGCAGGTATGAATATGAATTATCCCTAAATTGTATATAAACTGGGTTCAAGGGTACAGCTGCTTAAAGAAAACCCACCCTATTCTTCCGATATACTGTTTTCTTCCTAAAAAGAAACATATGAAAATAGGAAAATATGAATGATCTTACAGTCCTTACTCCAATATGGCAATCAACATGGCCTAGATTCAGGGGTGAAATCCAGCAGGTTCTGACAGGTTCGAGAGAACCGGTAGCGGAAATTTTGAGTAGTTTGGAGAACAGGCAAATACCACCTCTGGCTGGTCCCAGAGTGGGGAGGGAATGGAGATTTTGCAGTATCCTTCCCCTGCCATGCCCACCAAGCCACGCCCACCAGTGGTGGGATTCAAGTAATTTAACAACCGGTTCTCTGCCCTAATGATTTCTTCCAACAACCAGTTTGCCAAACTGCTCAGAACGTTAACAACCGGTTCTCCCGAAGTGGTGTGAACTGGCTGAATCCCACCACTGACACCCATCAAGCCTCACCACGCCACACCAAGCCACACCCACAGAACTGGTAGTGAAAAAAAATGGATTTCACCACTGCCTAGATTTCATTCACAGGAGCTACCAAATCTATTTTATTGATCTTCAGAGCCATGCCATCCCTAAATATGCTACTGAATTCTCACAATTTCTCTGCTGTTTTAAGGTTTTTTTGATCTTTGCAATTTAAGAATATACTGAAACCTTTAAAACGATTCTTAAAAAGCCCTTGAAATGGAAAAAAAAGAGAAAATGATTCCATTTTCAAAACAAACAAAATAAAAATGCTGCCCTTCTTTTATACCAATTGTCAATCTCAAGGCTTCTTTTAATGTCCAAAAACAGGATCGAGGGAACTATTTTTATAAAATAAAGTTTAGTCAGAATTTCTAATCCCCCCCCCCGCCATTTCATAATCTTCAGAAAGAATTGTATTCCCCACGCCATTTCCTACATGGCTGAAACAAGATTGGCCTAAAGTATTGATCTAGTTCCTGTTGCACACCAAATTGAGATAGGCTCACTTACTCAATAATTACCGAACGCCTAAGTCAAATCAGGGTACTTAAATTGTGAGAAAACTTGTATGAGGATCCCTATATAGATAGTTCTCGACTTACGAGCACAATTTGAGCCCAAAATTTCTGTTGCTAAATGAGACATTTGTTCGGTGAATTTTGCCCCATTTTATGACCTTCTTGCCACAGTTGTTAAGTGACTCACTTCAGTGGTTAAGTTAGTAAGTGAATCTGGCATCTCCATTGAGTTTGCTTATCAAAAGGTTGCAAAAGGTGATCACATCACCATGGGATACTGCAATCATTATAAATATGAGTCAATTGCCTAGCATCTGAGTTTTGATCATGTGACTATGGGGATGCAGCAACAGTTATAAGTGTGAAAAATCATCATAAGTCACTTTTTTAGTGCCATTGTAACTTTAAACTGTCACTAAATGAACTGTTATAAGTTGAAGGTTACTATATATAGAGAGAGAGGTTATGCTAATCTAGTTGTCTGTGTTTACTCATTTTTATTTGATTATTCATAGTATTGTACTGGGCATTCTGGAACAATAATGGAATGATAAAAATAGTTGGAAATTATCTTAAAATGTGGATGAATCAAGATTGCTGTGATAACATACTAAGTACAAATGTAGAACAATTGTATAACTTTTTTTCTGCTGGCAATAATATCCACAATACTTTCACAAAATATTTGTAAGTAGGTTCAATATATATATGAACATATACATTTGAGCAACCAATATTTTGAACCCAAAAAATCTATTCTAATGAACTTCGGAAAATTTGGTCCCTACCACAATAAACAAACAAACAAACAAGAACAATAAATCCCCAATTATTATAAAAAGCAATGAAACCCACAAAATTCTGTCTTAGACTATGTCAAGTCTATATTTTCCAACATGTTTGTCCTATTTTTCAACATTTCGCTAGTAAACTATACCCTTTGCAGCTATCTATAAATGGATATAGCTCTTAGCTGCTTGTGTAACAACCAAAACAATATTACTAACAGGTTGTGAGGAATTTTTTGAAGGGAAAAAAAATTATATAAAGGGGTTTATTGGGTGCAAGAGAATGAAATCTGGAAAGAATGTTGTCTTTCTGGATGATCATCAGAGAAGCTCCTTGGAAAAAGATCAAATGAAATAAGTAGCAGCAAAAAAATAATATTAAAAAGAGATAAGGCCAAGCACTTGATATTTTTCCTTGGCAAAATCTGACATTGGCAGAAACATTTGCTAAGCTTACAAGGTATTTTCCATCTTTAATTTCTATGTCTCTAACATATATACCCACCAAGGAATGCTGAAGCAAGAATATCTATCTCAAGGGCTGTTGGCAATTCTGTGACATATATTTGATTAGCAGGACACAGTAACCATTTTTATGGCCCTGTCTTTCACTTAGTTGCTGAAAATACATTTGTTAACAAATTTGTACAGATTTGTGGATCTTCTTTCTTGTCCTCCCTTCCCAGAGGTGGGTTTCAGCAGGTTCTGACCAGTTCTGGAGAACCGATAGTGGAAATTTTGAGTAGTTCAGAGAACTGGTAGTAAAAATTCTGACTGGTCCTACTCCCATCTATTCTCTGCCTCCCAAGTCCCAGCTGATTGGGAAAAAAATCGGGATTTTGCAGTAACCTTCCCTTGGATTGGGGTGGGAATGGACATTTTACAGTATTATTCTCCTGCCATGCCCACCAAGCCACACTCACAGAACCAATAGTAAAAGTTTTTGAAACCCACCACTGTCCCTTCCATACCTATTTCCATGACAAGCCGTGTTAGAGACAGTAGTCCCAAGGGCTGGCCTCTGTGTCTCTGCTTTAGCTAAATATAAGAAGTATTATTATCTCTGGGAAATTATCAGATCAGCTGAAATCTTTGGTCACCAATGTAAGTGTGGAAAGAACTTATAAATTTATAGCAATAGCAATAGCACTTAAATTTATATCCCGGCATAAAATATTTTACAGCACTCTCTGAGTGGTTTACAGTGTCAGCATATTGCCCCCAACAATCTGGGTCCTCATTTAACTGACCTTGGAAGAATGGAAGGCTGAGTCAACCTTGAGCCTCGTCAGGATCGAACTCCAGACTGTGGACCGAGTTTGCCTGCAATACTGTGTTCTAACCACTGTGCCACCAGGACTTTATATAACTGTTAGAAATATTGTATAGCAGGGATGTCAAACTCACGGCCCGCAGGCCACACACTGGCCATCCCACCCCCATTTTAGTGAAAGGGGAAAAAAAGGTGTGATACGTCACATGACGACAACGTGATGCTACGAGTTTGACACCCCTGTTGTATAGGGAATCATATGTTAACTTACCCAAGTCTCCAATAAAGTTAACTGATTAATGAAACAAAGTTGCCAAAGTTGCCGTAGCCCCTGGAAAAGCCGCCAAGTGATAATAACGAAATCCTTTAAACTCACAGCAAACATAAGAATTAATTAAACCCTTATTTCAAATTGTAAACACATACAAGCAAACACAACCTCCCCTCAATTAACACAATGCAAACATAATTATAACATTCACAGTTCAAATGAAGAGATTTAATTCATGTCACTTTAATCAACTCCTTCTCTGGGTCAATACCACGCCCCTCAAGCCCAAAACAAAGACTAATCCTCTTACAAAACAACATCTCTGTACCCCATTTTTTTTTTCTGTAGATAAACCCACAGGCAAACCTCTTTGTTTTGGGGAATAAATAAATCTCCTTTCCTCACAGCACGTCTGGATTTTACTTTGATTTGTTCTTTCACAACCCCAGCTCAAGTTGGGCCCCCAGATTATTCTTCTGACAATAGTTTGCTAACTGTCCTTTGGTTAGGATCTCTTTTTAATTGTAGACTAGTCAGTAATGTATTTAGTGGTTAATGGTAGCACATCCAAGTTTCCAAAGTACATTTTAGGAAGGTATTTTGCAGTTGTAGCCAACAGTATTATCTTTTGAGATGTAATCAATGCTTAAGAGAAAACAAAGAGTTTTAATGTTGATATGATACTTTCACATTGCTGGAGCATGGATGCAGAGATGTCGGCATCTGGTGGGAAAACTCAAGATGGCAGCTATGCCCCCACAATCAATGGCCTGCTTCTTTATGGTGGCCACCATTTTGACTCTTTCAAACCCCATTTTGCAGACAACAGGGAATCAATGTTTTTTAAAAAATTTGATGATCAGGTTAACTGCACAGGACTACGTAGGAAGCAATATATTAAATGAAGTAGCTCTGTATCAGGAGTGGTGAATCTCTGGATTTTCAAATGATACTGAGCTACAAATTGCAGGGACTTAAGCAACGTTAGCCTGTAGTTTAACACCACTTAGCATTATTTGAAGGGCCATTCCTTTTCTAAACCGTTGCTCAATATAACAGTCCATAACATTGAATCATACTTTTCCCCCCAGATCGATTTATTCTTCAAAGCTTTTTTGGGCAGAATTTCTAGAAGTTACCTATCATATTTTAATTTTTTTTTAGCCAAAATACACTATTTAACACAATGGTAAAGAAGTCAAAGTGAGAGATGGCTATTTAAATTGTCTATAAAGTCCTGAAGATTTTATGAGAAGAGTCTTCAGGATGAGAGGTGCACATGAAACAAAAAAGATATGAGCCATTAGGTAAGTCAGGGCTATCAGATGTGAGCTGCAAAAGGGAAAAAAAAGGCAACCATTATATGAAAGCAAAAACTTAGAAGTTTCTGGGTTTCTTTCTTGCTAGCTGGGGACCATCTGAATTTTTTAAAGCCTGCATAAGGCAAATAGACACATCTCTTAATCAAAGAGGGCAAGGAAGTAACTCAAAAACTAAGACACCAAACTCAGCATCAGCTGAAAATGAACAGGTCCCTGATATTTGGAGGGCGGCCAGACAATTCAGACCTGTAACTTGAGTCCAGGCCTCCAACCCAGTGGTGAAATCTAATTTTTTTTACTACCGGTTCTATGGGCGTGGCTTGGTGAGCGTGGTGTGGCTTGTGGGCATGGTTTGGTGGGCATGGCAGGGGAAGGATACTGCAAAATCTCCATTGCTACCCCACTCTGAGGCTAGCCAGAGATGGTATTTGCCGGTTCTCCGAACTACTCAAAATTTCCACTACCAGTTCTCCAGAACCTATCAGAACTGATTTCACCTCTGCTCCAACCACTCGGAAAGGCTGGTGGTGGCCTAGAAAGAGACTGAAGATTGGAAGACGCATGAGTGGCTGTTAGCAAGGGGGGTTTGGGACATTGTAGAAGCTGACCCAGTAAATCAGAGTAGTCCAGCTGCAGCTATATTTAGATGGGGACTGGGAAAAACTTTGAAGATTTGGTTTTGGAGCAAGTTCTGTACTAGTTTCTACTTTACTGTTTTAGAATTTGCCTTGTAAATTACTCTGGACCTGGCACTAGGTTACCTCATTGTTCCTTGAACCTTAGTCATTTTTCTTGAACTCCTCACTGGGAGTTTTGACTTCAGCCTGATCTATCTTAGGTTCTTTTTGATTCAGTCCAATCACAACTGACTTAACTATTAATTGATTTAAGTTTATGACTGCGGGAAGAAACATACAGAAGGAAACAAGATGTCCAAGTTGTCAGGTAAAGATTGACTCATACCTTATTTAAGTGGGTGGTTGAGTGAAACGGATGCCAGTTTACTGTTACATTTTCAAATGATAAGATGTATTAATGTTGCTGATAAATGCATAGAAATGTTTAACATCCACTGAGCAGTAGGGCTGTTCAGAAAGAAAGGATGCTGTATTTTTGGTTTCACCTACTGATCAAAACGGTCCAGTGTTTTGAGAAGAGCTCATATTTTAATTAGAAGTTATGTTTTCAGCAAGATTGGTAGATGGTTGTAGCAGACACAGACATAAAGTACTGATTGTACTGTCCAAAAAATTTTGGCATGGTTTTGAGATGGCGTTCAAATATTTTTATAGAGTGAGAATGTGGACAGTATCGACCGAAATGAATGCTTTGAAAACCTGAGGTTGATGTGAATGGAAACTGAGCTGTTTCTGGCTGGTCTACAAAGAAACAGGACTACTTTCCTAAATGAGAGAGGAAGAAACTCGTTGTGCGGTACTCTTATGGCCAAGTGCACTTCTGCTATTGTTACTAAGAACACATAGGCACACACTCCCAATGCGTGTCCCGTTGGATCTGTATTGAGCCAAGTATGTGTCTGCTGCTAAGGGTTCAAATGATGCTTACGTGCTTGCAAGCGATTATAGCTGGAGAATGGCCTGTGCCTATTGCTATGAGTTGACAGATGAGAACCTCTAAGGCAGTGTTTCTCAACCTTGGCAACTTGAAGATGACTGGACTTCAACTCCCAGAAGCTATGCTGGCTGGGGAATCTGGGAGTTGAAGTCCACTCATCTTCAAGTTGCCAAGGTTGAAAAACACTGCTCTAAGGGATTCTTTGTGAAATGTAACTTGGGAGTTTGTCCTTCGAGCTGGTTCGTGGGGTGCTTTAGTTTCATTTGGGCTAATGCTCCCATCCTCAGATGCAATTTTATTTAATCTAGCTGGTATTCTGGTCTTGAAAAGGTTTGGGATAGAATTTAGAGCAGTGAAAAGGGACATTTAAAACCCTAACCTCCAAATTGCAGCATTTTAGATCTTTAAAGAGAGAGAGAGAGAGAGAGAGAGGGAGAGAGGGAGAGAGAGAGATTCGTTTCTGAAAATAGATTGATCAGCTAGATCAATCATTTTCTCTTAGAACAGTGCTGCAGAATTTTTAAATCCAAAGACCATATTGCGAGTGATGTGAAACACACCATGTAACACTATACTACAGCAGACTCCAATCTTTTTGATACCAGGGACTGGCTTCAGGGAAACAATTTTTCCATGGACTGACTGTCAATGTCCGAGACAACACACTGTTCAAAGCAGCCACAATGGGCCATCTCGGAGTTGCCATACATGCAAGCACTTACTTTCTGGCTAGGTTTGGAACCATGACACCGATGGTGGTGGGGTGGGGAGGGGAAAGTTTCATATGCTACCTATATCCTGCACAGGTACAGATGAAGCTTCACTCATTTGCATGGCCCAATTTTTAACAGGCCTGGGGGTTGGAGACCCTTGCTCTACTGCATTATTGTGTGTGTGGGGGGGATGCAACTTAAAACTGCATAAAAATCTTAACCCAAAACATGGGATTTCAACTCTTCTTCTCCATAATGGTTTTGATTAAAATTGGTTGTGCCATGATACTGCTGTTTAGCTCAAGAGGAAACCTTGCACTGATAGTTTAACATTACCTGAACTTTAATTCTCACAGTTGGTTTCTTGGTGTCATCTGACCTTGCCTTTCTTCTTGCAGATGTTTACCAGGCTAGGTAACACCATCAGTGCATAAGGGAGTGATGTTTGATGGCTATTTTTAATTCTCATCGTTTCAGGGCTGATTTGCATAAACCATGCCCCACCATGAGGCATTAACCATTGATATTTTTTTTTTGAAGACAGGAATATACAGTATTCTCTATTTACTCCCAAATTCACCAAGGAGGCAATATCCACCCAACTGTTGCTTCTACATGTCAACTTGTGCTTGCATAAATGAAGCTGCCAGGCTCACTTGCCTGGTTTTATTCCCTTCTGGCAAGTGAAACCGCTTTCATGGCTTCTCTGTGTCATGGCAGATTCATTCCCTCCCTCACTTACTGTTGTTGTTCTCTGCCCTCTATTGCTACTTCATTTTGTAATGCTGGACTACTAGAGAACTTGGTGTTTATATTTTTAACAGGATGGCTGTAGAAGAGCAGGCAGAATCTTGGAGTCAGCTTAGAGCTGTGATGGCGAATCTATGGCATGTGTGCCACAGGTGGCACGCAGTGCCCTCTCTGTGGGCATGCGAGCTGTCACCCCAGTTCAGCTCTGCCACTCATGCGTGAGCACCTCCCACCAGTCAGCTGGTTGTTTGGTCTCTGCCACGCATGTGCAGAGGGTGGGGCACATGTGGGGGGCACGTTTGCATGTACGGGGAGCAGGGCGCATGTGCGGGGGTGGGATGCATGCACGCGTGCACGTGTGCATTGCATTTTGGGGGGTTGGGTGTGTGTGTGTATTTGCAGGCGCGCGCACACACTTTGGGCACTCAGGCCAGAAAAGGTTAGCCATCACTGGCCTAGAGTCATTACATTCCCACAAAAGCTCCAACCCTTCTTGAATTCCATTAACTCTTATCTAGTGCCAATTTAGTGATGGTGGTTAGTTGACTAGATTCTTGTGTATAGGCATGAGCAATAAATTAGCTCAAGTGGAACTTTACATATGATCCTGATTCGTCACATCTGACAGTTGCTAATGGAATTATAAACAGCTAAAACTTTTAAAAAACAAATTCTTTAATTGACTGGTGAAAAGTATTTCATTTTTTTAAAGTAGTTTACTACTAGAATAATGAAACATGGCAATAAATACGGCAATGAACAGCAAAAAACATCTTCGCAAGTTTCATGTACAATGTTTGTTGCATGAAACCAGCTGATTATGACTTAAGAAAACTACCGTATTTCCCTGAAAATAAGACCCTGTCTTATATTTTTTTGAACCCTGAAATAAGTGCTTGGCCTTATTGCCATGCGCCCAAAAGCCTGATTGGGCTTATTATCAGGGGATGTCTTATTTTGGGGGCAACAGGGTAATGTAATAGGAGAATCCAGTTAAAACATCACTTCAGGAAAAATCTGGTGTAAATTACCCTTTCTGAAAGACTTACAGCCTGCTCAACTCAACAGCAGGTGTAGTCTTTTATGGCATCACATGGCAATAATTATTGCCACTCTTGATCACCATAGTCCAATCTTGTTGAAAGCTGATGTGTGAAAGCTGATTTTTTTAAAAAAAAAATCGACCAACTGCATACACTGCCAAGTGTAAATAAAATAAATCAATATGTTTCCACTAGAAATTAGAATTTTCTTTTGATAACTAATATATACTTCAGTTGATATACTTATTTTGTGGAGAACTTCAGTATTTTAAGTAAAGTTGATTCTCAAGGGGACAATTTAGTGACTGAATCAACCAAACTGCCGCTATTTACTATTACTCTATCATATATAACCAAGACAAAATATCAGGTCATAAAAGATTCTTCACATTTCCTAAGATTGTTTTCACCTCCCATTAGGGTGTTTACTAGGTTCCTCACTATCTTACGAAAACAGAAAAGCCTGCTTTTGTCCCTGCAACAGAGTCTCCAAATAGGCAATATTTCCTCATTCTGTCATATTGTTTTGGGCTGATTTATAGACAAACTCAAAAATGTTATGCTGCTGGATCCAATCTCTTTTTGAGTGAGGAATTGCAACTGCCTAATAAGGCCTGAATCTTTTCCTGCTTCTCCTAGGATTTCAGGATTTGTCTGAAGTAAATAAGGAGTGGGGCTGTTCCCCTGTTCCGCTTGGGCCGGAACCCTGCTAAATACTTAGTTTATTTGTCAAATTTTAAAATTGCCCACCTCTGGACTCTGGGAGATGTACAATTAAAACATTAAAAACAGTAATTCTTTTGTTTCCCCGAAAACAGGACCCAACCGGAAAATAAATCCTAGCATGATTTTTTCCAGGATGCTCGTAATATAAACTCTACCCCCAAAATAAGCCCCAGTTAAGATTGTCAGCCAGATGGGTGCATTTAGTACCATATCTCCCCCAAAATAAGACCTAACCAGAAAATAAGCCCTACTGCGTCTTTTGGAGCAAAAATTAATATAAGACCCAGTCTTATTTTCAGGGAAACATGGTATATAAAATTTAAAAAAGGCAAGCAATGTTAATAATTAAAAAGCAGGGGGAGGACTTGCATCTCTGTATACCCCAAGCAAGGCCACAGAGCTATGTTTTCATGTGTTTCTGCACGCTCATGTTGTGGCCCGTCAGCGGCCTGTGCAGATTGTAGCTGATTCCGACAATGAGGAGGCTGATGTGGTGCTGCGTCAGCAGCCTGTGCAGCTGGCGCTCGAGTTGGACAGTGAGGAGGCTGGAGAAGATGTGGTGCCAGAGGCAGGGATTCAGCCAGGGCCTTCAGAACTTCCAGAAGTTCCTTTAAGTGAAGAAGATAAAGAGGAGGAGCCTCTTCTCAATGCACGGGCGTGCAGAGCTGCCAAAAGGGAGGAGTGGCTCCTCAGGAGGAGGTCTCCTCGAGAGTAAGGCTTGGGGCTAATTGGCCACTCCTTTAGCCTATTTAAGAAGGAACGCCGCTTGCAACAAGCTGTAGAGAACAACTTCAGTTCACTCTCCTTCATTCTGCAAAATTGCTTCTGGGCTTTCTGCCAACTCTAGTAAGACTGTGATTACCTTATCTTAGAATTCTGGTAGGCTGTTAAGACAGTTCATTAACAGCCTTTGAATGATCAAGACTAAGTTATTTGAGTAAAATAAGCTTTGTATAGAGTTTGTGTGTGCTGCGTTCTTTGGGGTCCGTAGCTGGGGCAGAACAGCTCAGGGGAGGGGACAGCTGCCTCACCTTTGGGTGGAGAGTGTTCCACAAAGAGGAACAACAGCAGAAGAGGGTCTCTTCCTCCACCCCACCAGTCAGGTTTCTTTGGCTGAGGGGGTCTGCAACATATCCTCAGGCCCTGACCAGGTGGGATGGGCTTATGTAATGGGACAAAAACAGTTCTTTGGCTATCCTGGTACTTCTGTGCTTCTGATTCTTTATGAAACTTAGATCCTGATGCTCCCAGGTTGGCATTGCTGTAGTGCTGCCCTTTGTCTACATGTGCTCTGGCAATGTCTCACTGAAGGTTGGGCAGCGAGATGCATCATCCTTTATGGGAAGCCTGATTCTGGATGTGGCTAGTTTTTCCTTTGCAGACTTTGAAAGACGCCAGATCACTGCCTTCCTCTACCATGTAATTAGAAAACAGCACTTTACACAACATTTCTAGCTCTAATCTCTGCCTTTGCCTATCTCTTTTGCAGTATTAAGGTTGATGCATAAGAAGTTGTGGGCTGGATTTACATGTCACATTAAGTGATGGTGCTATTTGCCTGTTTGTAGCTTAAAGCATTGTGTGACCTCATGTAATTGTCATTTGTTCCCTAAATCATGATTAGTTATATAAGCCACTGCTTAGCATGTTGGGTGAATCCAACCTGTTCTTATTTAGACTTATCTTCTATGCTACAAAGAATTAAATCAGGTTTGGTTCTCAATTTTTTTTGATTCCGCAATCCAGGCAGGATTTTTGTATCCATATTGAGATATACTGACCTTCGTGTTTGGAGGATTTTGTACTTGTTTCTGGTACTTTGCACTGAAATGCCTACTTACACAGTTGTTTCATAAAACTTTCCACTCCAGATTCTATCAGTCATCTTTCTACATCTTCAAAGTAGTATTGTCACTTCAGCAATAGGGAGGGACCAGAATCATAACTTAGCACTAGAGGACATACTTGGTGGTAGAACTTGATTGGCAGAATATAATGTTCTTAGCAGGCCTGCACACAGTGGTGAAATCCAATTTTTTTTTACTACCGGTTCTGTGGGCATGGCTTGGATGGCATGGTATGGCTTGGTGGGCATGGCAGAGGAAGGATACTGCAAAATCTCCATTCCCACCCCAGTCTGGGGCCAGCCAGAGATGGTATTTGCCAATTCTCCGAACAACTCAAAATTTCCGCTGCCGTTTCTCCGAACTGCTCAAAATTTTCAGTACCGGTTCTCCAGAACCTGTCAGAACGTCCTGGATTTCATCCCTGCCTACACCTATATGACATACTGGAGTTAAAATAGCATTATACAAACAACATTATTTTATTTCTTTCAAAGAAACAAACCACATATTTCTCTTATTTCATTTGTATTGATAAATTGTTTTGGAAACTCAATTGAGGGTATTATATAAATATGTATATTACTAGCTAATTTGCTGTCCCACAGAGAGATGTTACTATCTTTTATTGTACCATACAGCTTTAAATGCAGGAATAGTATTTCTACACATGTTTTTTCATTGTACAAAGCTAAGAGGAAGTTAAAGGTAAGAGGGACACCAAGAGCATCTCTGTAGACAAGACCAGGGACAGAAACAGAATTATGACAGAGTATATGAACATTTTCAGCACATATATTAGAAAAACTGTCTCAATATTAACTGTTTGCAGTGTATATTATTAGGAATGGTCTGCATTTAGTTAGGAGCTGGGCAAAAAATGATATGTGAGAAATCAACCCATCTTTAATCATTCTTCCCTTTCTAGTTTATTGAAAATTTCAGATCAAAACTTTTTTTACACACACTTATAAACATTATAACAGAACTGTTTTCCTCTGGCTTGTTTCTCTTAAAGCCTTGACTGAGACAAAATGAGGGCCAACTTACTATAGGGTAGATTTGGAAAATTCGTTAAGTTCTTCAGTGAGCGCTAAAAATAGAACAATACTATTTGTGACAATGTGTATTCTCTTAAAACATTTTATTGTTGCTAATTTTACATGAAATAAAGATGTTAATTACAGGTAATTTAAACCCTCAATTTAATGGTTCGGTGTTCATCGTTCCTTTAGATGGCAATGTGTAGTATTTCACTGAAATTTAAAGCTTGGTAAGCCCAGAGCCATGCAGTTGAGCGCTTTATGACAAAGAAGTTAAAGGAATGCAAAATGAGGATAAGGTGATTACAGAGAATCTGAATGAATTCTTTATTTCATTTTCAACAATGTCTTCTATTCTTAGAGTATTGTGCTGTTCCCCCCTCACATTCTGTAGCAGACAGGAAATCATACTACCTTAAATCTTGTGGAGGCCACGGTGTGTAATGGCTGTGAGAATAAACTTGAGGAAGAACCACAGCCAAGGCAATGGTCAGATAAGAGAAACCTCAGCCCAAGGCAGAAATGTAATCTGAGAAAGCATCTCAGGCTAGACCCTTCCTTAGTTGTCCTCAGGATAAAGGCAGAGATGAGAGAGGCGCATTCAAAACCACAAGATTCTGTTACTGTAACTCTATAATAAAAGTCATTTTAGTGTATTTAGTATAGTTTGGGGATCTAGTCTGATCTACTTCAAATGACTGACAGTCTCCCTTTGTCCTGCAACAGCAACAAATCTGTGTTGCACTACTGTCCATGCAGCTTTAACAAGTCACACTCTGAGGACTTCAACTGTTGATTCCCTGGCTGAAATCTGAGCCCCATCCAATTTCATCCTACCTCTAAGGAGTCTCCTGCGTACAATGTCCTACTTACTCCATGCCATCCCATCATGATTTGATTCGTGTTATCTTTTATCTTTTTATTTTTAATATGCCTACTTGGAATTCATTTTGGTTCCTGTGGTAATAAAGAGAGGAATACTGTATTGGAAATAATTTCTAGTCATCGTGCCTCTGTTGATTTCCTGTTTCCCTAATCAAGCTTCTGCATTATTGTATCAAAGTCAGAACAAACTCTTTGTTTAAAAAAAAAACCCACATGAGAAATCTCATCATAAAACATTCCATTGTTCTTTAGAACAACGGTCGAGATCGCAAAGTCATAAATCTTTTCTGCCTCACTGGTAGAAATGTTATGGACTCACCCCAAAACCCAATCGTCATAAAGTGATTTGGAATGTCTACATTCCTGCTGTAAAATCTAGGTCATGAGTGGAACAAAAAGTTGTATACAGGAAATGAATAATGAAAGCCTTCTGTTCATATATGTGTTGGGAGAATGTGTGAGAACAGAGGAAGAATACCACACATTGTACGTTGTCCTGCGTCATATACCTACAATAAAAAAAGAAAGTCAACGCATCTTCTCCTCCCGCCCCCCTTAGGCCTCTTGAGAGATGGATCTACACTATGTGGGACATGCTTGCTTTTCAAATGTGTAGTCTCTCTTGATAAAAATCAAGTTCTTCATTCGAGAGTCAAAATTGTTAACGACTCTGCTATCTTGCTTTGAGAGCACTTCTGGAGTGATATCTTAATGTGTTTGAAATACACAATGTTTTGCTTTGGGTAATAAGTGCAAAACTAGATTTGAGTATTGTGTTTACCAATTCAGCTAATGGACTGCTTGAATGACAATAATATAAAAGCACAGAAAATAATAGGATCTTCTTAAAGAACTGTCTTGTTGCAGTTCAATAAACTCATGAAAATAAGCTTATTAGTACTATTAATATGACACAAGGCCACAACATAAGATATCATATAATTTGTCCCAGGGTAGGGTTTTTTGTTTTTTTTTGCAAATTACTGTATATTAGCACAGTGTGGTTTTAGGAAAAGGTTTTCATCTAATACAGCTATAAATGCAAGGAAACATTACATTAAAACAGAATTGCATAATGAAGTTGCTATTGAAAATGCGATCTTGTAATTCTGGTTCAATTTACCTGACATTCTTGCAATATACATTTGCCCAGGCATTTGCCCATGTTCGCCTGGTGCACCAGTTGCGCCCTTACTTGGACTGAGGTGCCCTACACACGGTCACTCATGCGCTCGTCACCTCTCGTATCGACTAGTGCAATGCTCTCTACATGGGGCTGCCCTTGAAGACCACTTGGAGGCTTCAGCTGGTGCAGAATGCGGCTGCGTGGGTAGTGATGGGAGTGTCCCGACACTCCCATGTTACACCTCTCCTGCACGACTTGCATTGGCTGCCAATTGCCCTCTGGGTGAGATTCAAGGTGCTGGTGATCACCTATAAAACCCTACATGGCCTAGGCCCGGGATATTTGGTGGACCATCTGCAGCCAGCAGCAGCTTCCCATCGCCTGGTGCTTTCCCACAGGGAGGGCCTACTCAGGGTGCCGTCGACCAGACAGTGTCGACTGGCGACCCCCAGGGAGAGAGCTTTCTCTGTGGGTGCACCCGCCCTTTGGAATCAACTCCCTCTGGAGCTCTGTGTGGCCCCTGACCTTTGCTGTTTCCGCCGTGGGCTGAAAACTTGGTTATTTCATCTGGCAGCCTTGGACTGATGGGGGTTTTAATCTGGTTTTATTGAATTTCTTAATTTTAACTTGGACTTCTGTTTGAATGGTTTGTCTGTTCTGTTTTAATTGTTGTGAGCCTCCCTGGGTTCTGTGGAGATAGGGCGGCATACAAGTCCCAACAAACAAACAAACAAACAAACAAACAAATAATGTTGGGAATGAACTTGGGAATTGGCCAACATGGTTAAATTGCAGGATGTTGTCCCAGTACATTTGGAGGAGCCTTGTTTGCTGAAAAGTGTTGGAATTCATAATTTAACATTGTTTGGGCGTATCTATTTTGATCTAGAAAAGCTATTCTCTTTGATGGATGGTATTTAAATCTCTTCCTTCTTCTCTAGAACAATAAAATTAAGAGTAAAGAAATCAACACCCTTCCTTCCTTCCTTCCTTCCTTCCTTCCTTCCTTCCTTCCTTCCTTCCCTCCCTCCCTCCCTCCCTCCCTCTCTCCCTCTTTCTTTCTCTTCTAAAACATAATGTAATGAGATAAATATGCTTCCATTGGATTATGATGAAAGGTTAATTACTGAACAAGATTTGTAAAACTGCACAATGACATATTGTAAATTCCAGTGCTATGTTTAATGAATGGGTTTTATTTTGATTGTAATCCAATATACTTGAACTCCTTGCTGCCCTAGCCTCCTTCAGAGACGGATCACAATCTGAGTTAAGGGAAGAAATTAAGTTCTTAGATACTATCTTATGCCTTCAATGTAATATCCGGTTGAGTTAGATACCGACTGCCCTGAATTCAAATATCTTTGCTAGGAAATGGGTAACATTATATTCAGGTACATGCAAATAAAATAGAAGTAGGATACAGTCTATCCTGGAGCCCATTTTGTTTCCTTAGTAATTTCATTAGTCATGACATGAAATTGCTGCTCAGTGGTCACAAAGTAATGAATACAGTGGAACATTTGGTAAACTTATAGTATGGGCAAGTGATGCATTAGAATTAATGGAAGAAATACATCTAAAATTGCATTTGTGCTTTTTTACCTGCAGTTATATTATGGGCCAGAACCATGGGGATCATGAAGGATATGGAGATGGGACTGTTGTAGTCCACCAGCAGCCTGTGGAGCTGGCAGCAGAGTCAGACAGTGAGGAGGCTGGGGAGGAACATGGGCCAGTCCTGGAGTCTGGGGAAGACTTGAACGAGGCTTCTGCATTGGAGGCAGAGATGGGGCCAGGACCATCTGGAAGTTACGTGCGGACTCCAGAGCCTCCAGAGTTGGACATCAGAGAGGCAGAGGAATAGGAGGAGCCTGTTCCTAGTGTGCACATGCGCAGAGCTGCCAGAAGGCAAGAACAGTTAAAACAAAAGGGATAACTTGGGAGTAAGACTTGGAGATGATTGGCCCCTCTTATAAGACATAAAGGAAGAGCAAAGGGACATGGGCCTTTGCAGGAAGCAACATTGTGGATGGTGTCGGTTTGTACTTTGAAGCTCCATTTTTGACTCTGTGTTTCTGTGTGGCCTTGCCAAGATAATTGCCAGTTAGGTCTTTGGCAGCGTGTCAAAGAAGATAAAGGTGGGTGTTTACCGGCCTTATCCGAAGGACTATGGCAGACTTCTGTTGGACTATTTATAAACTCTTGGTGATTCAGCACATGCTGTGAATGAAAGGAATTCACAGCCATTACATTAAAAAAAAAAAGGAGGGGGGAGGTTGGGACTAATTGTGTGCTTTTTACTATATCAGGAAGCCTAGGCCAGAACAGGGACTATGTTGTATCAATCATGATAGCCTCAACTAGTATTGGAAAGATAACAGTTGATTGGAGGAGGGAGTGACCCATCTTGATCTTACTAGATCTGATGGAATGTAGTAAGGAGATGGATCCCCAGGAGGGAGGGGCTGCATTTCAGAGGAATAAGAGGCAACACAGCCCACAACAATAAAAAATTCAGCTTGGAAGAAATGCCATGTGACATACTTGGTGTTAGGCTGACACTAGATTCATTGCTCCTTCTGGAGTAGCAGGAAGAGATTCTGGTCAAGAGTCCTATAATGGACCTATAAGGTAGGCCAGACTAAGAAACCAATGCCATATAGTTAATTTTACATTGATAGAATCTTGCAAACCTGAATGTGTTTCTCTTTTCTTCTCTCTCATTTTTCCCTTCCTTATCTTCATGTGAACTCAGAAGGAGCTTGTTTGAGAAATGTCCTCAAATTAGTTTCCTAGCTTGGGCTCAAGTGTCACTTATCTTGACTGTTGCCTTAGTAGCAGCTTTTCCTCCCATCTTTCAAGGCCATTCCCTATGCCTTTGACCAACTTCAGCTGGTAAGCCAGATACAGTTCTACCTACATCAGAAGCCATCAGCAACAGTGACTCGTACTCTTATCATAATTGAGGTGGACAATAGCAATGCACACTTGATGGGTCTGCATTTGAAGATGATTCAAAAACTACAACTGCTCCAGAAGGAAGCAGCCATGTTGCTGGTAGGTAGATCCTACCTTGCAAAAAATGACTCTGTCTGCTTTTGTAACCATCAACAAAGGATCTTTGGATATATGCTTGATTCTTTTTTTTTTATTATTGAAAAAGTTTTAAAAGTTTTACATACATTTTCTCCCCCCTCCCCAACCACCCCCCTGACTTCCCAGAGCGAGTACAAAATAAAATACAGCTTAAATTCTCTAAATTAAACTCCATTTCACACTCATTATAATCATGATCATTAAACAAATAGATAAAAGGAAAGCAAGTCTTCTTTCTCCTTATTCCATCTAATTCAACAAAATTAATATCCATTTATAATTACAGCAATTAATAAAACAATTAAGTATTACCTAATCAAACCTATCATTACTCAATTTAGCTAATTGTTACTTAACAAATTATTAGGTCTATACAATTTAACAAAATATTTTATAACTTCTTTCATTTAAAACAAAACAACAACAACAACAACAAAAAGGAAACCCTCATTCAAAAAACCCCAGATTTTTTTAAAAAAATACTATATAAACTCTTCCGTCCTCCACTTTTAAACCATCAAGGTCCAATTATAATTAAAACACTTAATAAGAAATAATAATAATAATAATTTTTAAATTAATAATCAAACCTCTTATTAATTTATCAATACATATTAAAAAATCAACTAAGAACATCATTTAAGAACTTTATCAATCATTTAAATTCTTCATACTAGATTGAACCAATTGCTAATCTTCTTGTCTTCACATCTTCCAACAGCATATAAGATATCTTCATTTGCGTCTACCCACCTAAATAAAAATTGCTTCTTTATATAAAAAAAAAGCCCCCCCGAGTGACTTTGTAATTATATTTGAAATGGTATCCATCAAATCCAGTCAAAAATTAGATTAATAAATTCATCAGACGTATTAGGGAAACCACCAGATCAACTGCAATTGCCCTAGGTCCATAGTCCTTTTGCCTTATATTCATTACCATCAAGCAGGAGACTTCAATTTGCTATATTCAATAAAACTTCTGCGATTGCAATTAAGTCCAAATTTGTTACAGTCCTTAATAAAATAATCCAAATCATTCAAGTCAGGGCATATTTCACAGCCCAACACACCAGCATTGCTGTGATCTGTTTATTCTTCTCAAATATTCCAATACAGCTGTAGGTTGCCTCCTCATCGTCGCTCATCGCTTAGTTAACTGGCATTAAACTGCTGTCTGTTTTTTTTTCTTTTTCCAAAAAATTCAAAATCTTTAAACAGTTAAACAATACTTTTTAAGGACCATCATCTCATCAAGCAGGGTTATTTTCCATTTCTCCAGTCTTTCTTCTTTTCCTTTTTACGAACTTTCTTCTTAACTTTGATCCCTCTGCCTTTTTTAACTCCAGTAAAATTTTGCGGTTTTTGGGATTGCATATTATAAAATTTTTGCAGAAATGTAGCTTCTTCTGGAAACAACTCTTTAAATGCAGATTGAGTTTTATAAAAAAAAATTCGTGGAACCAAAATTTCATCAGCTTGCAAAATTTCTTGCTCCTTATTCTGCACAGCATTCATCTTTCTCTCCTCAGTAAAAACTGCTATGATCTGTTGTTGTTTTTTTACATCTCCCAACTCTTCATTCAATCCCCCACTGCTAGATTGCAACTCAGTATTTCCATGTATTTCATTGTTTCCAGCTTGAGAAGCTTGAAATATAGTATCAATTCTTTTCAATAAAGCAGAGGTAATTGAACTCAAAGCTTCCTCAAAATCAGACCATTGAGGGTTAATTAACCCTCCTTTGCTTTCTTTGCTTTCAAAAAGACCAGCCATCTTGCCCCCCTTCTTCCTTCCCTTCCAGAAGGACAGAAAAAAAAGGAAGAAAAAAAAAGGAGTTTCAAGAAGGAAAAAAAAAGACCCTTTACAATTTGTAATTTGTATTGCTACTTCAATTATTATTATTAAATCCTTTCTTGTTTCATCCACTTTTCAAAAAGGAGTTTTACGTTTCAAACAGGGGCTTGTCAATAATTACTTTTAGCTTTCACTTCTTCACGCCCCGTTAAAACTCAAACGCCATCTTGCTTTCACTTTCAGGCTTAGGAAGAATCTTTTAAAGAAAGTAAATCTTTGGAGTTAAAAGAAAAAAAAATACTTGCTGTTTCATTCATACTGCTTGTGCTCCGCCAGCTTGATTCAAAGAATATCTGTTTAAAATTGGTTGCTGGGATGGTAACGACATCTAGCTCTGCAAAGCAGAGGCATCCAGGGTCCGGAGTACTGACAGGCTTAACGGGGAGCTCTCATCTTCGAGCGCCAGATTATGGGTAAAATCTGGCACTTTCAGGGAGCTCTACCCCACCCGTCTACTCACTTTCCCCCCTCATACCAGGGGGAAGGTTTTCAAACCGCAAGACAGCCGATAGTCGCTGTTCTTGCAGTTCTATGAAGCCCTGGGCTGGCACTTCAAAAAGAAGTGTCCGGCAATGTCGCAGTCCCACCAGAAGTCCCCGATATATGCTTGATTCTTGACTCTTGGCTCCTAAGAAGCTATTTAATACCTCCTTTTTTAAACAGGTCAATGGAAAAGAGTGATGGGCATCCTTTAGATGGTTATATTATACAAATGATTGGAGAATCCTGCCCATGATTCTAAGACTGGCAGTATAAAAATTATGTGAGTAAATAAATAAACCCACAAGCAGCAACTGAGAAATAAGAAATAACCCCAAAAGTTTAGAAACATTTTATAAGAAAATCAAATAATTAATAATGTCAACATTACCTACCCACAAAGGAGACTGGTAGTATTCTGAAGTATTGTGTTTACGAGGTTGATATGCTGACTAAACTCCTTTGAGCTTTGGGTAGTTTACCATAATAAATCCATAAAGAGTTAATAAAAATATAAAAACTGACAAATTCATTAAACAGCCTGGGTAAAAGTTTATACCAGTACATATTTTTCTACAATGTACTTCTAAGATTTTCTTTGGCTTTTTATTTGATTTTTGTCCTATTGTCTGGCTTATATTAGCCATTAACTGTGTAATTGGACTTTAATTGCATATTACTAAAATTTTATGAATTTTGTAAGGGCTCCTGAGAGACTCATTTCATCTCCTCAGAAAAATAAACAAACGACGTCTGGATAATGCCGTCGATTCCATAATTTGAGCCATTATCAAATTGTTTATAACATTATGTAGTGTTCCTGAGAGCTATACACTTCATAAGATTACCATTTCTCCTCTTTGATAATACCAAAACTGAATAAAAGATTTTCACATGATAAATATGGAAGGCAGAGGTGGTATTTAGCCAGCTTGGATAGGTTCAGGCGAACCGGTAGCAGAAATCGCAGGTGGGCACGCCCACCTCCCCTGGCTCTATGCCAGCCTGTTTAGGCACGTTTTTGAGGCTGTGCGCATACCAGGGGTGGGTTCTACTTACCTTTACTACTGGTTCACAATGGAATTGTGCGTGCTGATCACTTTGCTCATGTGTGCTCCTTGCTTCTGCGCATGTACAGAAGCAAGGTACATGCACAGATCACCAATGACGACATCCGGGGTGGTGGGCAGGGCCTCCCGCCAGTTTTACTACCGGTTCTTGTGAACCGGTCTGAACCTGGGGCAACCCACCACTGGGGCATACGTGGAAGGCCACGTGCATGCGCAGAAGTGTGAGCAAAGCCAGCGCATGCATGCTTACATTTCCGAACCGGCAGGGAAAGTAAGTGAATACCACCCCGATGGAAGGTATATAAGGTAGTATATAGTGGTGGGATTAGAAAAACAAATCAGATTTACTTCTGATGACTTTATTTCAGATGTGTTTATAGAATCCTCATACCTTGGAAAAAAATCTTGGACAATTCTTCTAAAGTTATTAGCAGAAAATAAGGGCTTTTATTTTGTTTTATTTTGCAGGAAAGTCATCACATATGGTTTTCTATGAAAGGCAGCCTGAAACTTGGAATACTACATTCAGTTTTGGTTGCCACGATGTAAAAAAGATGTGGAGACTCTAGAACGAATACAGAGAAGAGCAACAAAGATGATTAGGGGACTGGAGGCTAAAACATATGAAGAACGGTTGCAGGAACTGGGTATGTCTAGTTTAATGAAGAGAAGGACTAGGGGAGACATGATAGCAGTGTTCCAATATCTCAGGGGTTGCCACAAAGAAGAGGGATTCACACTATTTTCCAAGGCACCTGAGGGTAGAACAAGAAGCAATGGGTGGAAACTAATCAAGGAGAGAAGCAACTTAGAAGTAAGGAGAAATTTCCTGACAGTTAGAACAATTAATAAGTGGAACAACTTGCATCCAGAAGTTGTGAATGCTCCAACACTGGAAATTTTTAAGATGTTGGATAACCATTTGTCTGAAGTGATGTAAGGTTTCCTGCCTAAACGGGGTTGGACTAGAAGACCTCCAAAGTCCCTTCCAACTCTGTTATTCTATTCTACTATCTCAGACTACTCAGGAGTTGAGACCCAGGTTGCTGTTTATGTAATAAGAAAGGAAATCATTTGGTTTGTCTTGTAAAGAAAGGAAGATACCAAGGATTTTTTCTTCTTTGATCTATTTGGATCCCCATCACCCACCTGACAGTGATGGAAATTGATGGATAGTACCATCCGGATACTGATAAATTTAAAAAATTAGCAATTTTTCTGGAATTTTGGAGGTAGATTTATGTTCAGTGTAATGGGGGTCTTTGGATCTTCGAAAAACAAAATCATCCCCAATAATTCTAAAAAACTGTCCATTTTTGTCAAGACGATAGCATTGGATTGTCAGGAAGGAGACCATCAAGAGGAAGTAGATGCAATAGTTTTCCACTACTTAAATTTCTTCCTGAATTACTTAGAATGTAGTAAGAGTGATTCACATTAGTTAAGGTCACTACTTATCCAAGGTCACAATTTACAACTAATTGTTAAGGTAAGGATTATTGGCACCATATAATTTGCTGTCACTTTGGAATGTGAGTACCTGAATCTGATCTAATGCTCCAACACAGCTGCAAACTTTCCAGAGAATAAATCAACCCTCAAGGCAGATGCATTTTTAAAAAGTGGTTTGCAAATAGACCAGCTTATGGTTCTATGCCTTCTGCTAAAAGAGAACATGGACAAGGAATAGTGGGAACAAAGCTAGGACTTCTATATTAGCAGGAATGAAGAAACCCAACATTTTTAGACTGAAAACAGATGCAGACTATTGGCAGCAGTTGTAAATTAAAGGCACGTGCTAGTGATTTCTTTCACAGCTGGAAACGAATCTGTGAGGGGAAGAAATCCTCATCAGGGGCTTATGACTGCAAAAATAGTCTGGCGGCGTGCATTGGGTCATAGAGTAATTTCAAAATATGTAGAAGAAGAGGCCCTGTTTAAGGGGGAAGAGGGTGTATAATGGAATGTGTGAATGGCCTTGGGGAATGAAAGAAAGAGAGGCTGCCTGTTAAACAGTCAGACAAGAAAGCCCCCAGTGGCTTATGAAAGAAACTTAGGAAGACAGAATTAAACGTACAGATATTCCTCATTTAAGAACCACAATTGGGACCAGCAATTTGATTGTTAAGTAAAGTGGCCACTAAGTGAAAAATTGTAATTGTGCTTATAATTGTACTGCAGTTTTCCTTTGAGTTACAGACCGATAAGGGTTGTAAATGTGAGGACGCGTCATAAAGTTTTACCACTGTTGTAACTGCAAATGATCATTGAATGAGACAGTCACAAAATGAGGACTTCCAGTATATCACTACTATTGCCCTCTATCCACAGTCTCATCTTAGGCTTTCAATATTAGATAAATGGTACATGATTATGATTTACAGTGGCCATGATTTATAGACACAAACAGTTTCCTGTGATCTAAAGGTTTAAATATGTTTTCAGATACATTGTAAGCACCACCATGTCAGTGGAAATGTTCCTGGAGTGGAGTTTGCCTCACACAATGTTACTGCTAATAAACACATCAGGCTTTCCCCCACAATTCTGCAGTTGCTTTCACTTATAATTATCCAGAGAATAGAGCTAGTCCTACCATTACACAAACTGAGGCAGCACATTTTAGAAAGTGGTAGACAGATATTGCTGAAAAGGAGCAGGGATGTCCAAAAATTCCTATCATGGCCCCATTGGATCATGGTTCAGAGGAGGCAAGGAATTGGAACCGAGACTATCCAATGGGAATGGCATGTCTCTCTTGAAAACGTCTGAAGAGGCCAGGGGCCGCGGATGATGCTGTCCCTAGCCACTCAGGCACTGGAGGAGGTGGTTGACCAGATGGGGAGCTGCCTGCCCTCACAAACATGGGGGAGAATAGGCTGCAAACAAGCAGTAGTGTTGAGAGGCAGCAGATCCCCTCTGACAAGGAACAGCTGCCTCCCAAATTCAAATTCAATTCAAATTCAAACCTTTATTGTCAGTGCACAACATATGTACAATGAGATTGGTTGAGCTCCCTCACTGCACTCCCCAACACAAAACAACTCACAGTGAAGACAGAAAATCCCTAACTTAATAAATCATATTAAAAAACACTCAGTCCTATTGCACTAGTGTGAACACATTACACGTTGCGCCGGCCCTGCAAGTCCATCATACTACGTAGTTATGTTATTTCGCATTCAGGAGTCTGACAGCCCATGGATAAAAACTGTTCTTCAGCCTGTTTGTGTGGCTGCCTATGCTTCTATATCTCCTTCCAGATGGTAGGAGAATAAAGAAGTGCTGACCAGAGTGTGAGTCGTCCCTGAGGATTTTCCTCACCCTTCTAAGGCAGTGAGCCCTAGTGATCTCATCTAGTGGTATCAGGGGACAGCCCATGATGTTTTGTGCTGTGCTCACCACCCTCTGTAATGTTTTTGTATCCAGGGCTGTCAAACTGGCATGCCATACCATGATGCAATAAGTCAGGGCGCTTTCTATTGTGGACCGGTAAAAAGAGGTCATCAGTTGTTGTTCCATCCTGTTTTTACGTAAGACCCTAAGGAAATGGAGTCTCTGTTGGGCCTTCCTGGCCACCTGGATCATGTTGTTTTTCCAGGTGAGGTCTTTGCTGAGATGGACTCCCAGGAATTTAAAAGAGGAGACTCTCTCTACACAGCCCCTTTGATGAAAAGTGGGACAGGTTCGTCTCTCTTCCTCTGGAAGTCCAACACCATTTTCTTTGTCTTGCTGATGTTCAGATGCAGGTTGTTTTTTAAGCACCATGTGGATAGTTGTTGAACCTCCCCACTGTATGCTGTTTTGTCTCCACCTGTAATAAGACCCAGTACGGTGGTGTCATCTGCGAACTTAATGATCACAATGGATGAGCCTGAGTGGCATAGCAGGCTAATGCCTCCTACTAAAGGCAGCATTTAACATCCAGCTGCCTGCAATTACTGCGAGTTCTAATCTCACCAGGCTCAAGGTTGACTCAGCCTTCCATCCTTTCTAAGGTGGGTAAAATGAGGACCCAGTTTGTGGGGGCAATAAGCTGACTTTGTATAAATATACAAAAGCATGAAGGCTATTGCTTAACGCATTGTAAGCCGCCCTGAGTCTCCAGAGAAGGGCGGCATATAAATATAAATAAAAATAAAATTAAAAAAAGATGATACACAATCATGTGTTTACAATGAATACAGGTAGGGACTGAGCACACAGCCTTGTGGGGAGCCGGTGATAAGCTTCAGGGAGGTGGATATGACAAACCCAACCCTCACTGTTTGTGGCCAATCCCTCAGAAAGTCTTTGATCCAGTTGCAGATGGAAGAGGGAAAATCCAAGTCAGTCAGCTTTTCGATAAGGATGCTTGGCAGAATGGTGTTGAAGGCCGAGATGTAGTCTATGAAAAGCATCCTGACATAGTTCCGGGTTTCTCCAGTCGCTACAGAATGTAAAGTAGTAGCTATGACATTGTCTGTCGACCTATTCCAGTGGTGGGTTGCCCCCAGTTCGAACCAGTTCACAAGAACCCGTAGTAAAACTGGCAGGAGGCTCCGCCCACTGACCCCAATGTCATCAGGAAGCTTTTGCGCATGGGCAGAAGCACGTGTGTGTGTGTGTGAGCAAAGTGCAGCCCCGTTGTGAACCGGTTGTAAAGGTAAGTAGAACCCACCCCTAACCTATTCCCCCTGTAGGCAAACTGATGTTTGTCAAAGTCCGGTGGGAGGCATGTCCTAAGGTGTTGGAGAACCAATCTCTTGAACCATTTCATCACTATAGAAGCTAATGAGATAATCCGAGGGCACAAAGAGTAGAGTGGAGGCAAGCTCAATAGAGATCTATGAGGCTGCTTGAGAGAAGGTTACCCCATCCCTCCTCACAAGGAACACCTGGCTTGAGTTGACTTAAGCAGAAGCTGGGGAAGCTTATCTTTGTTGGGAAGAATTGTTTTGCTTAAGCACGCACTTGGAAAAACTCTGCCTTGTATCGTGTTTGTACTGTGGAATTTGACCCTTGTGGGTTCTTGCCCTTGCCCTGTGGACCTGGAAGCTTGTGTAAGACTTATGGACCTTGGTTTGTGGACTTGCACCTTGTTTTTGGACTTCCGCTCTGCCTTTGCAATTTGGCTCTGGTGATTATTGGCTTTGTTTGTGGAACTGTAGGTGGCTGCCTTCAGGAAAGTTGGGCTGGAAATTTACTAACCATTGCTGGGGCCATTTGTTGTGAAATTAGCAGAGCAATAAAGGAGTCCATCGAAGCCTACCTCTGCCAGGGTGACCTGGGTTATAACAATTCCTTTCTGGAAAACAGAACTCAGACATTCAATCCCCGCCCTGCCCCCAAATGCTGATCCAGCCATTCTGGGGTGCTATAATCTATTCCTGGAAGAAATCTTCTAGAATAGGTAAGATTTGTGCTGTTCAAGATGTCAGTAGTCCGATAATTTCCTCAGAACTGAAATAGAAATCTTTTTATTTATTTATTTATTTTTACAATTTGTACTATCAACCAACACAGCCATTGGAGACCCGTTTAAACAAAAATTCAAACTAGCTGCTTTGGTAAAGTCCACCACGACTGTTCTGCATTCTTAGTGTAATAGCATTCTGACTCATTAATATAGCAAATATTATTATTGTTGTGTTGATCTATCTAATGTCTTGGGGACAATGGCAATCTATTTTATAGATGAGAATGAAGAACAACACAAAAACCCAGCCCTTCTCCATGGTTGCATGTCCTGTTCTGTAAGGAACTGAATCAGTTTTCATTACCCAGTCAAGCTTTTTATCTACTGTGCCATAAGATTACCTGTCTTGGATTGTCTCTGTATGTACCACTAGTAAGTGTTGAGTGAAGCTATAATCCTCATAATTAGTCAGCATTACAGCTCTCTATTCACAGTTCCCATAGAGGATGCAGTGTGTTCCTGCATCTATCAAATGCATATAAGCATATAGGAAATAGGTGCAGGGCTCTATCACTTAATAAGAATATTGTGCAGTGTTTCAAAGCGAAATAGATGCGGGAGTGTAGTTCTTCACCAATTTACAGTATAATTATTTTGAATAAACCAAAGAGGAAGGAGTAATATGAGGTGAACTGGCTCTGAGTGAATCACTGGATTTGATTTGAATTAGAGACTGGAAATATGATTTAGCCTCAGTTTCTGAGCTGAGATTTCAGAGCATCTAATTCAGTTCATGTCACTTTGAAATTAGAGATTGAATTTGAAAAAAAAAAGAAAGAAGAATCTGACCATCAGTTATAATGGGGGAAATTATAAAGCCTGCCAAGGTTCAGCTGAAGACCTTCGAGGATTTGCCACAAAGAATGTTTGAATACACTCCCTGTAGCTTATTTTAGTTAGAGGAAGTAAGTAAAATAACAACAGCAAACAAGACAACTCCCACCAACACTGACAAGGCAAGCCAGTAGAATATAAAATGAGAGCAAATCTCACTCCCTACTACCGGTAGCATTGATGGTGTTACCTAGCTGGGCTAATTAAATGTCTGCAAGAAAACAACCAAGCTCAGACAGGACAAAGGCTGTCTCTGAATTCTGTCGTCTCTCCCTGGATTTCAGCCTGATTTTCACTCAAACACGAAGGCAAAGCTTTCGTGTGGAGGCTTTGGTTTGATGATCGATATCACCTCAGATATCCTCTGCCCATTTGCCTTTACCACTGCTAGATTCCTGCTTCCTAGGCCTAAAAACTGGCTGGAATCGCTGTCCCTCTGGTGATAAAAATGACACAGATTGAGCACATAAATCCCAATATCTCAAATATATGTGGGTTTTTTTGGGGAGGGGGGGAAGTGAACAGCTCACAAAGCTTTGCCCGTCCACCAGCGAGCTGACCTCCTGGCAAATACTCAGCTTCTTTTTCCATTAATAACTTTCAGGTTATATTCAACAAGTCAGAAGCCACTGTAATCATACCATATTATCACTGAGAATACCACTCAACCATATTCACCACTGAGAATAATACTCAACCATTTTATACTGTATCACAATTTCTTTAAAGTTATTCAGTGGCTTGATGGGGATTATAAAATGTCAGAAACTTATCTAGATAACCTAAAACTGCTAAGGTTGCCACTTACGTAGCAGAAAGTAAGTCCCATAGAACCTAATAGAATTTACCTCCACATAGACCAGTGTTCCTCAACCTTGGTGATTTTAAGATGTGTGGACCAGGGGTGAAATGCTCTGAAGTATACTACCGGTTCGCTTTGCTACTGGTTCGCTTCGTGCGCGCAGGCACGCTGCGTGCCAAATGTGCGCTTTGCATGCAGGCGCACCACAGACGCTACCACGCAGCACTGAAAAAAGAGGATTAAGAAACCTTTTCTGAGTCTGCAAAGGTAAGTAGAACAGCGAGGGTGGGGACAGCTGTGCCGCACTATTTAGATTTACTAGAAAGTAAGATTTCCTGCTTTCTAGCGAATATAAATCATGTGGCACAGCTGATCATTGGAAATACTGGTTGGCCCAAATCGGTAGCATTTTTTTACTATCAGCTCACCCGAACTGGAAGCATTTTATTACTACCGGTTCAGGCAAACCGGTCGGAACTGGTAGCATTTCACCCCTGGTGTGGACTTCAACTCCCAGAATTTCCCAGCTAGCATGGGAGCTGAAGTCCACACATCTTAAAGTCATCAAGGTTGAGAAACACTGACACAGAGATATATAGACAAACAACGTAAAGCATTTTCCAGAGAAAACTCTGCCACAGTTAATAGTAGGAAATCATTAATCGGGGAA
This sequence comes from Ptyas mucosa, assembly GCA_012654045.1. Lineage (NCBI taxonomy): Eukaryota > Metazoa > Chordata > Lepidosauria > Squamata > Colubridae > Ptyas > Ptyas mucosa. The sequence goes on from WNWU01000002.1 coordinate 3,877,605, forward strand.
AAGTTTTCTTGCTTAACTGTGTGGTCATGTAATCTGTGCTTTATGAATCATGACCCATTTAGGAAGCCACAGTCCAGAGGGAACCTAGCAAAACAGACTGGCTTAGATCAGCAAAGGATTAAGGAGGCTGTATACTTTCTCCTTATTTATCCAGCTTATGCGCTGAATACATATAGTGGGAGGGTGGATTGGAAGAAAAGACATGATTTTTAAAACTAGAGGACCTAGTTCAATAACCTAAACTATGCAAATGATAAAAATCTGTAGAGATTCTTAGTCATCCAGGTCATGGTTGTCCCAAAGGTGCTTTTTCAGGAAGCAACTAAAATCATCTAAGAAGCTTCTTCAGCTTTGACAGGATAGTGGGGAATGGAAGGGAATGGAAGAAGCTTCTTGGATGAGAAGCGAAACATCGTGAAAAGAAAAAACAAGAATAGCAATAGCACTTAGACTTATATACCGCTTCATAGTGCTTTTACTCTCTAAGTGGTTTACAGAGTCAGCATATTGCCCCCAACAATCTGGGTCCTCATTTTACCGACCTCAGAAGGATAGAAGGCGGAGTCAACCTCCTGAAAAAGCACCTTTGGGACAACCATCACCTAGATGACTGAAACTCTCTACAGACTTTTAGCTATACAATTTGGGATGAACACCCTTTGAATGGTGTGGGAATAGGAATGGATTTCCAGAGGAAAAATTGCAGACTACAGGAAACAGGAGCACTACTCAGGTGACCCTGAGGACACAGATAAACCTCGAAGTGCTTCAACGACCCTCTAAAAGGATGCAAATGACCAGCTGTCTGCAACAAATATAAATCCTTCCATTCCCCGCTATCCCATCAGAGCTGAAGAAGATTCTTGGATGAGAAGCGAAACGTCTTCAAAAGAAAAAAACAAAGTCCAGTTGCTTCCTGAAAAAGCACCTTTGGGATATGCAAATGATACTTCTACAATAGCCAAAAATACAAAGCATCTGCAAGCTCTAATGAAAATCAAGGAATGCAGAAAGAAATGGGACTAAGATTAAATATGAAGACCAAACGAAAGAAAAGAAAATGTAGCAACCATCTTTAGAATTGGCAATGAAGTGCTTAAAGTGGTGGGTAGCTTCTGTCTTTTAGGATCTCAGTCAGTGCTTCTCTCCCTCCACTGGTGCCATTCCACTCTCACACTTTGTCCTACTAAAACAGGGGTGTCAAACTCAAGGCTGGGGGGAGGGGTGCTTAAATGTGGCCCGTGGGCCTGGCCTAGAAATAGTAAAGGGCCAGTCTGCGGTGCCTCTAGCGGTGAAAATGGGGGACAGGGGGGCATGTCATTTTTACCAGCAGGGTGCTGCAGGAGGCCATCCAGGCCGAAAACGGGCCATGGCAAAATAAGCAAAACCAGTAATATTTGTGTATTCTTTTCCCCCATCCGCTTATTATGATGCTATGAAGAAAAGTTACAGGAAGTTATACATGGAAAGGTATTTACCAAGGAAGGAAGGAAGGAAGGAAGGAAGGAAGGGAGGGAGGGAGGGAGGAAGGAAGGAAGGAAGGAAGGAAGGAAGGAAGGAAGGACAACCAATCTGCTCTGGTACTTTAATACTATTCTTTCATTATATTTAAACATATCTGAAAGTTAAATGACAACATACCAGTAGCTTTGCAAAGATTTTTTTTTCTGTTTTAAGAAATACAAGAAATTCAGTTATCTAAATGAGTCAGCATCAAGTGATTAGTTAAATTGGGTTATCATAAGACTAAAACCAAAATGAGTACAATTTAGTTTCTTTACTTTGGGGAAGAACATGGGTCAGTCTTGTTAAAAGAGTCCATTATGAAATCTTCCTTTGACTGCCTGGGAAATTATCAGCTGCTCTCAAATGTACTATTTCTAGCTAAGTTAGAAGAAGGCCTTGCAAGTTTGAATGAATGTGGAGGATGTTGATTATGGATTTCAATTGGGCTATGAGTTGGGATATATAATTGAGATTGCTTGAACTATCCTGGTAGATACTTATACACTTACAAAGATCAGAATATTGCAGGCAATGGTATTCCGGTGACATTTTACAGAAGCAAAGATTGGGCTTTGAAGAAATAGAATAGAAAAAGTATTGAAATTTTTGAAATTTGGTGTTGGAGAAAATAGCAAAAGCAATAGCACTTAAACTTATATATTGCTTCACAGTGCTTTATAGCCCTCTCTAAGTGGTTTACAGAGTCAGCATATTGCCCTCAACAATCTGGGTCCTTATTTTACTGACCTTGGAAGGATGGAAGGCTGAGTCAACTTTGAGCCAGTGAGATTCGAACTGCCAAACTTCTGGCAGCCGACAGTCGTAGCCTGCAGTACTGCATTCTAATCACTGTGCCACCATGGGTCTTAAATGAATGAAAATGAAAGATGCCTGAGAAAACCATGGCCAGTCAGATCAATTCAGAATATACATAGAGTAATATATAAATAAATTGAAATTGAAAGTCATGTTTTCACAATTTATTATTTGGGCCCCAACAAGCATTAATTGGTAAACATGATCAAATTTAACTTTTCCAAGTTTTTGTTATACGTTTGAAAGAATGCAGGAAAGGAGTATCACAGCTCAGAAAAAATAAAGTACAGATTCTGAAGTATGGGTTGATAAATGATTGATCTAAAGCTGATATATTCCAATATCCCATTAGAAAGTAGTAGTATAATGAAATATTTCATATCCTTTATATAGTTAAAATCCACATTATCCTCAGAGGAAAAAAAATGACAGAATGAAGATGGACTCTCTAGTCCAACAGTAAATTCGATTTGAAATTTGCTTTTTAAAAGCAAAGTTATTTTAGACACTCACACAATTTAGTTAGCTGTTCTTCCAAGAAGGGAATTAATCCTTACAACTGTTAACATTTACAAATGCCAATTTAGGTAAAATGTAACACAAATAATTCAGGTTGCAATGGGACAGCAACTGTCAGAATTTGTTCTGTTCGTTAGTGAATCATTTTGCAGTATCCTTTGGTGTTACAATATTGCCACGTAGGACAAAAAGATCCAACTTACTTGTTACGTTTCCAACATTTTTAGGAATCAAAACTGCAGTGATGTATCAACTACAGTGCAGAATAGAATAGAATAGAATAGAATAGAATAGAATAGAATAGAATAGAATAGAATAGAATAGAATAGAATAGAATAGAA